>CM068828.1:18809935-19413685 GCA_028554795.2 Sinohyriopsis cumingii | reverse complement strand
GTATAATGGATTCTCCACAGGCAAACAGTTTTTAAATCTGCTTGGAATATCACTGCACAAAGTCAGCACACACAGTGTGTCTGGTTACTCTTCCTTTCTTGCAGGTTCAGCATCCTAGGACTGGAACCAATTTAAATCAAAAGATAGTAAATCTAATTGCTTCAGTCAGTCATTTCTGATAATTAAATCCTTGCCTGAGTTCCAGTATCAGCTCAGTGTGAGTTCATTATTTTCTTTAAAGAATGAAAGCTATAGTTACAATTTGTTTACAATTAAATGGCAATGAAGTATACCAATAATTCACTCATTGCTTGATTTTTATAACAAATCCATTGTCTACTATTATATGTAGTTAACTCCAGATGCTGTTTCCATCACTCTCTCACTATAACACACTCTCTCACTATAACACTATGTGTGGTTGACTCCAGATGCTGTTTCCATCACTCTCTCACTATAACACTATGTGTGGTTGACTCCAGATGCTGTTTCCATCACTCTCTCACTATAACACTATGTGTGGTTAACTCCAAATGCTGTTTCCAGCACTATCTCACTATAATACTATATGTGGTTAATTCCAAATGCTGTTTCTAGCACTCACTTCAATACTTTGTGTAGTTAACTTCAGATGCTGTTCCCAGCACTCTCTATAACACACTGTGTGGTTAACTCCAGATGATGTTTCCAGCACTATTAATACACTGTGTGGTTAACTAAAGATGCTTTTTCCAGCACTCTCTTTACCACACTGTGTGGGTAACTAAATATGCTTTTCCCAGCTCTCTCTATAACACACTGTGTGGTTAACTCCAGATGCTGTTTCCAGCACTCTAAAATGCAATGTGTGGTTAACTCAAGATGATGTTTCTAGTACTCTCTATAACACACTCTGTGCTTAACTCCAGATACTGTTTATAGCAATCTCTCACCTGAAAACGTTTCATTATAACCTGGTTCCTGTTGTAAGACAAGTATACTTAGGGATTCTGTATTATTATGAAGCAGTAAAAAGTATAGGTGTTATGGCTTTCATATTAAGACAGTACACTCAGGGTAGTGTTAAACATTGATTTTCTCTCTCTCTTTCTCTCTCTCTCTCTTTCTCTCTCTCTCTCTCTCTCTCTCTCTCTCTCTCTCTATATATATATATATATATATATATATATATATATGTCACCAAGAATATTTGACAGTGACTGTAATATATAAAAATGATTTACTTAATGAGTAAACCAGGTTTTTTGACAAAACTGATTACATTTCATTTTGTAGGAGACTGCTACCATGTTCTCCCATATTGTAGTATTATTTATATCCAAGAGTCTTCTCATCCCTTAGCCAGAGATACATTTTTGGTCTTAATTTGTATTAGTCTTATGCAAATGTACAGGTATGCACACATACAAATGTACAGGTATGCACACATACAAATGTACTTTTTGTTTACCTATTTATGGTCATCAATATATTTTAAATAACCTTTCTCTGAATAATCTTTTTTCCCCATGTTTTTAGATATCAACAAATAAATTTTATTTCCAAAAGCTTTGGTATAAAGAAAAGACCTGTCATAAAAACCATTTGATGACTTAGTGCTGAGGTTAAATCATCCACTGTGGTTACATTTTTTGCATAAATACTGGTGTGTAGAAAAGAGAAAATACCTACATTAAAATGGCAGTTTGTCAATGTCAGTCTGCAACAAAATGGTTGTTTTTCAATGTCAGTTGAGTTGAAGTTCAGTAGTTACCTCTCTTTATAAGATTAAACCAACAGTTAATTGGAAAGGGACTTTAGTGAAAGATTGTTTTCTTTTATAATTCCTATATTTATATACCCCCCCACCAAAAAATAAAAATGTTTCTGCATAATAACATTAGACTTGCATCACATACCTAGATCAAACTTTGTGGATGGCTTGCACTTGGGGTAAGGACAAAGCCTATTAATTTTGGAGTTAAAATGTCAGTGGTCAAGGTCACTCTGACCCAAAGAAGAATAATGGTACTGGCACAAAATGTATGTTCTTGGCCATGTGCCTTCCCAGATTTTGTGGATGAATTACATGTTGGGTAAATAAGAAGCCTGCAGATATTATATTAACAGTCAAGGTCACTGACTGAAAGAAGATAAATGGTTTTGTGTAATAACTTAAGTTCTAAACCTTATAACTTGACTGAAGTTTGTGGATGGTTTGCACTTGAGATATGGAAGAGGCATACTTGTACTGATTTTGGGGGTCAAAGTTCAAGGTCATTTTAGCTTATAAAAATGGATTTTGCAGAAGAATGTTTATTCAAAATCAAGTTTATTGACCGAATGTAGTCATTGCTTGCACTTGGGTCTTTTATAAAGCCTATAGATTTGGAGTCTAGATGTCAGAGGCCTTGCATATACACAGTAGTAAATATAATAAGAAAATAAATTTTGTTGTAAGTTTAGTTCAAGACTTCATACCTTGACCCAAAGGTCCAGGTCATAGAGACTGGTAAACAGTGCCTTATTACTGATACATTGAAGACTATTAATAGGGCTGGCCATCTTAAAAAATCATTGCATAGCTTAGGTGACAGATTTACCTGATCTTCAACAGAGAATTAAATATTAATAGCAACTAAAGTATATGCATACCTGTTATACAGATTTATTCTTTGTTTCTAGCTGATGTTGAGCATATTCTCTGGAAACCAATTCATATAAAAATCAGGTGGGCTTCATAGGACACACCCAAAGGAGAGTAGCCAGAGGGGACAAACTGTGTACATACATGTACATTCTTGATTAAGTGTCTAGTGCAGTTTTTTTTGCACACTGTATAAATGCTGATATATCTGGTATAATAAAATTCTGTGAGACAATGCATCTTGGTGAGTATTATACCCTCACAAAAGTAAGCTACAGGGACCATATTTGATGCTTCATGATATATATATATATATATGTTCATGCTAGAACGACGAAACTAAACAATTGTTTGTATCTCTGTTTGTACTACACATTTACAATAGAAAGGTCATAGTGACCTACATTTTACATTTTGCTAGCTTGGCTTAAATTTTTGCAATTAGCTCATAACCCACTTATATATTAGCACCCTGAATACATATTCTTACTATATCCTTGTCGTAAAAGTAAGTCACTGTTACCCACATTTCATGCATTGACTTCAGTTCAGTCTCATGCATTGTTCATGCCAGAATCTATTAGTAGCAGACCCTAACAACAAAATATCAAGGTGACCTTCATTTCATATCATGTTAACTTTTTGCATTTAGCTCATGACCACACTGGATTTTTTTATCTTGCGTTATAACTGGAATCATGAAATTCAGCAAAATGATGAATCTTGATGTGTACAATACCCTCATCTTGTACATATGTCACTGTGACCCATATTTCACATTTCACTGACTTTGGTTCAGTTTGATGTTTTTACTATTTATGTTATAATCACTAAACCAGATAATTTAATACATCTGTCTTAGTGCTATCCATACAGAAAGGTTACAGTGGCCTTTATTTCACATTGTACTGGGTTAAGTTTTTGCATTTAGTTCCAGACAATGTAGGCATGCTGATGCTGATTACACACTTATTTAATGTTTTAGATCTTCAGATTGACTATAATTTAACAATTTCCATTTTTTAAGGTGTTTTGTTATGCATCAACTTTTTTGAAGATGTCAGCCCTGACCAGAAACATTCATATTTTATGTTTATATGAGTTTGCATTAGTATGGTACACAATATTATTAATCTCAAACTGCTTATGTGGGATTTTCTTTATCCCTAAAATTAGCTAATTAATCTCACACTCTTAATGTGGGATTTTCTTTATCACTAAAATTAGCTAATTAATCTCAAACTGTTAATGTGGGATATTCTTTATCCCTAAAATTATTTAACAGAAGCATCTGTCACATGCTCTGCACATTTCTTCAGCATATGTCATAACTTGTACTAGGTCATAGGTATTCAGTATGTCCAACTGAAGATGAAAGATACCCCTTCTATGTTGATGTGTTGACACAAAAGCCAAACATTAGCAGTCTTGTCTCTGAGTTCTTCTAAAGGGGTTGGTAGTATGTACTATGATTACTTAATCAGATAGTGAGTACTGCAGACACATGGATTAGTGATGCATCACTGTCCTCTCACCAACAGCAATCACTGGCTTCTCACCAACAGCAATCACTAAGCACTCAATGAGTATTATAGATGTATGGATTAATGTGATGTGTGTATTAGTGTGGCCTCACCCCAACAACAATCACTAAGCACTCAATGAGTATTATAGATGTATGGATTATTGTGATGTGTGTATTAGTGTGGCCTCACCCCAACAACAATCACTAAGCACTCAATGAGTATTATAGATGTATGGATTACTGTGATGTGTGGATTAGTATGGCCTCTCACTAACAGCAGTCACTAAAGTGCACAGTAAGTAGTATAGTCAGGTGTGTATTAATGTGGCCTCTCACCAACAGCAATCACTAAGCACTCAGTGCTCACCAACAGCAATCACTAAACACACAGTGAGTAGTATAGACATGTATGTATTAGTGTGGCCTCTCACCAACAGCAATCACTAAGCACACAGTGATTAGCAAATACATGTGTGTATTAGTGTGGCCTCTCACCAACAGCAATCACTAAACACTCAATGCATAGTATATACGTGTATGGATTAGTGTGGCCTCTCACCAACAGCAATCACTAAGCACACAGTTAGTAGTATAGACATGTGTGTATTAGTGTGGCCTCTCACCAACAGCAATCACTAAGCACTCAATGCATAGTATATACATGTATGGATTAGTGTGGCCTCTCACCAACAGCAATCACGAAGCACACAGTTAGTAGTATAGACATGTGTGTATTAGTGTGGCCTCTCACCAACAGCAATCACTAAGCACTCAATACATAGTGTAGACATATATGGATTAGTATGGCCTTTCACTAACAGCAATCACTAAGCACTCAATGCATAGTATATACATGTATGGATTAGTGTGGCCTCTAACCAACAGCAATCACTAAGCACTCAATGCATAATATAGACATGTATGGATTAGTGTGGCCTCTCACCAACAACAATCACTAAACACACAGTGAGTAGTATAGACATGTGTGTATTAGTGTGGCCTCTCACCAACAGCAATCACTAAGCACTCAACACATAGTGTAGACATGTATGGATTAGTGTGGCCTCTCACCAACAGCAAACACTAAGCGCACAGTGATTAGTATAGACATGTGTGTATTAGTGTGGCCTCTAAACAAAAGCAATCACTAAGTACTCAATACATAGTATAGACATGTATGGATTAGTGTGGCCTCTCACCAACATCATTGATGTAGCACATACTCGGCTACATATTTATATGGAGATAATTAGGTCACTGTTCTCTAGGTACCCAGAGGGGCAATTCACTAATCAAATGTTTGTCGCTGTAAAATGTGCATCAGGTTTTAGTTGTCCTGTGCTCTAAGGCAAGGGAATTATTTATTCCACTGCCTTTATATTTACACATTACCCATTGTTGATAGATTTCCCTACCAGTTTTCTCTGGGTTCCTTGAGCTTCTTAGGTGTCTTTTGACTCAAGGGCTCCAGCTATGTCAGCTAAAGGAATATTACCTTCTGCTTTTTTTTGTCCATCACGCTTCATTTAAACGAAAATGAGGATTGCCATGAAACTTCACACATACACATTCATGTTGACATTGGGTTTTCACTAAAGATTAATACAGATATCTAAATGAAAATGGTCCCAATCTGACCTCAAATATGACCACAGTGGCAGCCATTTTCAAAATTTTCGTTTTGCTACTGCCAAATGGAAATGCTTGCTGAAATGGAGTCTTTGGGCAGGAATTTATTTATTCAAATTTTTGAATTCAAATGATTCTTCTCTGGAAATATAAAGTGCTCAGAAATAACAGTCTTGGAAATAGATACTTGGATTTATAGTGAAATTCAAATATGAATATATTCTTAGATTGTATTATTGTGATTCAGCAAAAGATTTTTGGCACATGACTATGACACAGGCCATCAGAAGCACACCAATACTTCCAGCATTGGATTTATTTTGGAATACCACTAGAGTTTTTATTCAAAACTTTAATAATTAGGACTTTAGGACTTTTGTTTGAAATTCTAGGATTCTTTGTGATTTAATTACAATACCATAAGTTCTTTTTACATCTTTCACTTTGTATGCTAGGGAAATATAATTATTTCTTAAATTTTACAAAGCTTATTGCTTTTCACTTGTGTCTATTACTTAGTTTAAAACCACAGAGCTGTAGTAATAACCCAGTGCAATTTGGTGCTAACAAGGTGCACCATTCACAATATCCCAATGCAGTTTGGTGTCTACGTCACCAGTTATTCATTTTCGACAAAATTATTTGCCATGTCATTTTGTTTCTATGCAGGGCTTTTGTAACCCAGTCATACTTTCCAGTAAAACATCATTTAAAAAAATCAACATAAGCTGAAGTTAAACTTTTATTTTTGATCTTTGGCTGAAGAAAATGGATAATGTACATATGACTGGGATTGTTTTCGTTGACTTCAAGAAAGCATTTGATCTTGTTGATCATGAAATTTTGTTGCAAAAGTTGAACTGTTACAGGTTCAATGATCCTTCTTTAAGCTGGTTTAGATCATATCTAAACCAAAGGTCTCAACAAGTAAGCATTGGCAATATTAGCTCTCAAACTCACACAATTCATTGAGGGTCCCTCAAGGCTCAGTTTTAGGCCCTCTCCTCTTCCTTATCTATATCAATGATCTATCATTAAATAATGAATCCACAAATACAGATTTGTTTGCAGATGATGCAACCTTGTATACATCTAGTTCTCATACTGAAGTTGTCCAGATGAGATTAAACTCAGACCTTATTAGAGTCCAAAACTGGGCACAACCAAAAAAATAGGATGGTAATTAATGAAGGTAAAACAAAATGTATGATTTTGGGGACATCACAAAAACTACACAAGTACGGGTATCCAGAACTATCTCCTGCAATAAATAATCATCCGTTAGAAAATGTCAAACATGAAAAGCTTGCAGGTATGTCCATAGATAATAATTTATTATGGAATGACCATATTGATAAGCTTTGTAAAACACTGTCATCCAAACTTCCCCTACACAGCAGAATCAAGAGATATTTATCTATGGAAACTTGCAACCTATACTACAAGTCATATATTCTTCCAACAATGGATTATTGTTCAGATGTATGGGGAAACTGTGCTAAGAGGGTCAACCACGCATTGATGTGAGCAAGACATCATATCCAGACAAGGCTGAGGAATTCACCTATGCTCTTTCCAAGATGTTTGATTCAGACCCCCCCAACGGCAGTGCCAAAGAAAGATGGGATCACATCAGAGAGACTGTATACAGCACAACCACATGGATCTTTGGTAAGAAGCAATCAAAGAACAATGACTGGTTTGAGGATAACTCTGCCACACTCATGCCAGCCATAGAAGAGTGTCGCAGTGCTCACCTGCAATACAAGCGATCCCCATGCCAGAAGACACTACAGGCATACAGGTCTACCAGAAGCAAAGTGCAGAGATTTGCACGGCAGTGTGCCAATGAATACTGGCTTCAGCTCTGTCAGAGTATCCAGTCAGCAGCAGGTATTGGAAACATCAGAGGCATGTACGATGGCATAAAGAAAGCAATGGGCCCCACGAAGAAACTGACAGCACCACTGAAGTCTGCCACAGGCGATACCATCCACAACAAGGGCAAGCAGATAGAGCATTGGGTGGAATACTACTCTGAACCACATGACCAATAATGCCCTCAATGCCATTGAAAACCTCCCTCTCATGGCCAAACTGGACAAGAGACCTACTGTAGATGAACTAAAGAAGGCCTTAGAGAAACTGTCCCTAGGTAAAGCCCCAGGGAAGGATGGCATCACAGCAGAACTCTTCAAGTCCGGATGTAGCGTGCTGCTCACACACCTGCACAACCTCCTCTGCCAGTGCTGGGATGAAGGTGCAGTGCCTCAGGACATGAGAGGTGCTAACATCATAACCCTGTACAAGAACAAGGGCGACAGAAGTGACTACAACAACTACAGGGGCATATCACTTTTCAGCATCGTGGGTAAGTTTTCGCACGCGTCATCCTGAACAGACTGCAGACGCTTGCTGACAGAGTTTACCCAGAGTCGCAGTGCGGGTTCTGCGCAGAGTGGTCCACAATCGACATGATCTTCTCTGTCAGGCAACTGCAGTAAAAATGCAGAGAACAACACAGACCCCTCTTCCTGGCCTTTATAGACCTCACCAATTCATTCAATCTGGTCAGCAGAGATGGACTATTCACAATCCTGGCAAAAATTGGTTGCCCTCCAAAGCTGCTAAGCATGATCCAGTCCTTCCACAATGACATGAAAGGCACAGTGCAGTACGATGGCTCAACATCCGACCCCTTTGACATCCGCAGTGGAGTTAAACAGGGCTGTGTCCTTGCCCCACGCTCTTCTGCATCTTCTTCGCAGTCCTGCTCAAGCATGCCTTTGGGACGTCCACAGAAGGGATTTACCTGCACAAACGATCAGATGGCAGACTGTTCAACCTGGCACAGCTGAAGGCAAAGAGCAAAGTGCGTGAAGTAACCATCAGGGACATGCTCTTCGCAGACAATGCTGCTCTAGCCACCCACACAGAAGCTGAGCTTCAGCGCCTGATGGCCCGCTTTGCTAAAGCATGCGATGAGTTTGGGTTAACCATAAACCTAAAGAAAAAAAACGTAATGGTTCAGGACGCGGACTCCCCAAGCATCATCATCAACAACTACGAACTTGAGATGGTGAGTCAGTTCATGTACCTCAGGTCTACCATCACCAACAACCTCTCGCTCGATGCTGAGCTCAACAAGCGGATCAGAAAGGCATCAACAACTCTCTCCAGGTTGTCGCAGAGAGTGTGGAACAACAGCATGCTGACCATGAACACTAAGATCACTGTGTACCGTGCATGCGTGCTAAACACTCTCATGTACGCCAGTGAAACCGGGACTCTGTACGCCTCACAAGAGAAAAGACTGAGCGCCTTTCACATGCGATGCCTCCGATGCATACTCCGGATCACCTGGAGCGATTGAGTAACAAACAACAAGGTGCTTGAGCGTGCCAAGATTTCCAGCATGATCACACTCCTCCGCCAATGCCGCATCAGATAGCTGGGCCATGTACGTTGGATGGATGACGGATGGATCCCCAAAGACATCCTTTATTCGGAACTTGCCTCTAGCAAAAGGTCGATCGGACGGCCACATCTCTGCTTCAAGGATGTCTGTAAGCACGACATGAAAGCCCTTGATATCGATGTCAACACCTGGGAAGAGCTTGCTCTAGACAGATCAAGCTGGCGACATGCTCTGATCACTGGTCTGAAAGCCGGAGAGGACAAGCAACGCTTGCTAGCTGATGAAAGATGATCACAGAGGAAGAAGCAGCTCCAACCAACACCAGACGCAAACTTCAAGTGCAGCAAGTGCAGCAGGGACTGCCACTCCTGCATTGGACTACTTAGCCACTGCAGATACTGCACAACCACCAACCGGGACATCTCTCATGGGTGCAGTTCCATCGTCTCTCGAGACTAACGGATGCCAACACACACACACACAATACTAAACATGTTAAAATAAACACTAATTATTGCTATCTTCATATAATGTGCATTGTTATACTCTCCTTAAGAGGGGCACAAGGGAGAATAGTCCTTGACTAATGGGACACCCTCCATACATAAAGCATTATTATTATTATTATTATTATTATTATTATTATTATTATTCATGTGAATTAATGAAAGAATATTTTCTGCAGATTCTTCCAAGGGAGCACAAATTTGTTGTGTATTGTGCATTTTAGATTAGAGATAATTACAAGCAAATATATTTTTCATGACAGACCTATTTTTAATTACATGATGAAATAATATAATGTTAAAGATATGCATGTTTTAAAGGGTGGGTGGGTGGTTTTTTGCAAGTGGTTGTAGTTTATGTCATGTAGTGTTGGATATTGGAAGAACATGATAATTCATAAAATGGTTTACTTGCCTGGAATCAAAATTGTTATCAAATTGTAACAAAAATTTGAATTTTTTTTCATTGTATTCTCTAGAAACTTCTAGACAAGTACATGATGGAAATTTTACTTGCACAGCACAATTTTCAACTTGTTTCAGGCAAATGCACCAAAGTTTTCTTTCTAGTCCTGATGGAAAATCTGTGGAATTGTTAATACTGAATGTTTTGTTTTCAGATCTCAGTCAGGTTCCAGGGTACACACCAATCACACCACATACACCCATCTGGAAAAAGGATGTGATTGAGAAGAAAAATAAGGAAAAAATTCAGGAATATCTTGTAAGTATTTGAAAGACAATGCCAACATTTTCAAGATACAAAAGAAATGTTGAGCTAAACTCCATGGCTGCCATGATCAGTTTTATGATGAGGGAGTACTTATAATGTACTGCATTATAAGGTGGTATGTGTGTGGCTGACACGGACTGCAATATAATGAGGGAGTACAGTATCATGTACCTCATTATAAGGCAGTATGCTGTATGGCTCCCATGGACAGTGTTATAACAATGGATGTACTTCATTATAAGACAGTATGCTATATGGCTGTCATGGACAGTGTTATAACACTGCAGTGTTCACTCTGCTATGTGTGACCATAACATCTACAAAGTTCACACTGTTAAGAGCCTTTTTATTCAATAATCAGGCTTATTATATGCTCATTTTTTTCCCTGTTAACTTTACATTGTCAGAATCGTTTAATACTACCCGATATTGAACCTGCATGCCAATACACATATAGCATTCACGTGCATAAAGGAACTACTTTCTACTGTAAACAAACAATGGACACAGATGCCAGCACTTTTGATTTGTAAACAAATCATGTACACTTGCGTAGAGATGCTTTACATTGTGGTTGTTTAAATTTGTTTCTGAATGAACTCAAACAGACATTTCGTGGACTGCCACATACCAGCTGCTTTGGCACATTCCGCATTGATACAATGTTTCGGATTTAGGCTAGCTACAGTATATAACAGACGCAAGATAAGGTCCTTACAAATAACATACAAGTGACAAGTCATATACTGTCTTCTTTAGCTGGTGAAAAGAATGGCAAAGAAAATATACTTAAAGTTTTACATCCTGAATTTCCTCAAAATGTACTTTCTTAGTTCTGCAAATCCGAATTACATGAGCCATGTCATAGGTTCTCAATCTTGATTACACATTTCGAAATTGCACTGTAATTTCGATGATAAGTGCAATTACATCCTCCTTACTGCACTCGAAATGAAATAAGCATTCAATTCCATAGCGTCTTTTTGATAATAGCAATTGAAAGACTTCATATTATTTCCACATTATGATTTCAAACATTCAGTGACAGAAACAGAAACACATTTGCAGATGTCAACACGCTTCTCCCTAGCTTCTTCAATCCAATGTATTTCATATGGAATTGTCACATACAAATCCAGTCCATAATCACAAAATTTCCTAGAATCAAGAAAAATACCAAAATCTATTCATTCCAGATCAAATGGAAAAGTTGTTGCAATGCACATTCATTCACAATATGACTCCAAATTTCAATTTTAACTAGACACGCCATTTTCTTTTGAAAGTTATGTCGAGCAAGCAACTAAGTTCAAATTTATCTGGGCAGAGTTATGTGCGCAGTAATAAAGTTGTTGTGTAATGATAAATATGCGCTTGTTTATTTAGTTTGGAATACAGCATACATTCATTTACGTTGTTTCTTGTAGGGTTTTTTGTTTATATAATAAAGCTTTATGTAGAATAAAAAAAATGAGCATATAATAAAAAGGTTACTGCATTTGTATGGGAAAATATGAACTCATTTTGTCGGAAGGATATACTGCACTCCCAAGATCGTGCAGTATTCCATCCAAAAGGCTTGTTCATATTTTCCCATACAAATGCAGTAACCTATAATTATAGCAAGTTTCTAATGGCAGCATTTGGTTATTTAACTGAATGTTACAAAATCTCAAAAGGACATGGTAATTTTAAAAACATGTACATTAAAAAAAGTTTCACATTTCTTGAATTTCCCATTTTAGAGCTTTTGTGTGCTTAGCTATTTATGATGGGATAGATTTGAGTATTTCAGTATGGTAGTTTCTAATGCCAGCAGAATACACCTCCCCAAGCATTTGTATATTTGAAATAGAAAATGCATACTTTCTGTTGATTCAAATCCACAGTTTTATAATGCAGAAATGAAAAATCTGTGATTTGCTCCATTAAATTTGCAAGCACAGTATAAACTGCATGGTACTACATTGCACCACACTGCAAATCTCAATACCTGTGTTATTCCCTAACTGCATGGTACCACACTACACCACTCTGCAAACCTTAATACCTGTATTATTCCCTAACTGTATGGTGCCACATTGCACCACACTGCAGCTCTCAGTACCTGTATTATTCCCTAATTGCATGGTGCCACATTGCACCACAATGCAAATCTCAGTACCTGTATTATTCCCTAACTGCATGGTGCCACATTGCACCAAATTGCAAAATCTCAATACCTGTATTATTCCCTAACTGTATGGTGCCACATTGTACCACTCTGCAAATCTCATTACCTGTATTGTTCCTTAACTGCATGGTGCCATATTGCACCACACTGCAAATCTCAATACTGGTATTATTCCCTAACTGCACGGTGTCATATTGCACCACATTGCAGATCTCAATACCTGTATTATTCCCTAACTGCATGGTGCCACATTGCACCACACTGCAAATCTGAATACCTTTATATCTCCTAACTGCATAGTGCCACATTGCACCATACAACACAGATTAATGCTTGTGCATTCTCTAACTTCATGGTGCCACATTGCACCAAACTACACAGCTTAATATGTTTATTCCCTACTGCATGATGCCACATTGCACCAAACTACACAGCTTAATATGTTTATTCCCTACTGCATGGTGCCACATTGCACCACACTACAGTTTAATACATGTGTATTCCCTAACTGCATAGTGCCACATTGCACCAAACTACAAAGTTTAATACCTGTATATTCCCTAACTGCATGGTGCTACATTGCACCACACTACACATTTTAATACCTGTGTATTCCCTAACTGCATGGTGTCACATTGCACCAAACTACACAGCTTAATATATGTGTATTCCCTACTGCATTGTGCCACATTGCACCACACTACACAGATTAATACCGGTGTATGCCCTAACTGCATGGTGCCACATTGCACCATACTACACAGATTAATACCTGTGTATTCCCTAACTGCATGGTGCCACATTGCACCATACTACACAGTTTAATACCTGTGTATTCCCTAACTGCATGGTGCAACATTGCACCAAACTACACTGCTTAATATATGTGTATTCCCAACTGCATGGTGCCACATTGCACCAAACTACACAGCTTAATATATGTGTATTCCCAACTGCATGGTGCCACATTGCACCACACTACACAGTTTAATACCTGTGTATTCCCTACTAATAGCTTGAAATATTTACACTTTCCAGAAATTATTTTCAAAGTGCATAAGCTGTAAGAGAGTGTTAAACTGCAGACAATAGATTCCTTTATGTATTAGTCATTTTATGTTGCCTAGTTACAACAGTTCTGCACACAAGTAAAGGCTGTTAGTAAACCATGACATTGTATCTCAGAATGTAGCAGAAACTGCCTTAAAGTATGCTTGTCCATAAAGGACATGTTTAAGAATCCCCAGTAAGAATCATAAGGCACCTATCTAATGTGGACCGAGGACACTTATTATTTGTCCACAATAATATATGTTTTCACTGTATATAAAGGATGTCACAAATTTGGACTGAATTATCAAATAAATTTTCCTCCACAACCTAGCAATATTTGCAGGCCTCATTGTGACCATTCAAATAATATTCAGACCTCTTTAAACCTGCAACCACTATAAAAAAGCAACATTTTTTTATTCCAACAGTATCTGGTTACAGGAAATTTTAATATGTTTAGAATTTTTTCTATTTCAAGAAATATTAAAACATTATACCAATATATAGTTTTACTTTGAACAACATCAACCTCCTATGTTCCAATGTTTTGCTGACCTTGCATTTGCTTCTTTGATTTCCTTTGATGTTCTTTTCAAGTCCTTGGAATGCTGCATATACATAAATCATACACTACATGCATGTTTATTCTGATTGAGAAAGTTGGACTCCATCAGGTCAAGACATATTCATAAGTAATATCAAATGACTTCTTTCTCTCAAGCCCCGGTTTATTTTTTCTATAAATTTTTTGCTTTGTTGTATGAGTGAAGTTCAAAACAAATTGGGAATAATAAAAGTTCATTTCACTGCATCTAAAAATATTGATTTGAATGTCCAACCGTAGGTTTTTCAATCTTGGTGTATGATACAGGAATATGGATTAAAAATTGTAATCAAACACCAGGTCAAGTGTGTAAGATTAAATTGGTATATCATATATTATAGGCAGTCACAAGCAAGATACAGCTGTCTTCCGTAAGCAGTAACAGACAAAATAAAATTGTCCAGCCTAGGCAGTCACAGGCAAGATACATTTGTCTGCTATAAGCAGTAACAGACAAGATAAAGTTGTCTGCTATAAGCACTAACAGGCAAGATAAAGTTGTCTGCTATAAGCAGTAACAATCAAGATACAGTTGTCTGCTATAAGCAGTAACAATCAAGATACCATTGTCTGCTATAAGCAGTAACAATCAAGATACCATTGTCTGCTTAATGCAGTAACAGGCAAGATAACAGTTGTCTGCTATAAGCAGTAACAGGCAAGATAAAGTTGTCTGCTATAAGCATTAACAGGCAAGATACAGTTGTCTGCTATAAGCAGTAACAATCAAGATACCATTGTCTGCTATAAGCAGCAACAATCAAGATACCGTTGTCTGCTTAATGCAGTAACAGGCAAGATAACAGTTGTCTACTATAAGCAGTAACAGGTAACAGGCAAGATAAAGTTGTCTGCTATAAGCAGTAACAATCAAGATACCGTTGTCTGCTATAAGCAGTAACAATCAAGATAAAGTTGTCTGCTATAAGCAGTAACAGACAAGATAAAGTTGTCTGCTATAAGCAGTAACAATCAAGATACAGTTGTCTGCTATAAGCAGTAACAATCAAGATACAGTTGACTGTTATAAGCAGTAACAATCAAGATACCGTTGTCTGCTATAAGCAGTAACAATCAAGATACCGTTGTCTGCTATAAGCAGTAACAATCAAGATACCATTGTCTGCTTAATGCAGTAACAGGCAAGATAACAGTTGTCTGCTATAAGCATTAACAGTCAAGATACATTTGTCTGCTATAAGCAGTAACAATCAAGATACCATTGTCTGCTTAATGCAGTAACAGGCAAGATAACAGTTGTCTGCTGTAAGCATTAACAGGCAAGATACATTTGTCTGCTATAAGCAGTAACAATCAAGATACTGTTGTCTGCTATAAGCAGTAACAATCAAGATACTGTTGTCTGCTATAAGCAGTAACAGTCAAGATACAGTTGTCTGCTGTATGCAGTAACAGGCAAGATACAGTTGTCTGCTGTAAGCAGTAACAATCAAGATACAGTTGTCTACTATATGCAGTAACAGGCAAGATACAGTTGTCTGCTGTAAGCATTAACAGGCAAGATACAGTTGTCGGATGTAAGCAGTAACAATCAAGATACAGTTGTCTGGTATAAGCAGTAACAATCAAGATACATTTGTCTACTGTAAACAGTAACAGGCAAGATAAAGTTGTCTGCCATGAGCAGTCACAGGCAAAATACAGTTGTCTGCCATAGCTATAGACAAGAAGTGTACATGTATTTGCATGTTTTACAAATTGACTAAAGTTGAATGCATATTTTTTAAAAGAATTCCATTATACAAAACAGTTTAATTTTAAGAATTTTGTCAAATGTTTTAAGTGTATACACCAGAGGTAAAGCACCATTGATGTTTATGACAGCATGTCCAATCAATATAAACTTCTGTCAGCTTAAGTTAAGGATATTCTGTGCATGTCTGAAATGATAGTACTTGATTCTTGTGTCCTAAGTCAAACAATGCATTCAAAAAGGTATATATAAAATCAAACACACCCTGAATTATTCTTTGTCACGAAGTCATTTAATGCAGTCAAAAAGATATGAATAAAATCAAACACACCCTGAATTATTCTTTGTCACTAAATCATGCATTCTAAAAGGTATAAATAAAATCAAACACACCCTGGGTTATTCTTTGTCACTAAGTCATTTAATGCAGTCAAAAAGATATGAATAAAATCAAAAACACTTAATTATTCTTGGTTAGTAAGACATTTAATGCATCCAAAAAGGCAGAATTAATATTAAATACACCCTGAATTATTCTTTGAAGTAAGTCATGCATTCAAAAAGGCATGAACACTATCTCAGTGGTTAAGACTCAGTCTGGATGTATATTTTTTTAAGTTGAAGCCAAATACATCATTGAATTTAACAAAAAATGTATTTAGTTCCAAACCTGAAAGTAAAATACCCAATTTGATTAATTGATAAATTCTTATCAAGTGCAGTGTTTAACAGTTTTTATTATTATTCACAGATGTATTATTATGGGTTGATTAAAATGTTCCTTTTTAAGTCTATTTAGTGGAGGGGTCATTTAGTGTTGTACATGTCTATAATCTCTATATTGTCTCCATATGGCATGGATCCCATTGCCATATTTAGTGGAGGAGTCATATTGTGTAGCACATGTCTGTGATCTCTACATTGTCTATATATGGCATGGATCCCATTGGTATATTTAGTGGAGGGGTCATATTATGTGGCACATGTCTGTGATCTCCACGTTGTCTCCACATGGCATGGATCCCATTGCCATATTTAGTGGAAAGGTCATATTGTGTGGCACATGTCTGTGATCTCTTCATTGTCTCCATATGGCATGGATCCCATTGCCATATTTAATGTAGGGGTCATTTAGTATTGTACATGTCTATAATCTCTACATTGTCTCCATATTGGCATTTATCCCATTGCCATATTTAGTGGAGGGGTCATTTAGTGTTGTACATGTCTATAATCTCTACATTGTCTCCATACTGGCATGAATCCCATTGCCATATTTAATGGAGGGGGTCATTTAGTGTTGTGCATGTTTATAATCCATACATTGTCTCCATATGGCATGGATCTCATTGCCATATTTAGTGGACTGGTCATATTTTGTGGCACATGTCTGTGATCTCCATATTGTCTCCATATGGCATGGATCTCATTGCCATATTTAGTGGACTGGTCATATTTTGTGGCACATGTATGTGATCTCTACATTGTCTCTATATTGCATAGATCCCATTGCCATATTTAATGGAGGGGTCATTTAGTGTTGTACATGTTTATGATCTCTACATTGTCTCCAAAAGGCAGGATCCCATTGCCATATTTAGTGGAGGGTTCAAATTCTGTGGCACATGTCTGTGATCTCTACATTCTCCATACAGCATGGATCCCATTGCCATATTTAGTGGAGGGGTCATATTGTGTGGCACATGTCTGTGATCTCCACATTGTCTCCATATGGCATGGATCCCATTGCTATATTTAGTGGAGGGGGTCATATTGTGTTGTACATGTCTATAATCTCTACATTGTCTCCATATGGCATGGATCCCATTGCCATATTTAGTGGAGGGATCATATTGTGTGGCACATGTCTGTGATCTCCACATTGTTTCCACATGGCATGGATCCTATTGCCCAATTTAGTGGAGGGGTCATATTGTGTGGCACATGTCTATCTCTACATTGTCTCCATATCGCATGGATCCCACTGCCATATTTAGGAGAGGGGTCATTATAGTGTGGCACATGTCTTTATATTCAACTGCAAATTCCATTGCCACTTAATAACTTTTAGAGTGACTGAAGGAATTAAAAAAACTATTGAATTCTCTAGACATTACACATAGAAACATGTATATTGCTTATTTACAGTAAGACCCATCATTATAACACCATTTCTGTTATTTATAAGGCAAGCATGGCCACGTGTCCTATTTCATCACAACACCATTCCTCTTATAAAGCAAGTATGGCCACATGTCCCATTTCATTACAACACCATTCCTGTTATAAGGCAAGTATGGCCATGTGTCCCATTTCATTACAACACCATTCCTGTTATAAGGCAAGTATGGCCACGTGTCCCATTTCATTACAACACCATTCCTGTTATAAGGCAAGCATGGCCACATGTCCCATTTCATTACAACACCATTCCTGTTATAAGGCAAGCATGGCCATGTGTCCCATTTCATTATAACACCATTCCTGTTATAAGGTAAGTATGGCCATGTATAATCTTTCATTTATAGCACCATTACATTATAACACCATATCCCATTTCATTATAACACCATTCCTGTTATAAGGCAAGTATGGCCATGTATACCATTTCATTATAAAACCATATTCCATTTCATTATGACACCATTCTTGTTATAAGGCAAGTATGACCATGTGTCCCATTTCATTATAAAACCATATTCCTTTTCATTATGACACCATTCTTGTTATAAGGCTAGTATGGCCATGTATAATGTTTCATTTATAGCACCATTACATTATTACACCATATCCCATTTCATTATAACACCATTCCTGTTATAAGGCAAGAATGGTCATGTATACCATTTCATTATAAAACCATATTCCATTTCATTATGACACCATTCCTGTTATAAGGCAAGTATGGCCATGTGTCCCATTTCATTACAACACCATTCCTGTTATAAGGCAAGCATGGCCACATGTCTCATTTCATATTAACACCATTCTTGTTATAAGGCTAGTATGGCCATGTATAATGTTTCATTTACAGCACCATTACATTATAACACCATATCCCATTTCATTATAACACCATTCCTGTTATAAGGCAAGTATGGCCATGTATACCATTTTGTTATAAAACCATATTCCATTTCATTATGACACCATTCTTGTTATAAGGCAAGTATGACCATGTGTCCCATTTCATTATAAAACCATATTCCATGTCATTATGACACCATTCTTGTTATAAGGCAAGTATGGCCAGGTATAATATTTCATTTATAACACCATATCCCATTACATTATAACACCATTCCTGTTATAAGGCTAGTATGGCCAGGTATAATATTTCATTTATAACACCATATCCCATTACATTATAACACCATATCCCATTTCATTATAACACCATTCCTGTTATGAGGCTAGCATCATCATGGATACCATTTCATTATGTAGTTGTGAAATTAGATGCATTATGTACTTCATTATAAGGCAGCCTCACTGTAAGGCATTATACTCCATGGCTCCCATTAACATTGTTATAATGAGAGGTACTGTATATCACATCTTAAAGAAACTTTCTCTATTTGTACTTCATCTAAACATTTCAGGAAAATTTAAGAAAGCAAAAGGAAGAAGCCGAAAAATGGAAAGGTGTACCAGAGTGGAAAAGAAAACTTGTGCTAGAGAAAGAGAAACAAAAAGTTCAGACTGTGGAAGAAAAACAGAAAGAAGTATGTACATTTTGTAGCATTTATAGAAGTACTTGTTTCTTATAATGGTTTAGATTGACTTGGGTCAGACATTTTGATGTATGCCAAGATCAGTCCACTTGTATTCGAATTTGAAACAAATTCAAAATGTTTTGTCATTCAAAAAGTTGTTTGCTTACACTTGTCAGTTAATTATATCTTTTAATAGAAGTTATTTGCCTTAAAGCTTGAAGAATTTGAATTATGTGACATTATGTCCCATGTTCTTGAAATGTTCTGCACATATCAACTCACTTTTAACTGAAATCTAACACATACCTGACTCATGCAAAGATAGTGAAGGGTGTGACACTACCTTATTACATGCTCTGGCAGTGTCAGACATTGTTCTTGTTGACTTCCACCCTGTGGTACAGAAGTTGTTTAACTTAATTATGGAAATTTATGATGATATACCACCAGAGAAAATTATTTACATTTTGATGGAATGTTTTCTATATAACAGATTTTGACAGCATATTGTAAGAATTTTATATCTTTTTATCTTTTAAGTTTATGTACATTTTAAAGACTTTTAACAGTTACCATCATCTTTTATCTTGTAGTGTTCATGTTTATTTGGAAGTGTTTTTATTTCTAAAGTTTTTCTATGTGCATTTCTTTATATTTACATTTGTACAACTTTATTTTTAATCAGCACCATATTTCTGTTGATGCGCTGACATGCCATTAACCACAAATACATACATACATACATACATACATACATACATACATACATACATACATATTGACAGACATACATACTGACAGACAGACAGACACACATATACACATACTGTTATGACTCTGTGGGTTTAAAGTAACAGAGAAAAGGAAAAACCAATAAGTTCTGGAAAGTTCAACAAACAATTTATTTCCCTAAAATACAAAGTGAAAATTAAAAAATAATAAATTACGATATTGTGAATTATATCCCAAAAGTTCTTACACAAGTCCTAATGATTAAAGTTCTGAATAAACTTTAGCAGTACAGGGTAACCCCGCCATAATGTGCCCCGCAATAATGCAGATTCGGATATAACACGGTCTTGATGTGGCTCCCCAAATTTTATATATTCATTTGCACATAAAAAAATATTTTTGTCCAAGTACATGAAATAGTGTTTAAAAAATTTATTTTTAATTTTGGAGAAGAGATCGCGTATGAATTCAAATATAATATGATTGTAGCATGATTCCTGAAATTTTATGTACATGTACGTGTATTTTTCTTGTACCAGGATATTTTTTTAAATACGAGAAATAGTGTGTCAAACATTTATTATCATTTTGAGGAAGAGTTTGTGTTTGAATTTTAATATAATATGATTGTGGCGTAGCGTCTGAAATTTAACAATTTCACCACGTTCTTGAAGTGTTATGCCAAAATAAACATTATTGGAAATGTTACTTATTACTGATCCATGAGTAAAGCCAGTAAGTTGTCTTTGTGATTGTCTTCAATTAATTCTGTATACAATCGTTGCTCAAACAATAGACAACATGTGTTTCTTCTTTAACTGCATACACAACCAAGCAGCAGACAATTGCATTGGTTGATAAAAGATTCTCACAATTTAATAAACATCAAAAAATGAAAGATGCCAACATGTTTGCTGGGCTTGGCAGTGATTTTAGATGCAGTCAGTTGACTAGTAAATAATGTCCACTTTATTAGCTGGAAATTGAAAGTGTATAAAATTGAACATGCATTCAGCTTATAAAAAAGGTATAAAAGTGACTTGTGACCATTGCAGGCCTACTGCACTTAGTTCTCTGGTTTTACTTGGGTATGGTGTTTGTTTATGAACTCGTTATTAATTTCCTATTTTTTATAAAAGTATTTTACCGTTATGGAAAAGCAAGTTCACAAACGCAAGACATTCTCTGCACTTTGCGCAATGATTAGTATGGTAGTTTTCACAAGTTTCTTTTGATATTCACAAAACCTGACATAAAAGTTACATGCACGCTGAAAGCATGTGTTGATTGTTAATTATTCTTGCTGTAGGCATAAAAGCATTAATTATTGGAAATTTGCAATGGATAAATGTACATGGAAATGCATATGAGAAAATTTTAGCAGTATGAAATTTGTGCAGACACCGTTCATAGACCCTGGAACTTAATGAACCGTACACATGCTTCGCCTTTCTTAACCTAATTTTGATGTTAATTTTTCCCATTGAATTCAGACACATAATGATGTGTGACAAGATTATTGAATAGTTTAAATATGTATGCAATTTTTGCAATGGAATTACATGTCTTGGATTAATTTCAAGCCCTGACAGTACAATATCAGATGGCAAGTAAACGGTGTTGATTCTCTGTTCATGCTTTATATTAGACATTGAATTCAGACACAATGATCTGGGAAAATATTATTAAATATTGTAAATCTGTGTGCAATTTTTCAATGGAATTACATGCATCATAGATGAACTGCATGCCACAACAGCACAGTAGTAAATGGTGTTGATACCCTATTCATAATATACATTATACATGAATACACATATATGTGCCAATGAGTTGTTCTCTGAAAAAAGTAAAATACTGTAAAACTCCACATTAACACGACCCCGATATTAACATGATCCAACTTTTTTTAAACCCCAATTATCACATTATAGTGGGGTTCCACTGTATTCCAAAATAAATCCAGTGCTGGAATTGTTGATGTGCCTGTGATGGCCTGAATAGTAATGATGTGCTAACAATCTTTTATTGAATCACAATAAAAATATCCAAGAATATGTCCTTGTTTGACTTTCACTATAAATCCAGGTCTCTATTTCCAAGAATATTTTATTTAGATGAGCACTTTGTATTTCCAGTGAATAAATAATTTGAATAAATAAATTCCAGTCCAATTGAAGCACTGAACACATCAATAAGACTCATTCCTGCTTCAAGTATTACTGCAGGAATAAATAATTTTCCAGTAAACAAGATTTTATATTCCTACCTGACCTAGGTGACAATTAACGTTGTACATTTAAAAAAAACAAAAAGCTATTGCCTAATGGAACATTTAATTCTAGATGGTTCTAAATGTTTACAAAATAAAATCTTAGTTACATTTAAATGGTCTGTTACTAAAATTATCATAAAGAACATGGTTAACAAAGTGTCTTGTCTCAGACCAAAATAATAATCCTAACATATATCCTTCAGTCAGAAAAAAGTTGTTGTTGTAGGGTTAATGCCATTTTACAGCACAAGATAGGTTATACATGGCAGCCAGTTTAAATGGTGGAGGAAGAACACACACACACACACACACACACACACACAAACACACACACACACACACACACACACACACACACACACACACGGTTTTGTGCTAAAAGTTTAGATAATATGGCAACAGGTTCCATAGTACTCAGATTTAACAAATTGTGATCTACAGTTTGTCTCCATGTTAGGTTGGCCTGACCATGCCCTGAGTGGTGTTGGCATGACCACATCCTTTGTAGTGGGGTTGGCATGACTATGCCATTTGTATCCCCAGACACAACCCAAGATTTCAATGATATTGAGAAGTTCTAAGTATAAATTTTCATTTTGGTCTGATGTGAATAGGGTTGGTGCAAGTAGGTTATTATGTGCCAGGGGTAATTGGACCAAGTACACACTATGGTAGCTGATCTGGGTTGATTTGACAATAGGATTCAAACCTGTACCCTTCCTGTTGCAAGTCCAGTACCCAGCACACTGTACAGTAGAGCCTTCATTTTGGTATTTTTTATTCCATGATCAATTTTGCATTCAGACTATCACATGACCATGGGACTAGGTCTGAGTCTCGGACTGTTTCATGACCATAGTGCTAAATGTGTTGATTGACAGTATCAGGACAGATTTAATCATAGGACCTAATGTTGATTGACAGTATCAGGACAGATTTAATCATAGGACCTAATGTTGATTAACAGTATCAGGAGATTTAATCATAGGACCTAATGTTGATTGACAGTATCAAGACAGATTTAATCATAGAACCTAATGTTGATTGACAGTATCAGGACAGATTTAATCATAGGACCTAATGTTGATTGACAGTATCAGGACAGATTTAATCACAGGACCTAATGTTGATTGACAGTATTTGGACAGATTTAATTTGTAGCAACAGAGCAGCCATGACCATGCTTGGAACATTCAAAGTTCTTAGATCTAAGTGTAAAACTGTGGTCATTACAAAAAATTTCTTTGGCTCTAAACAAACAAAAATTGAAGGATTTGCTAGATTTTTGTGTGTCCTCCTTGATAAAAATGAGTGGGGGAAAACTGATCAGTGTCTGTCCATCTGTCCATGGTCATAGTGGTCTTGGTAACATAACTTGTATTTGCTATGGTGGTTTGTTTCCTTAAACTTTTTAATATGGCATAATCTTGGGTATAGACAGAAGCCTATTGATCTTGGTACTGCAAGGTCCAAGGTCAAGATGATTGGAACTGAAAATTTGATTTTCCTCTTTACTTGGAAGGTCAAGTTTCTTCGCCAAATTTTAATCAGACTTCATTTATAGACAATAGGTATGCAGGGGCCACTCCCATTGATTCTGAGGCTAAAGGGAAAGGTCAAGGTCATATGAACTGCACAGGATGCATGTGATATCAAGCATATAGACTTTAATACTTTTTTTTGGCTCTGTCACATTTGAAAGCCAGAGAATGTAAAAGTATTTATCATCAATTGATATACATGACTACATATACACTGTATACTTCCTGTGCATCTGTCACATGCAAGGCTAGACAAATATTACATTTTCCTTGAAAGATGCAATCTCAAAACTGTTTATTCTGTAGTGATAAGGAATGGAATGTGGTGAAATTGGAGAGAAATCATTTGTGAATAAATGTGTAATTGCAAAATCTAGTTTGATCTTTAGGTCAGCTGGTCAAGACCAGACAAGTTTATGGGATATTCAGTTGTCCATCATCCATCTGTCCATTACACATGTTTGTTAAATCTGTTCCTAATCTGCTAAGATAGTTGCCATGAAATGTTTTACACACATTCATCACATGGTCTAATTGGTTCAGAGCAGCCAGAGTGAAACTTTTTTATTGCTGCTAATTCTGAATGGATTGTCATATCAGCATGGAATTCTCACTAAAAGACCTTTGATGTTTAGTTGGTCAGAATGGTGCTGATCTAACTTCTAATATGACTGCCAGAGTATTATCTTGTAATGGTTACTTCTCCTGAATAAAATATCACACTAACATGGGATTTTCACCAGAAACTGTTATATGATTTCTTGTTAGATGTAAGTGAAAATGGTGTCAAACAAGCCTCAAATATGGCTATCACAGGAACCATCTTTTAAAATCTTGTTATTACTACCCATCCTGAATGCATGGTCATAAAGACATGGAGTTTGCACCAGAAGACTTAATATGATGTTCATTTGATCCACAATGAAAATGGCCATGATCTGACACCCAGTATGGCCCCCTGACATCCAGTATGGCCCCCTGACATCCAGTATGGCCCCCTGACACCTAGTATGGCCCCCTGACATCCAATATGGCCCCCTGACATCCAGTATGGCCCCCTGACATCCAGTATGGCCCCCTTACATCCAGTATGGCCCCCTGACACCCAGTATGGCCCCCTGACATCCAGTATGGCCCCCATAAACCTAGTATGGCCCCCTGACATCCAATATGGCCCCCTGACATCCAGTATGGCCCCCATAGTGGTCATCTTGAAAATCTTGTTATTTGCTACTCCTAGATGATCATATCATTAGGGGGTTTTCACCAAAAGACTTTTTATGATTTCTAGTTGGTCCTAGATGAAAGTGTTGCATGTCCAATATTGCCTTCATTGTGTCCATCTTGAAAAACATATCACTGCTAATTCTGAATGAAAAGTTATATCGATACTGGTTTTCACCAGAAGATTTATTATGATGTCTAATTGTCTTAAATGGTGAAACGCAGACAAACAATAAGATTGACACAGTGGGCATCTTGAAAATCTTGTTATTGCATCATTGGAATGGAAAGTCTTATCAGCATGCAGTTTTCACTATAATATTTCTTCTGTTGCCTAGTTGGTCCTAAATGAAAATACAGCTAATTTGATATCTGATATGGCCATCACTGCAGCAATCCTGGCATTCTTACTGCTACTCCTGAACAGAAAGTAATATTGCTATGGGGTCTTCATCAAAAGTTGTCTTATATTGTATAATTGGTACCAGATGAAAATGGTGCCAACCAGACTCCAATATAGCCACCACAGTGGCCATCTTGAAATCTTGTCACTGCTACTCTTAGATGTATAATCATAATGATATTCACCAAAAGTCTTCATGTGGTGTCTAGTCCTAAATGAAAATAGTGCCCCTCTGATAGCCAATGGGGTGGACCACCATGGCTGCTCTCTAGCAAATCTTGTTATCACTACTCTTCCTAAAGCACAACTCAACATGGGATTTTCACAAGAAGATTTCTAATGATACCAAGTTGGTCCTCAATGAAAATGTGCCAGTCCAATTTCCGGTGTGGTGAAAGTCTTGTTATTACTTTGAAATATCAGAAATGGTTTCATCCCAGAAGAAGGAATGGTCCTATCTTGAATTCCTGGAAATTCTTTTCAGTTAATAGAGCATCAGTCTCTTCAAGGACTTTTGTTTCAGAAGTTGTGTTCTTGCTGTATGTGCCCACCATAAGGCACAGCATATTACAGGTACAGTAATCTGCATCTGTCTATCCATGTGTTACTGGTTTGGTTTCTGCACAAGTTTTCTACCGTCTATAGTTTGGCTTCTGCACAATTACTCAAGCTCTCCACCATCTACCAAACTTTGTGGATGACTTGCACATGTCTTTTAAGGAAGAGGCCTATCAATGTAGGGATCAAAAGATGCTTTCTTTAAGGAAAAAGGGATGACAATAATACTAATAAAACTACAGAATATTGACCCACGAGAAGCTACTGGCAAGCTTTCTCACATACTCACATTGGCTGAATCTGAGACTCGAATCCACACAGACAGAGGTGATCCATAACGGAGAGCACTTTAGACCACTCGGCCACTCAGGGCCCTGGATGGGCATGTAGAAGTATGTTGGATGGGCCTGTTGAAGATATTGGAGGGGCCTGAATAAGTATATTGGATGAGCCTGAAGAATTGTATTGGATGGGCCTGTAGTGATATATTGGATGGGCCTTTAGAAGTATATTAGATGGCCTGTAGAAGTATTTTGGATGGGCCTGTAGTGGCATAATGGATGGACCTAAAGAAGTATATTGGATGGGCCTGTAGAAGAGTATTGGATGGGCCTGTAGTGGTATATTGAATGGGCCTGTGGAAGAGTATTGGATGGGCCTGTAGTGGTATATTGGATGGGCCTGTGGAAGTGGGCTGAACACTGACCACAGCATATGTCATTGCCTTCTATGTTGGATTTCATTGGAATTCGAACTCAGTTTCATTAGGACTTTTTATTTCTAGGACTTCTATTTTATATTTCTTGGAGTATTCTTTAATTATTTTTGGATTTGATTCATAAAACTTTAATTTTTTTTCTCATTTTTTCCTTGTTTTTTATAGGGAAATAAATTATTTGTTAAATTTTACAAAGCTTGTTGTCTTCACTCTTTTCTTGTTACTGTTTGAAAGAGCCTAAACATGTAACAGTACAGATTGCAGAAACAGTTAAAAACTTTGAATATGTTCACTCTTAAGACAATAGTTATCAAACAGGCTAAGATAGTGTTTATTGTTTTGTAAATAACTTAAGATAAGCCAAGATAGTGTTTATTGTTTTGTAAATAACTGTTCAGATAAGCCAAGATAGTGTTTATTGTTTCAAATAACTATTTAGATAAACTAAGGTAGTGTATATTGGATGGGCCTGTAGAAGTATATTGGTTGGACTTACTCCATTTTATATTGGATGGGCCTGTAGAAGTATATTGGTTGGACTTACTCCATTTTATATTGGATGGACCTGTATAAGTATATTGGTTGGACTTACTCCATTTTATATTGGATGGGCCTGTAGAAGTATATTGGTTGGTCTTACTCTATTTTATATTGGATTGGCCTGTAGAAGTATATTGGATGGGCTGTAGAAGTATATTGGATGGACTTACTCCATTTTATATTGGATGGGCTGTAGAAGTATATTGGATGGGCCTGAAGAACTATATTGAATGGGCTGCTTCATAGTATATTGGATGGGCCTGTAGAAGTATATTGGTTGGACTTACTCCATTTTATATTGGATGGACCTGTATAAGTATATTGGTTGGACTTATTCCATTTTATATTGGATGGGCCTGTAGAAGTATATTGGTTGGTCTTACTCTATTTTATATTGGATTGGCCTGTAGAAGTATATTGGATGGGCTGTAGAAGTATATTGGATGGACTTACTCCATTTTATATTGGATGGGCTGTAGAAGTATATTGGATGGGCCTGAAGAACTATATTGAATGGGCTGCTTCATAGTATATTGGATGGGCCTGTAGAAGTATATTGGATGGACTTACTCCATTTTATATTGGATGGGATGTAGAAGTATATTGGATTGGGCTGTAGAAGTATATTGGATTGGGCTGTAGAAGTATATTGGATTGGCCTATAGAAGTATATTGGATTGGCCTGTAGAAGTATATTGGATTGGCCTGTAGAAGTATATTGGATTGGCCTATAGAAGTATATTGGATTGACCTGTAGAAGTATATTGGATTGGCCTGTAGAAGTATATTGGATTGGCCTGTAGAAGTATATTGGATTGGCCTATAGAAGTATATTGGATTGGCCTGTAGAAGTATATTGGATTAGCCTGTAGAAGTATATTGGATGGGCTGTAGAAGTATATTGGATTGGCCTGTAGAAGTATATTGGATTGACCTGTAGAAGTATATTGGATTGGCCTGTAGAAGTATATTGGATGGACTTACTCCATTTTATATTGGATGGGCTGTAGAAGTATATTGGATTGGGCTGTAGAAGTATATTGGATTGGCCTGTAGAAGTATATTGGATTGGCCTATAGAAGTATATTGGATTGACCTGTAGAAGTATATTGGATTGGCCTGTAGAAGTATATTGGATTGGCCTGTAGAAGTATATTGGATTGGCCTATAGAAGTATATTGGATTGGCCTGTAGAAGTATATTGGATTAGCCTGTAGAAGTATATTGGATGGGCTGTAGAAGTATATTGGATTGGCCTGTAGAAGTATATTGGATTGGCCTGTAGAAGTGTATTGGATGGGCTGTAGAAGTATATTGGATGGACTTACTCCATTTTATATTGGATGGGCTGTAGAAGTATATTGGATTGGGCTGTAGAAGTATATTGGATTGGCCTGTAGAAGTATATTGGATTGGCCTATAGAAGTATATTGGATTGGCCTGTAGAAGTATATTGGATTGGCCTGTAGCCATATGTTGGATAAACCAATAATACATATTGCAGAAACAATTAAAAACTTTGAATATGTTCACCCTTAAGACAGAACAATTATCAAACAGGCCAAGATAGTGCTTATTGTTTCAAATAACTGTCTAGATAAACTAAGATAGTGTTTATAGTTTTAAATAGCTGTTCCAGATTACATAAATGGTATGTTACAGTACAGGGAATCTTTCAGCACGCCAGCTTTGTGCTCAGATTATATTATAACTTTCATAATTTCTAAGCTGAATACCAAACTGTTCATGTACAGTTTCCAGTACTTTGGGCTAAGGGGGCAGGCGAAAGTTATCAGTTTTCCACAAGGGGGCAGGGGACAGTTTTTCTGCACAAATTTAATGCCATATTCACCTGCCTAGTATAAAGAATCATAAAAACTAAAATACACCAAGTGAGGTCAAATAGGTCCATATTTTTGGATACCTAAATTAAAACAAAGCATAAGAATATAATCCACTTGACCAGAGATGTCAATGGCAGTTCATAGCAAAGAAGTTTATGCACCCCAAATCCAAATTTATACCTGCATTTTTCATATCATTTTTGACACCATGTGATAATTACAGTGCAAACAGAAGCCCTTTTCCTAGATGATAATTCTGCAAAACAGTGTGTACTAAACAGGCTGATGCAATTGAAAATGGTTGTCATCCAAGCTGTCTTTTGAGATATTCTACTTGCCCCAAATCCATGTGTTTACTGCTATGGGAGGTTAGCTCTTCTTCCTAGCCGACTATTGGTATTTTACCATCAACATACTGCAGAATAACTATGTACATGCGTGACACCAATTTCAAGAACAATACAGGCCCAAAACACCAAGTTCATAAATATGTCCATATCTTTAATTAGTTAACAGTAATAGCTGAAAATGTCACACCATAGCCTTAAGTTAAGAAATTTGCCAGGGGCCAAAATTATGAAACTATTCCCTGCCACTCTATTGCTGTTTGTCAAAACAGTTATAAAATGGATAATTGACAGATGGATAGTTGATAGATATAGTTAATTGATAGAGTTAATGGAAAGACATAGTCAATTGCTAGCTAATTGACAGACGTAGTTAAATGATATAGTTAATTGATAGACGTTGTTAAATACTCTTTTATGTGGGTATGTTTAAATTTAAATACTTATTTGTCAGAGAGAGGGAGAATATACAGAAAGACACTTTGCCTGACTATATGCTATTATACCTTGTCAATTTTCATTTAGGAGATGGCCTCAAGGGAGATTAGCAATCTGCCAAAACATTGCTAAAAGTAGTAACATTTTGGTGGAAAATAGCAGGAAATTGGTAACTTATTGATATCATGCTATAAAAATGGTATACAAGTCAAATAGTAATATGGTATACAAGTCAAATAGTATATATGGTATGCAAGTCAAATAGTAATATGGTATACAAGTCAAATAGTATATATTTGACCTGATAAGATGTCATTTTTATATTCTTGAACTTTTTTGGGACTTGAACCTAGCAGTGTGGGACATGTATGTTTTATAAACACAAATCTTGTTTAGTAATAATAGTATAAGTTATTTCAGTATAAAATAGAAAACATTGGCAATTTTAAGCAAGTGGCATTTCCATTATCTAAAAATTTAACCCTTATAGGAAGCAAAAAATTATTTTTCCTGCACCTGTTAGAGTTTAATTTTGCTGTTCATACACAACATAACATCTGAGGCAGTTTCTACTTTGAGGTCCATGTCGGTTGATGATAACATGTCACTTTATACTGCTAACAACTGCTTTGATCCAAATTAAGGTAATTTCTGCCATTAGTGATTGTTCCCATATGTTACACACCAATGGCCAGGAAGAAATTCAAACTGTTTTTACATCAGCAGTGCTTACTTAAGATGATTAACATGAACTGCCTTGATAATTTGGTAGCTATAAGGATTCCACAGAGAAAACTTTGATTTTCTAAATCTGGCACTCATCTCATGTCATTTGTCAAACATTAACAGATTACATATAGCAATGATTTGCTTGGACTACTACTATCACATGATTAGTGTTTTACATAATTACAGCCAGGCTGAATGCTTATTACCCTGCAATCTGATTAAAATAAGATCTCCACAGTTCATCCTGGAGATCTCGCACTAATTAAAGTTTGTTTTTGGTGACCATTGGAATTCCCAGTCCATTTATTTCTATTAGCCTATCAGATAATGCATTACAAATTTGTGTTAGTGAGAGTATTTATTTGTTCCAAATAATGTGTCACTTTAAAAAATTTGAAAGCTGTGATTCAGTTGGTGAACTACAAGTTGAGCAGAAAATGATATTGATACAATATACAAAGGATACCATGGAATGACTTGAAATAGACATGTAACAAGATAAGCTAGTGGATGCCTATTGATACAATATACAATGGAATGACTTGAAATAGACATGTAACAAGATAGGTTAGTGGATGCCTATTGATACAATATACCATGGAATGACTTGAAATAGACATGTGACAAGATAGGCTAGTGGATGCCTAGCCATACAATATACCAAGAAACATAGCAGTGATGACTGACATGTCAAACATTTTGTTTAAAATCTGACATCTACAGCAGATAAAAGCACATGGTGAACATAAAATATAACATGAATACAACACACATATTGTGACAATATTGACTATTTATGGAACGTGTGTATAGTTTGTTTAGAAACAAATCTATTTTATTTATACAAACAACATTTTCAGCACATATAAATTAGTTTAAAATTTGCCTACAGTATCTTTTGCCCAGGGCTTTGACCATACCACACTAATCCTCTTCTCAAGTTATTTAATTTTTTTGTTGATTTTACAAGTTTGTTATTATAAAACCTCAAGTTTGATTATTTTCCTTATTATTCAGTCACCAAGCAACTTTCATTAAAACGATTTTGACAGATTCTTTACCAGCTGCGTCATTAAGAGATATTCCATTCATTGAGAGAACTGTTAACATAATTCAGTTGTTCAATATCAGTGTACCTGATGATTCTGCATGATAAACTGTCTCCTTATTGATAGGACGGAACCCATCAGATTTATGCATTATCAATATAGATTTCATTTAAAATGCTGTAATGCCAAAAAGATGTACAAAAATTACAGAAATTTCTTCATAAAAGAAAGACTTAAGTTGAATTGTCAAGGTCATGCTAAGTTTAATGATAAAATATTGGTTCTGCACTGCAAGATCAAGGTCACTGAGAACCATTGATCAGCAATCTCCAGAATCAATGATACCCTGTTAGTGCCATGGAAACTATTTAATGTGGGTTGGCATATAACATACAATTCACAGTACTTGCACTGAGATATTATATTCACTTTGCCACAGAAATAATGTTATTTCAAATAGATTCAAGAAAATCTTTCTCACATTCTTTGATAATGTGGTAGCATATTATTGACACTATGGATTTTCCACATACATGTACATGCTTTTTCCATACTTTCTTTGACAGAGAACAGAACAAATTCTTTTGGGCTCTGTTCAACAAAGCCTTTAGAGCCCTATCACGCTGAAGTTCCATGCATCAAACAACAATTTCGTGTGTGCATGATAATTTGACTGTGAGTTGTTGTATATTAACCAAATTTAATTTGCAACTTTATACTGATGAGATCTCAGAGGAGTTTTGCATAAATTCTGGACTCCCAAAACAAATTGTCTCTCATATCAGTGGTCTCTCAAGACAGGTTTTGCTGTATTATCCTTTAAACATGGCTAATATGGTACTGGTAATCTAACAAGACTGGTATTGTGGTATTACCCTGTAAACAGGGAAGACAGTTGTAATTATTGCTCTACATGTGAACAGCTGCATTATTGCCTTTGAAGAAATGCAGAAATAGGCCCATTAAGTGTCCGCCTTCAGCTTTGATATACTTTGAAAGAAAAAGATGTTTTTCTTGGAATGCTTTGCAGTGGTTATAGGGGAGACGAAAAGAATTGCATGCCATTTCAATAACATGCCTATTACATGTATTCATTAGGGCACAGTTTTGGAAAAGGTTATAGAACTTGTTCTGTTGTTCAAATTTTGATTGTGTACAATAACAATAATTGGGTTGTTTTATGCATGAATATTCTTCAACAGAGGGCTTGAAAATTCATCTGCTTGTATTTACAAGTGATAGCTGATAAAGGGCAAGTCCCTTTTCCCACATGCTTGTCCAATTGCATGGGTGACATTTAAGCAGATTAATTATTTCAAGATATGTCCAATTGGATGGGTGGCATTTTTAAGAAATTCATTATTTCGGGGTACCTGTTTAATTGGATGGGTGGCATTTTAAAGAAATTCATTATTTCGGGGTACCTGTTTAATTGGATGGGTGGCATTTTAAGTAAATTCAGTATTCAAAATACTTGTCTAATTGGATAGGTGGCATTTTAAGTTGATAAGTATTATATACAGTGTAGGATGAGTCAGCTTGATTTGGGACAAGTAAAAGCTACAAGTCACCTGCCCTGTGCAGTACAAGTAGCTATTGGGATTTTTTTTTTTAGCCCTGCAACACCATGATCAAGGTTAACTTGCATGTCAAACTTTGTGAATAGCTATTTTCTGTATCTTTAGTTGTTTATTTATCCAGAACGGAATTTGTTTGTTTGATGTTGTTGATAATAAATTATTAATGCCATTGTTGACGTAATGGTGATGTCACTAATTTACTAAATTGGAATGCATTTAGCATCATCTTATACTTAAACCCATTTCATACTTCAACTTATCAAATAGTTGCTACACATTACACAGTGTTTTAAGTTTAATGGTTTTGATATGAAAATTATGCTGTATTCGAGGCAATATGCTTTACAAGAATACCAAAAGGTTTATTTAGGAATAATTAGTAACTTCCCATTTGAAAAGTGCAGGGATCCAGTCCAGTATGAAATGGCTTAATGGTAATCATCTAGAACATGATTTGACTTCTAACCATTTGCATGTTACTAACCATTCCAATTTTATTTTTATTTTTAAAGGCAGAAGCAGCTGAGGCTGAAAGGAAAAGACAGGTATACAAATAATGTTTGTCCCAGTCTTTATATCATTTAACACGAGAAAAAAAATTTGTTTGTAAGATATGAACATAATTATCCCTCTCTCACTTTCTGTTTGTATCATTAACTTTGACAATATAATTCATTTGGTTTCCATTATGACACTAATTCTGTTACCATTAACTTGAGCACTATGACACTAATTTTGTATGGTACCATTAACTTGAGCACTATGACACTAATTTTGTATGGTACCATTTACTTGAACACTATGACACTCCAATTCAGCTACCATTTACTTGATCACTATGACACTCTAATTCTGCTACCATTTACTTGAAGACTGTGACACTCTAATTCTGTTACCAGTTACTTGAATACTGTGACACTCTCATTCTGTTACCAGTTACTTAAACAGTATGATAGTCAAATTCTCATACCAATTAGGTGAACACTTTTGCACTCTATTTGTTACTACTTAGGTGAATACTGTTCTGCTGATATCAGTCTCCCTGAAATACTCTTTACCCAATGCTTTCTTTGGTCTGTCTGAAATACTGTCTACCCAATGGTTCTTTGGTCTGCCTGAAATACTGTCTACCCACTGCTTCTTTGGTCTCTCTGAAACACTGTCTACCCAATGTTCTTTGGTCTCCCAGAAACACTGTCTTCAAAATGCTTCTTTGGTTTCCCAGAAACACTGTCTAATTAATGCTTCTTTGATTACCCTGAAATACTGTCTACCCAATGCTTCTTTGGTCTCCCATAAACACTGTCTACCCAGTGCTTCTTTGGTCTGCCTGAAATACTGTCTACCCAATGCTTCTTTGGTCTCCCTGAAATACTGTCTATCCAGTGCTTCTTTGGACTCCCAGAAACACTGTCTTCAAAATGATTCTTTGGTCTCCCAGAAACACTCTACCCAATGATTCTTTGGTCTTCCTGAAACACTGTCTACCCAATCTTTCTTTGGTCTCCCAGAAACACTGTCTATCCAATGTTTCTTTGGTTTCCCTGAAACAGTACCCAATGCTTCTGTGGTAGACACCTTTCTATCAGTCCTGCTTTTAGCTTACCTCTCTCTGCAAAGTTGATGAGAGGTATTATACAGATGAATAAATATCTATACAGCCTCTCTTTGTGGTGTTGGTGTTGGCTTCCAGACATATAAATGTCAATACAACCTCACTGCATGGTGTTGATGCCGGTGTTGGCATCCAGACATATAAATGCCAACAGCCTCACTGCATATCAACCTTACCTCTTTCTTTATCCTATGCAACAGTTTGTATAGTGTTTCGTGGGACTTGAACACTTGGTAAATGCTTAGGGCATGTGGGGGGGGGGGAAATTTTTTTTGGGGGGGTTTGTACATATATATTATATATCCATTCATGTTCATGTTTTTGCATTTTGTGCATATGCTGTTATGCCTGGAATCTTGATACTGGCTAATTCTTTCTTTATGTTTATTTTGCAAGCCCTGTTTATATTAGACTGGAGGACTGTATGCATTCCCTATTTGTACCACACTTGGGCAATAAACAGTCACTGTCACTTTTTTTAGCTTTGTTGGTCATAGATCATTGTTATTGCTAAAGAATATCATTTTCAGAGATAGTTTCAACACTTGGCACTTAAAAGAAAGAAATGATCTTATTGAGAATTCCTGGAAATTCTTTTTGGTCAGTAAAGTGTTGGTCCCTTCAAGGTACTCTTGTGTGGATTCTATATACCTATGTTTTACTCCTTAAATGATGAAACTTAATGAGGTGAATAATCTGTATGATTAACACACACCCAATCATGAAATAGGTCACTGAGTCATATTTTATACTTCACTGACTTCAGTTTTGTGTTTTAACTCTTGTTGATTTAATCAATAAACTAGATGAGTGTGTAATGGTATACATGATCTCTGTTAGTACCACAGATATAAATAAAAGGCCACTGTACCCTACATTTCACATTTAATGGCTTAGTTTCTTGCATTTAGCTCATGAGCATATAGCTTCTGTGTACATACTGTCCTATCTAGACCCATGAATTTTGGTGAGTGTTTACATCCTGATGACCACCAGTACACCCTCATTTCAGATGTAGACCATAGTAGCCCATATTATGTGCTTTATTGAGGTAATAACCAGATGAGTTTTCAACATGTTACAAATTTTCTGTCTGCTAAAATCTTGAAACTTGGGAAGGGGATACATCTTGATTCAGTTATATGCCATTATTATAAATAGAGGTCTTCCCCATGATATCTTCATCCTAGTTGTCATAGCTGGCAGATTCTGACAAGTGCACTTGGAAGTAGAAATAAACATGTTTCCTCAATGACAATGCATTGTATATTGAGCTATATTACCCTCAGCAGGTTAACTGTGTATTGTACATTGTGCTATATTACCCTCAGCAGGTTAACAGTTTATTGTACATTGTGCTATATTACCCTCAGCAGGTTAACTGTTTATTGTACATTGTGCTATATTACCCTAAGCAGGTTAGCTGTGTATTGTACATTGTGCTATATTACCCTCAGCAGGTTAACTGTTTATTGTATATTGTGCTATATTACCCTCAGCAGGTTAACTGTTTATTGTATATTGTGCTATATTACCCTCAGCAGGTTAACTGTTTATTGTACATTGTGCTATATTACCCTCAGCAGGTTAGCTGTGTATTGTACATTCTGCTATATTACCTTCTGCAGGTTAGCTGTGTATTGTACATGTGATGGAGTATATGTATTAGATGAGTGAATTGTATGCTGCATGCTTTTCATGTGAGGCCTCAGTTGTAGTGGCTAATCTAGGAAATTACTGATGCATGAACTATGCTTGTAACATGGTCACTCAGAGCCTTGACTTTCACTCTGTAAAATGTGGCTTTTCAGGGTGGACAATGATAGTAGCTTCTGAAGGAAATTTTTATTAACTCTACTGGGCACAGACCAGTCAAACTTATCTAATGATCCATTTTCCATCCTCTGCCCATTAGCACAAGCTTGGAGAATTACCTTCATACTTTACACACATATTTACCCCATGATCTAGTTGGGCTTTATGAAAATGGTGCTGCACAGACATCCCTTATGCCCTCCACATTATAGTCATCTTGAAAGTCTTTTCGCTAAACTTATGACACATGAACAGAATGCCATATTAATAAGGGGTTTTCATCAGAATTCGAATGATGTCCAGCTGGTCTTAAATCAAAATGGTGCCAGTCTGATATCCAATCTGGATTCTACAGTAGCCATCTTGAAAATCATGTTATTGCTAAGTCATATCTTGAAGATAATGTTATCTCTACTGGTGTCCAAATGGAAGGTACCAGTATATCAGTATGGGGTTTTCACCAACAGACTTCTTATCATACCTAGTTGGTCCTGTATAAAAACTGTGCCAGTCAGTCATCAAATATGGCTACTGAATTCTTGGAAATTCTTTTTGACCAATAGAGCATCAGTACCTTTGAGAGACCTTTATTTTAAGAATAGTTTTTTTTATAGAAAGGATGCATTTTTGCCTCTACTGGTCACAGACTAGAAGACCCTATGGGATGGCCTGATGTCTGTCAATCTGGCTTCCATCTGTCCATTTTACCATAAGTTTGTTATCACAACCAAACTGCTTGGAGGATTGCCATGAAATTTTACACACTCATTTACCTCGTCTTTGGTTGGTTCCAATAAAAATGGTTGGTTCCAATAAAAGTGGTTCTGCTCAGACATCCAGTATGGCTGCCATAATTGTGATCTTGAAAACATTGTTACTGCTATGAATGGCCAACAATATGAGGTCTTTAGATCGCTGGTCTAATTTCACAAAAGAATGTTATGTCAACATGATAGATTTCTTAGGATGTCTAAATGTTCTTAAATGTAAAACTTGTTATTGCTACTTCTTAAAGGATGGTCTATCAACATGGGGTGTTTTTCTTATAATCTCTCGTTGGTCCAAAATGAAAATTAAGGTAATCTTACATCCAGTATTGCTACAATCATGGAGACCAATATTGCCACCATGGTGGAGACCAATATTGCCACCGTGGTTTAGACCAGTATTGCCACCATGGTGGAGACCAATATTGCTACCATGACAGAGGGCTTCAAAATCTTTATTCTGCTGCTTCTCCAGATCAGAAAGACATATATACATAGGGTTTTCGCTAGAGGACTTCTTACCATGTGTTATTGGTCTCAAATGAAAATGATATCTGACGTCTATTATGGCTGCTACAGTGGCCATCTTCAAAATCTAGTTGTCACTACTCATTCTAGATTGATGGTTATATATCAACATGATGTTGTCTGTATGTTTACGATATTGTTCCCACACAGTTTTATAAATTGTCAACCACTTACATTTACCAGACTTTGTATATGGCTTGCACTTGGGATAAGGAAGCACCCTATCAATTTCAGGGTTAAGAAGTCAAAGGTCAAGGTCGCTCAGAGAAGAAAATGGTTTCTGTACAAGAACTTGAGTTGTCTATCATCTACAAATCACAAAGCAGTAGAAGGCTTGTACATATGGAAGGGATTAATCTAGTAATATACCATGTGAAAGGTAACAGGCAAGGTCACTGTGATGGAGAGAATGATTTTTTTTCTCCACATACAATAACATTAACTTTGCATGTGTCATACCTGGACCTAAATTTGCAGATAGACTGTACTTGGGGTATGGAAGAAGCATACTGATTTAGGGGTTAAAAAAAGTCAAAGATCAAGAATATTTTGATTGAAAGAAAAAAAATGATTTATACATTAAAATTCAAGTTCTCGACCAATGTAGTATGTTTGTGTGGAGGACTTGCACTTAAGATATGGACTATTGATTTCCACCAAAAGTTTGTTCCTGATTTATACTTTGGGTAAGAATGAAGCCTATCAATTTGGGGGTTAGAAGTGAAAGGTCAAGATAATTTTGAATGTGATCTAATGACAAAAATAGCTTTTTTCATGATAACTTAAGTTCTAGACCACATCCTTTGACCAATGTTTGTGGAAGGCTTGTAATTTAGGTATGTAAGAAGCCTATTGAGTTTGTGGTCAAAGACCAAGGTCATTGTGGCTTGAAGACAAATGTCTGTTGCAGAAATCTGTTCTCAAGGAAGTGCCTTGACCAAATTTTGGATGCCTTGTATTTATGATAATAAGGAAAGCTATGGATTCTGGAGTGTAAAGGTCATGGGTCATTGTCATACAGGTATAATAAGAAAATAGTGGTCTCTGCTCTGTAACTTTAGTTAAAGACCTGGGCAGAAGGTCCCAGGCATTGAGACCCATTGATTAGCAATGTGCAGGATCAACTATACCCTACTTGTGCCTACAATGGGGACTATTATACATGGGTGGAATGTGCCATTTATGGTACTTTTTTGGACACAATGTCACCTGTCTGTCTTAATTCTGACAGACATTTTACCTATCTTTTTCACACAATGTCACCTGTCTTACTTAATTTTAACAGACATTTTATCTATCTTTTGGAGAGAATGTCACCTGTCTGTCTTAATTTTGACAGTTATTTTACCTGTCTTTTGGATACAAGGTTACCTGTCTTACTTAATTTTGACAGACATTTTACCTGTCTTTTGGACAGAATGTCACCTGTCTGTCTTAATTTTGACAGTCATTTTACCTGTCTTTTGGATACAAGGTTACCTGTCTTACTTAATTTTGACAGACATTTTACCTGTCTTTTGGACACAGTGTCACCTGTTTGTCTTAATTTTGACAGACATTTTGCCTATCTCAGCAATTTTAGCACTATTTTTTCAATAATGCATTGAAACTGTTCTGCCTTTCACACTTAATTTGACACTATTCTTGCATTCATATTTACTTAAACAATGCATTGGCTCTCACATTTCCTTAGCTACTATTATGTCTCATGCACTTACAAAATGCTCTGCCTCTCACACTTAGACAGTGTTCTACCTATGACACTTAGACACTGCTCTACCTAACACACTTAGACACTGCTCTACCTATCATACTTAGACACTGCTTTGCCTATCATACTTAGACACTGCTCTACTTATCACATGTAGATACTGCTTTTCCTATCACACTTATACACTGTTATGCTTTTCACGCTTAGACATTGCTCTACCTATCACACTTAGACACTTCTGCTTTTCACGCTTAGACATTACTCTACCTATCACACTTAGACACTTCTGCTTCTCGCACTTAGACATTGTTCTGCCTAACACACTTGCTTATACACTGTTCTAAACTCTCTAGATGTTCTAAACTCTGTTCAGACACACTTTTGCATGTTTTTCAGTGATAACTGATTGAAAGTATCAATTACAGTGTTTGCTCAGGACAACTATGCCACCTTCTCTATAAACAGAGAGTAAACACAGGCTGCTGATCAAATAAAAAGTTACATTGATTACCTGATTAGATTTTCCTGGCAATATTGTCAACATTTTAAAAATATTTTCTGTATATAGACTTTTGGGTCTGTGGGGGTGGGGGAGCATAAGTGTTTTACAAATGCAGATGTAATTTGTCCTTTTCTTGGGCACTGTTATACCAGTCTAGTTTTTTCTTGGGCACTGTTATACCAGTCCAGTTTTTTCTTGGGCACTGTTATACCAGTCCAGTTTCCCTAATCCTACATATTGTGCAGATCTTAAAAAAGTTCTTGCTTATCTCTGTAGTACATAAGTACAATAACCTGTCTTGTATAGACACATTGCTCATAAATACTACAACCTGCCTTGTATAGACTCATCTCACATAAGTACTGCAACCTGTCTTGTATAGACACATCTCACATAAATACTACAACCTGTTTTGTATAGACACCTTTCAGTAATAGATACTACAACCTGCCTTGTATAGACACATATCACATAAATACTACAGCCTGCCTTGTATAGACACATCTCATATGCATTCTACAGCCTGTCTTGTATAGACAAATCTCATAAATACTACAGCCTGTCTTGTATAGACACATCTCAGTTTGTTTCAGTGAATGCTCAATCAGGACTTGTCTTGCTAATACTTAGACAATATTAAACAATATTAGATCCAATATGAGATTTTTATATTCATAAATTAAATTTTCATTTGCCGATAAGAATTCTCTTTCATCAGTACTTAAAAATATTGATTGCAGAAGGGTGTCATATTATTTCAACAAATTGATAATTGCTAATTAAGACGTTAAATGCATCAGTTGTAATAACAGGGCAATCCATAAAAATAAATACTACACAAATAATTGGTTGGTGAACTCATAGTAATATGAAGATGTAATTTAAATTGAAATTTTCATTTCCTTGATTTTTGGTTCACTGCCAGATTACTCACTTTAATTAAATATGTACTATAATAGTTGCAGTATTCTGTTCAATTTCCTAGTGGGTATTGTCTAGTCTTGAATTAAGTAGAAATGTCTCCCATGGCAAAATATGGTATTGTCAAGTCTTGAATTTAGTAGAATTAACTCCTATGACAAAATATAGTATTGTAAAGTCTTGAAATCATAGAAATAACTCCCTTGAAAAGATGTGGTATTGTCTATTTTTTAAATTCAGTAAAAATGACTCCCATGACAAAATATAGAATTGTCAAGTCTTGAATTCAGTAGAAATAACTCCCTTGAAAAGATATAGTATTGTCTAGTTTTGAATTCAGTAGAAATGACTCCGATAAGAAAATATTGTATTGTGTCTCAAATTCAGTAGAAATTACTCCATAACAAAATATAGTATTGTCTTGTCTAAATTTCAGTAGAAATAGCTCTCATGGCAAAATATGATATCTAGTTTTGAGTTCAGTAGAAATTATTCCCATTGCCAAATATGGTCAGATAACTCTGGCTGTGTAAGGAGTAGAATTTACATGATCATTGAATTGTCCAGATAAAACTAATATTGAACAGAGGTAAAATAAATGATTCCTACTTACAAAGGTAGAATATTTTACAAGAGTACTTCCAAAGGAACAATAATTTATAAACATGTTCCTGCTTTCAAAGGTAGACCAGTTAAAAAAGTTTCTACTTTGGAAAGGTAGAATAATTTACAAAGCTGTTCCTACTTCCAAAGGTAGAATAATTTACATAGCAGTTCCTACTTCCAAAGGTAGAATAATTTACATAGCAGTTCCTACTTCCAAAGGTAGAATAATTTACATAGCAGTTCCGTCTTCCAAAGGTAGGTTAAGTTATAAAGAGTACTTCAAAGGTAAATTAATTTATAAATGAGTTTCCACTTCTAATGATAGAATAATTTATAAACGAGTTACTATTTCCAAAATCCTGTAAAGTTGTGTCATAGTTGACACTTTTTTCAAAACTTCCATTGGTATACATACCAGTACTGTAGATGCTCATGTTCAAGTCCAATCCAACTGCAAACTGCATAGGCCAAATGTACCATTGAATAATGTGCCAACAGATCTGGGTTTATGGATTCTGTTTGTAGTTAGTAGAACAAACAGTGTAGACTTGGATCTGCACATCATGAAATGGGAGCTCATGGTCTCTGTTGTTTGCAGTCTACACAACCTTTATGTAAGTATATATGGCATATTTGTAATTTTCCCATGCATTTATTCTTATCCTGTTGAAGTTGCCTTTTGATATTAAGTAAGATGGCTGTTTTAAAAAGGTACTTAAAAATATGGACCCAAAAATCAGTTTGCCATAGATCTTTATTGTGAATATGTAACATCCATTATCATTTGTCAAATTCATGTTACATCTGCATAATTCCACATTTTTACAATTCTTATTTCAATGTTAAAACTGTTTTGGATTGCTTGATATTTTAATACATAACTCCAATAAATCAAGCAAGTCATAGAACATCTACAGCTGTTTCAAAACATGGCAATTACTACAGGCAATTGCTACTATGGGATTTCATAAGCAGAATTCATTTGTGGCTACATAATATATAAATATGATCAGATAATTGAATATCACATCGTCTGTTGTTTTGTATTTAATGGCACATCAACACTTTGTAGACTGCTGAAGCAATTGTAGTCAAGTTCTCTTCCCAGAGAGATACCATAGCAACTGATCTTGACAGGATTCAAACTTGCAACCTTTGGCATGCCAGTCTGACATGTTATCCACTAAGTGTCTGCAGCTCCTTAAAGTCATATAAACAAGACCTGACTCTTGACACTTTCTGATGTTTAATAAATTCTCAACCTTGACTAAACATAGCTGTTACAATTTATATTTTAGACCAAAGAAGCTGAAGAGAAGAGAAAAGAGATGCTACGCCAGCAGGAAGAGGAGAGGAGGCAGATGGAACAGGAACTTCAGGATGCTCCAGCATGGAAGCGAGAAATTATGATGAAGCGTGGTGGTGCTATCAGAAACTGGGGAGATGAACGTGAAGAAATCAACAAAGATGGGCAGCACTGAGATCATTCTTTTCATTATATAATCATCTAATCATTGCAAAAATGTTGAAGTACAGCAAGATTTGTTATTTCTTGTTGCTGAAGTGTCTCTTTAAATCTGATCAAAAGTTGTCTTTTGCTACATTCTGATGATCCCAAATTTATTAGACATATTATCAATATCTTTGATGGTCCCACATGTATTAGGTGTGGTACTGCTGATACCTTTCGATGGTTACATGTGGATTCCGTGTATTACTGCTAATACCTTTTGATGGTTACATGTGTATTCAGTGTGGTACACCTGATACCTTTTGATGGTTACATGTATATTTGGTGTGGTACTACTGATAACTTTTGATGGTTCCATGTGTGTTTGGTGTGGTACTATTGATACCTTTTGATGGTTCCATGTGTATTTGGTGTGGTACTATTGATACCTTTTGGTGGTAACATGAGTATTTGGTGTGGTACTTTAATGTAACTTGATATGTAACTTCGTAACTTGAATGTTAACTGACACAAACCTGGATGTATGTTTATAAGAGTTATTTATGTTAGAAATCAATATGTAACTCTGTGGTTTCTTATAATAAGTGACAATAAATAGCTTGTCTTATTTGAAAAGATTTACTTTATGTTAAAAACAGTTGACCCATGACCTCTGATTGATAATACTGTATCATATACATTGAATATATACGTTGAATTTTGAGATTTTTTTTGTTCTCTGTGATTCCAGTTTCCAGAAAACTTTACTGCTGTCAAATAAAGTTGTGTGCGACTCAGTTTGGATTGCTCAATAGATTTATGTGGAATCAAATTTTGGTATTTGGAAGCTTTTGTTCAGATTTGAGAGACATTCATCCAATGTTTGCTAATCTTTATTTCATTTGAAGTTAGAGGAGATAAACATTGCTTAAGTGTATACATTGCTTATTTGTACACATTACTTATGTGTATACATTGCTTATGTGCATACATTGCTTATGAGTTCACATCTTTTATGTGTATACATTACTTTTTTGTACACATTGCTTATGTTTATACATTACTTATGTGTACACATTGCTTATGTGTATACATTGCTGATGTGTACACATTGCTTGTTTGTGTACATTGCTGATGTGTATACAGTGCTGATGTGTACACAATTCTTATTTGTACACATTATGTGTACATATTGCCTTTGTGTATACATTTTCCATGTATGAAACAGATGCCAAATGTGATATTTACTGATATTTCTCAGAGATTCCAATTTCCAGGTAGATATGTATACCGCTGTTGCAGAATGAAACAAACATGCCTGTCCTGATTAGTCAGGCTATTGTAATCATTCTTCAGATGGTTCCCAGTAGCTCAGTAGTTATCTCCCTTAGTATTATGTGTATGCCATCCTTTAGGTCAAAAAAAGGAAATTTTTATTTGTATAGCAATGTACACTAACCCACCCAACAAACCTAATCAAATATAGCAATAGCAATGTGTCCATCTGCTGGTCAGTGTGCCTATCTCTTGGTCCATTCTTAAGTCCAGAGACAAATCGGTTTTTGCAGCATAATTTTAGTTTGCAGTGGTTTTTACCATTGCTGGCAATAGACTTAGGGGAGCTTGTTGTCTGTTATTGATCATCTGTCCATCTGCTACTTCATTATCTTTACTCCACCTAAATTACTATGAGGATTGCCATGAAACTTTGCACACACATTCATCCCATGGTATAGTAGGTCCTAAATGAAAATGGTGATGCTCAGACTTCCAAAATGGTCACTCAGAATCTTGTTGTTGCTACTTCTTCTGAATGGATGGTCATATCAGCATGATGTTTTCAGTGAAACACTCCTTCAGGTATCTAGTTGATTGTAAATGACTGCCAATCTGACTTCCAGTATGGCCACCACAACAACCATCTTGAAAATATTATCGCTACTTCTCCTGAAGAAAAAGTCATATTGACAGGGAGTTTTCACCAAGAGATTTATTATGTCTAGCTGGTCATAAATAAAAGGTGCTACTGCTGACAGCATCCATCTTGAAATCTTGTTATTGCTACCCTTCAGATCAATGTTGTGTTTTCACTGAAAGACCTTGTGTGATATCACCCTGATATCTAGTTGTTCCTAAATAAAAATGGTGCAGAAAATCTTGTTATCACTACTACTTTCAAATGAATAGTAATAACATCTCATGCAACAAGACCCTAACACCCCTCCAAAAAATGGAACCCGGTTGGTGGAAAGAACTTGATTGCAAGGCAAACTGAATTTTACACTCAGCACAAACCCACTGGATTTTTGTTTATAAATGGAAGACATATCTACACAAAGTTTTAAATATAGAATGTGACCTGTATTCCAGAAATATATATGATGAAAAACAATACATTTTCCATGTAATCAGGAATTAATGATACCACAGAAACATGCATGTAGTGTCTGTATTTTTTTAATTGGTTGAAGTTAATGTATGCTAACAATGATAATTGAATCTGCTGTCATGTACAAAGTTTGTAAATATCTTTGCATATGCATATGTGTAAATTATGTTTATGACAGTGAACAGATTACACAGTATATGAATAGTTTTATGTAATCTGATTCATTAATTTATACCTTGAGTCCGATTCAAACTTTATTTCACAAATTGTTAGTAAGCATAATATTTGTGTCATTTTAGCAACTCAGCTGAATTTGGAAAGAAACAAAATCAATTCAGTGTCAGATATATCTTGCCTGCAAGTATGGTGTGAAGGTTTTATGTCATACTTACTGAACTTTCAAGAAATACCAAGACTGACTTGTTTGTCTACTGAGAAAGGGAAATAACTTGGAATCGAGAATGCGAAATAACTTGGAACTATTAGTGTTTCTTTTGTATTGAGTATTTAATTTTTTTGTAAATATTGGAAGTAGTTTTATCCTTGACCTGTTTCTTTTTCAGTTTTCATTAGAAATATTTTAGATGCCTGGTATCCACTAAAATTAATGTACATATCTGGCATTCATTTTAGAGCTCAATATTCAAAATTCTTTTGATTTCTGTATTTGATATTTTTAAAGTATATAAGATGGTAATGTATGAAGTTTTGTATTCACTCAGTAATACTTGTATTAATCTAAAGAGATGATGAAATAATATCTGTACCATTTCAGTGTTGGTGGCCTACTGTGTTACATACCTGCCCATCACTTTCCATCAGCCGTCATGTATTTAATTTCTGCTTAAAAGCTATGGTGGACTTAATGGACTGAGACAAACTTTTGTATGAAGTTGGTGGACCTAATGGATTGAGATGAAATTTTGTATGAAGTTGGTGGACTTAATGGATTGAGATGAAATTCTGTATGAAGTTGGTGGACTTAATGGATTGAGATGAAATTTTGTATGAAGTTGGTGGACTTAATTGAATGAGATGAAATTTTGTATGAAGTTGGTGGACTTCATGGACTGAGACGAAATTTTGTATGAAGTTGGTGGACTTCATGGACTGAGACAAAAGTCTGCATGATGCTTAATATTAAGGAGACCTTGGTCAAATTTGGTTTTGACCATTTTCCAGTATATGTAATGGAGTAATGGCTCCTGTTTGGCCTTGAGCTTTGCCTTTTATTTGAATTATATTGGCAGGGAAATACATGTGGTATGGACACATTTATAATTTTAACCATGTTACAAGTGAACACACCATATATAGTAAAGACCAAGACATCTCTAGACATATTCTATACTTCGTTAAATTTTTATAGAAAATTACTGTTATTCCACATCTGTCATTCCACACACACACAAACACACACACCCTCTGCCCCACCCTTTCAGTTCTAGATTAGATCTAGATACCAGACATTATCTAATTTACCAGCAGATCCTGGTTGATACAGTTCTAGATTAGATCTAGATACCAGACATTATCTAATATACCAGCAGATCCTGGTTGATACAGTTCTAGATTAGATCCAGATACCAGACATTATCTAATATACCAGCAGATCCTGGTTGATACAGTTCTAGATTAGATCCAGATACCAGACATTATCTAATATACCAGCAGATCCTGGTTGATACAGTTCTAGATTAGATCTAGATACCAGACATTATCTGATATATCAGCAGATCCTGGTTGATACAGTTCTAGATTAGATCCAAATACCAGACATTATCTAATATACCAGCAGATCATGGTTGATACAGTTTCCTTTTATCTTGTAGTAGAAACAGCATTATAGAGCCCAGTCTGACAACACTTTTCATCTGCTCATACTTGGTGATAATCCCATGCTTGATAAGTCCATGATTGATGATTAGCCCATGCTTGGTCACCCATGCTTGATGACAAGCCCATGCTTGGTGACAAGTCCATGTTTGATCACAAGTCCATACTTGATGACAAATCCATGCTTGGTGACAAGTCCATGTTTGATGCCAAGTCCATGCTTTGTGATAATCCTATGCTTGGTGATAGTTCTATATTTGATGATAATCCCATGCTTGGTGATAATTCTGTTTGATGACGAGTCCATGCTTGGGGATAATCTCATGCATAATGACAAGTCCATACTTGATGACAAGTCCATGCTTGGTGATAAACCCATGTTTGATGATAATCCCATGCTTGGTGATAGTAGAACTCCATTTTTACAAAATTTAGGAAAACATTTCCACAACGTCTTTCTTTTGATAAAGTGCTACATTCTGACTTGTACTCAATGAAACATTAATTTTGGAGTTATTTACTCCATTATGCAAGTTAGTAAGATCTTAAAATAATGTGTTTTACGTTACTCAAGTTTGTCTGGGTTGAAGAATCCAAAGAATGTCCACAGTACTACAAGTGTGGCATTGGACATTTAGTATTTAATTAAGGATATGGAAGGCTGGTTTTTATTTCATATTGAATTAGGGACATGGAAGACTGGTTTTTATTTACATTTACATTTTATTTTATTCTTCAGTCAGATTTAACACTGTAAAAAGAAGTGACCTTTGTATAGGCAGGCAGTCATATTGTAGTCATGTGTCATGGAATCGGTGTGTTTGATTGTTGATTTGTTATAGATGTTTGTAAATGCAAATATACTACAAGCTTCAAAATGCATGTTTACTGCTTAATATTTTATATCATTACATTGTAATGTATTTGACATAATACCTGCATTTCCATAATTGTTTATTTGGGTAAATTGTGTCAGGTTCAAGTTCATCCTAATAAGCACATGCTGAGAATATTGTGCCTATCTTAAGAGTTAGGTTCCCATCTCCTTTGTTGGAAGCTCTCTACTTTGGAGGTGCATTTTCTCTCCCAATATGCTTACATTGAATGAATTATGTACAAGATTTGTTTTTTGAGACTTTAACAAATAAATTTAAATAGTAACGAGATGTTGGACATGTAGTGTAGTAAGTTGTAATAGAATTATAATCTGTGAAGATTTTAATAGCTGCTAAGCTCCATTGACATCCAGAAATCAACAGCCTCCATTAAGGCATAGCAAGATCAACAGCCTCCAGTGAGGCGTACCAGTTTTTATTCATTTGCACAACTTTGGACTTTACCATATTTTATCCATTTATCATACTCTAGAATAATAACAACAATATTGAATTTAAAAATATGAGCAAGGAAACAAGCAAAAATTGAATCTTAAATGTTACAGTAGTATATCATATTTTCTGTACTGCTGCATAACTAGTATTAACCATTTAAAATTCATTCAAAGAATTTAAAGCATATGTTTGCTTTACTAATGAAGTTAATTTACCATAACATGTTGCATTCTATTTGATATCCGTTTAGCAGCCACTTGTTTTTTTATTATATGTTTGGGGGAGGGATAAGTTAAATTTTATCCCACCCTTTGCCATAGTCATTCATGTAAATCTCAAAAGTTGGATTTAGAAGGAAATCTTTTGTTTACACATAATATTATTGGATCCATCTAATTGTATATGAAATAACATGAGTATCTATTCACCATTGCACACTATAATACTATATCAAAAATATCACATTGTGATTTGCATATATTTCTTTTATACTGTATGTTTTCTACAAAACACTTTTTGAACAGCTTTCTTTTTTCACCCATTTTTTCAGTTGAATCAGTTTGTCAGAATAATTTATCTGAACAAAGTCATAATGTCAAATTGATAAAATTTAAATCCTCTGATAGGGACTGAGAATCATGTACAAATGCATAAGTATATAATCTTGTTTATAAATGGAAAAAGAAAAAGTTGAAACTATAATTAAGAAACTACATACAGACATTTTAAAAAATGACATTTACAAAAAGAACCAAAATAAATCCCTGGGTTATTTGATGACACTGAGTTAACTTCTGTGCTATTTGATGACAATTAAATTCTGGGCTATTTGATAATAGTGAGATAAATCCTAGGCTGTTTGATGACATTGAGTTAAATACTGGGCTATATGATGACTGTCAGTTAAATCCTAAGCTATTTGATGACAGTGAGTTAAATTCCGTGTTATTTGATAATAGTGAGTTTAATCCTTGGCTAGTTGATGACTGAGTTAAGTCCTGGGCTGTTTGATGACTATAAGTAAAATCCTGAGCTATTTTGATTGTGAGTTAAGCCCTGAGCTATTTGATGACTTTGAGTTAAGCGCTGTTACAAAGTATAGAATGTAAAAGTTAACTTAATTTATACAGTACTTATGCATGTACAGACTAAATTTATACAATACTTGTACATGTCCAGACTAAAATTTATACAGTACTTATACATGTACAGACTCACACTTTGGAACAAGATACTTGAAGTTTATTTTTTCCACTAATACATATTTTGTATGATGCGAAGGCACATTAGAAAGTAAAATTTTATAACTGCAATTAATATTTGAAAATGTGCAGTAAGTTGTATATTACATCTATTAGAAATATTAATTCATTGCTATTCCTTTTAAATTTCATTATATTATGTGACATACAATGCTTTAAAAAGTAAAACAAGTACTTTCGAATTAGCTTACTGTGACTCAATTGCATTTTTCTTGAGTAAACCAGTACTTAATTTATCAGTGTATTTTACCAAGTTTAGTGATAGAAAATTGAGTTTAGTAGCTCTAATATAGTCATTATCTTTTTTTAATGCATTGTTTATTCAGCAGTTTTGAACAATTGATTTGTCCATTGTTATCAGTTTTTTTAATTGATCAGAAGAATATTGATAATCCTGTACTTTACATTTTATTAATTGGTAACAGCTTTAAATCTTTTGTGTAACTTCTGTTTTAAAATGGCCTGCATGTTTGACAATCAGTCTCAGCTATAAAGGTGTGAGCTTTTGTTGGTAAAATGTCTATTCCAGAACTACTGTGTTGTGTATTCTTTATCTTGTATCAAAGTCAGCTACAACCACACAAATTTTAACATCTAATGCTGTTAAAGCCATTTGATGCCATCCATTAGTGAGTTACCTCCCTTACATCAGTTCACTTGAACTCCGATACCCTGGCATTTATATTGTATATTAATTTAATCTTGAAATAGATAACTTGCCATAGACATATTGTGTAACCATGCTAAAGTACCAATACTCTGTCATAACTTGTTTACACTCACATCGTGTAACCATGCTAAAGTACCAATACTCTGTCATAACTTGTTTACACACACATCGTGTAACCATGCTAAAGTACCAATACTCTGTCATAACTTGTTTACACACACATCGTGTAACCATGCTAAAGTACCAATACTCTGTCATAACTTGTTTACACTGGTATATAATGTGACATATATGTATGTGAAATAAGTCAGCATTATAGGATTTGTTTCACCAGCTTCAATTTAAAGATGTTTGGCTCATTAAAAGATATTAGTCCAGGTGTAAATTCAGGAAAGGTTCCCAAAATGTTTTTTCTTCATGTAGCTATATCTTTTGTTTAGGTTTAGACACTTTTATGTACAATACTCTGTTTGAAAATGTTCTGTCTTTTACCTAATGTTGTTGGTCAGTTATTAACTTAACTATGTGCAATATAAAACAAGTGCTTGATATTGAAACTTCTACACATCTTTCAGTTGAGATTCTTTTTTCTTCCTTTTCAAGTATCTTAAATTAGTTTTACCTTGTATTTCAGTAAAATATCTTTATGTCAAATTATTCATCATTGTGATCCTTGAAGATACACAAATCAGTTGAAGCAATCAAAATTTTTTTTTGCTAATGTTTAATCAATTCACAAGAATTTTATTTTAATTTTTTTTTTTACCTTATTAAAATTTATTTTAATATTACTGATAGGGACATGTTTCAATCCATGTTTGGATACAGAGTGAAAAGACAACTTTTTATTTGCCAGATTTTTTAAATTAAGCTTGATTACATCATATTCAGCAGTATTTTTAACTGCCTTTATATATTTACAGGCATCCAGTCGGTTACAAGTATATGATTTACATGTAATTCTGTATATTTTTTGAATGTGCATGTAATTCCATGTATATTTTTGTCAAGTATTTGTCTACAACTTCCAGGTAAAGTCTTTAATAGCAGTAGTGTTTTCCCCCAAGGTTGGTCATACATGCTTCAAGCAGTATGGATGTCACTGTATATCTAGGTCATATCTTAAGTACTTACTTGTTGTCAGTCTGTCAGCAGGTATTGTGTGATTGTGGTTAGTTATTTTCACAGTATTCCTGACATTGTAGAACAGAAATAAATCTGACATCTTTATTTACAATAACAGTATAGCTAATCAATGTTATGATTGTAACTTAGAAATATACCTGTGACATCTTCACTTACAATAATAGTATAGTAATAAGTCCCTATTGTAACATTTAAAAAAACTTGTGACATCTTATCTACCATACATACCATTATAGCAAACCAATAAGTCATATTCTTGAACACCGATTGGTTTAGTGTTCATTGTTTAAGGAATCATTACATACAGTATGTGTACTCACTTGAAAGTCAGATCCATCTGTAAAAAGCACAGAACCAGATATTCCATCACATAACATGCCAGCAGATCAGGGTGTATCCTTTTTGTTATGAGTTATCAGTAGAACAAACAAACATAAACCCTGATCTGGTGATACATGATACAAGTCAGGGCTTAATATTGTTTACAGTCAGATTCTATGTGAGTATACGTGGTACTTTTGTTTCAGCATTGATCAAGTAAAAATAATTGATGGAGTTTTGAAGGAGTTACTGTATGATACTCTATACCTGCCTTTATGTATACTAATGAAGTTTACTGTGTGAAATTCTTTACATATTTGTATCCTTGAACTAATGAATTAGATCTTTTAAAGTCCATGTCTTTTTACCATATGCCATGTCATAAACATAACGATGCAAGTAATAAAGCTTTTACTTATATATATAGAGTTTGTTATTGTTTTGGTCTTTTTACACAAGTAATATAAATAAACTTATCAAACGAGTCCACATTTGAATGTAACAAGGTACAATGCATGCCATAAGATGAATGTAATGAGGTACAATGCATGCCATAAGATAAATGCAATGAGGTACAATGCATGCCATAAGATAAATGTAATGAGGTACAATGCATGCCATAAAATAAATGTAATAAGGTACAATGCATGCCATAAGATGAATGTAATGAGGTACAATGCATACTATAAGATGAATGTAATGAGGTACAATGCATGCCATAAAGATGAATGTAATGAGGTACAATGCATGCCATAAGATGAATGTGATGAGGTACAATGCATGCCATAAGATGAATGTAATGAGGTACAATGCATGCCATAAGGTGAATGTAATTAGGTACAATGCATGCCATAAGATGAATGTAATTAGGTACAATGCATGCCATAAGATGAATGTAATGAGGTACAATGCATGTCATAAGATGAATGTAATGAGGTACAATGCATGCCATAAAGATGAATGTAATGAGGTACAATGCCTGCCATAAGATGAATGTAATGAGGTACAATGCATGCCATAAGATGAATGTGATGAGGTACAATGCATGCCATAAGATGAATGTGATGAGGTACAATGCATGCCATAAGATGAATGTGATGAGGTACAATGCATGCCATAAGATGAATGTAATGAGGTACAATGCATGCCATAAAGATGAATGTAATGAGGTACAATGCCTGCCATAAGATGAATGTAATGAGGTACAATGCATGCCATAAGATGAATGTGATGAGGTACAATGCATGCCATAAGATGAATGTGATGAGGTACAATACATGCCATAAGATGAATGTAATGAGGTACAATGCATGCCATAAGATGAATGTAATGAGGAACAATGCATGCCATAAGATGAATGTAATAAGGTACAATGCATGCCATAAGGTGAATGTAATAAGTACAATGCATGCCATAAGATGAATGTAATGAGGTACAATGCATGCCATAAGATGAATGTAATGAGGTACAATGCATGCCATAAAGATGAATGTAATGAGGTACAATGCCTGCCATAAGATGAATGTAATGAGGTACAATGCATGCCATAAGATGAATGTGATGAGGTACAATGCATGCCATAAGATGAATGTGATGAGGTACAATGCATGCCATAAGATGAATGTAATGAGGTACAATGCATGCCATAAGATGAATGTAATAAGTACAATGCATGCCATAAGATGAATGTAATGAGGTACAATGCATGCCATAAGATGAATGTAATGAGGTACAATGCATGCCATAAGATGAATGTAATGAGGTACAATGCATGCCATAAGATGAATGTAATGAGGTACAATATGAATCATGGTAATTCATTGTTGGTATTGACAGATGATTCATGGCAACTTAGTGTTGATATTGACAGATGAATCATGGTAACTCAATGTTGGTATCGACATCTGAGTCATGGTAACTCAGTGTGAGTATTGACAGATGACTCATGGTAACTCAGTGTTGGTATTGACAGATGAATCATGGTAACTCTGTGTTGGTATTGACAGATGATTCATGGCAACTTAGTGTTGATATTGACAGATGAATCATGGTAACTTGGTGCTGGTATCGACATATGAGTCATGGTAACTCATTGTGAGTATTGTCAGGTGACTCATGGTAACTCAGTGTTGGTATTGACAGATGAATCATGGTAACTCTGTTGGTATTGACAGATGATTCATGGCAACTTAGTGTTGATATTGACAGATGAATCATGGTAACTCGGTGTTGGTATCGACATATGAGTCATGGTAACTCATTGTGAGTATTGACAGATGAATCATGGTAACTCAGTGTTGGTATTGACAGATGAATCATGGTAACTCAGTGTTGGTATTGCCAGATGAGTCATGGTAACTCATTGTTGATGTTGACAGATGAGACATGATAACTGTATTGAGAATCAGACTAGTAAACCAAGGGTTACATTTTTAATGTAAGCCTAGGAACAACACTCAGCTCATCCTGAGTTTCTGTGAAAAATGTAATCTTGAAACTAAGTTTGCATAAATGTAAGCTGTCCTATCCAAGTACATAGTCAAATCATAATCAGTCAAAAAGAAAGGCCACATTAAGAATCCATATTGTTAACAATACATGTATTTGAATGTTGTATGTATCAACTGCCCGATTTTCAATAAAACCTCTTTTAAATTAATCTTTGTTTAGAATGTGTTTATTGGCTTTAACTTAATTGTTGTTTAGAATATGTTTATCATGGCTTGAAATTTTATTAAGCGATGGTAAATAGATTGTATTATTTTTTGTCATGCTGTTAGCTTGACATGACAATGACATTTGTGTCTGTACAGTCATCTCTCAATTTATGCTCTAGATTAACTTCATTATTGAAGTATTTATGAAATCTGCATCATAAGTACATTTATCCAATGAATCCTGTTGTTTCTTATGTGGATTCATCTCGATGTGTGCAATGCATGTTTTGAAAAAAGCTTATGGGTGGCCTTGACATGCTGGCCATGGCTTTGACATGCTGGTATGGGTGGTCTTGACACTGGTATGGGTGGCCTTGACATGCTGGCCATGGCCAGCTTAATGCTTTTGTATTGATTTTTCTGAGTTGAAATTGACTTGTGTTGAATGCCACCTGATGTTTGTATACAACAAGCAACAGTAAAATGAGCTTAAATAACAATGCATATGGCAAAATCCCTAATGCAAGCAAATATTATGTTGACTCAGATCTCTGTGAAGCATGTATTAATTTAGGAGAGACACAGATGAGTAGAAAACAAGGACAGGTAGAAAAGCAATCTCACACTATAAATCACAGGATGCAATAGGCTATCACTTGGTCGAGAGGATGAACAGTGACTGGGAAATTATTATCATTTGAATATTGAATTTATTAAATTGCTATTCTTTTGAATTTCACCTTTTGTGTTCTCAATAATTTAACTGTTGGCATTGCTGACTGGGGGCTCGGAGCCTTACCTCTCTCTATCATTAATTTCACTCCCTACAAAATCGAACCTGGGGTGGGACTTCTATGGTAATTTAAAGAATATATTGTGAGCACCCCTACCAAACGTCACATACTTTTACATCTAATACAGGATTAAGTTGTAATAGCAACATTAAAATGCCATCAAATGGTAACCATGGCCAACCAAATTCATACAGTAAATGCCATCAAATGGTAATCATGGCCAACCAAATTCATACAGTAAATGCTACCTAATGGTAACCATGGCCAACCAAATTCGTACGGTAAAAATATTTTGGAACCAGTCAGCTAAGATACTGGGGCTTGTGTACTTGACCATTCTTATAAACTTTGTAACTCCCTTGATGCCTCTTCTACATAATATACCCCTAATGTTAATGTCATATTTATAAACACTTATCAAAACATAGATTGTAATACGACGTTAAATGACAGTATAGTTAGCAAGGTACATAATGAAACTGATCCCAGCACATGTAGTAATAATGACAGTGAGCAAACTTGTACAATATTTGGATTTGTAAAGAAAGGTTTAAGAATCTCCAACCTCAATACGGATAGAAGTCAACTTGACATCAACTGTTGTTATGTATATTTAATCTCATTGTTTGTGTTCTTATAATACTTTTATTTCACTATATGCTATTTTCTCACCCATGTGACAAAGAAATTAGCTGTTTTGCTAACCTTACTTAACCTTGTCCAAAATCAAGTTTATTTTCTACTTCACCTGAATTATTGATTTTTTTAAAATTTTATTCTGTAAACAACTAATACATGGCTAAAATAGTCTCTTATGTTTATGGGTTTAATTTCAGGATCATAATTAATAGAAGTAAATATGATTATCTGGGTCTGGGTCTAGGTTATTGGAATTTCCCTACAATTTACCTGGTGTACCTGACATTGTCCAGGTTATATATTATAATTTAAATAACAGACTTTCTAATAATGTCTAACATTTTATTTTTTAAACATTAAGAACTTTCTAGTAGGTTATCTTCCATTACGAAATGCTTTTTTTTAGCAAATGTAATGGTCATGAGGTCAAGATTAAAACTATATAATCTTGTTACTGGAAAGATTATTGATTCATGCTTTAACATCTAGCAGAATCAATTTTGTATTATTTTTGTGTCCAGAAGCTCTTTTCGGCTGGAATGTATCTCTTCATATTATTTAATTCAGTGTTTGTTTCTCAGGATATACAGAGTGCTCATACAAAATAATATTCTTGGATAGAGATATTCACTGGGATTTATAGTGAATTCAAACCATATTACCATGTTTCAACAAAAGACTGTTGGTACAACAGCACAATACAGGCCGGGGCCCTGAGTGGCCGAGTGGTCTAAAGCGCTCACCGTTACGGATCACTGCCATCTCACCTCTGTCTGCGTGGGTTCGAGTCTCGGATTCGGCCAATGTGGATATGTGAGAAAGCTTGCCAGTAGCTTCTCGAGGGTCAGTGGTTCTTTCCGGGGATTTCCCGGTTTCTTCCTTCACCATTAATACTGGCCGCCATGTATAACCTATCGCGTGCTGAAAAATGGCGTTAAACCCTACAACAACAACAACAACAACAATACAGGCCATCATAGGCACATCAACACTTCAGCAATGGACTTAATTTGGATTTCTTTTCTGTTACTTATTTTAAGAGCATAGTACTGTAACACTGCTATATCAGAATAGATATGTACATATTCTTGGTCTTTGTGGAACATTTTAAACAGCAATGTTAAAGATACATTATTTAATATTAAAGGTTATCAGTTTGAACGAAAAGATATGGATGCTAAGGGTGTGTGTCTTGTATATATTGTTGTTGTTGTTGTTGTTTTAGGGTTTAACGCCATTTTTCAGCACAAGATAGGCTATACATGGCGGCCAGTATAATTGGTGGAGGAAGAACCCTGGAAAACCCCAGGAAGAACCACCGACCCACGAGAAGCTACTGGCAGGCTTTCTCACGTACCATTGTTAGCTGAGGCTGAGACTCGAACTCACGCTGACAGAGGTCTTGTATATATATATATATATATATATATATATATATATATATATATATATATATATATATATATATATATATATAAGGAAAAAATGATCTTGAAACCAACATTATTAAAAGTATAGAAGTCAACTTGACAGCATATCCTGATATGCACTGCTTATAAACAGCCACATTCTAAACTTGACACAGACAAAGCCTATTCTGATATGCACTGCTTATAGACAACCACATTCTAAATTTGACACAGACAAAGCCTATTCTGATATGCACTACTTATAGACAACCACATTCTAAACTTGACACAGACAAAGCCTATTCTGATATGCACTGCTTACAGACGACCACATTATAAACTTGACACAGACAAAGCCTATTCTGATATGCACTGCTTATAGAAAACCACATTCTAAACTTGACACAGACAAAGCCTATTCTGATAAGCACTGCTTACAGACCACCACATTATAAACTTGACACAAAGCCATTTCTGGTATGCATTGCTTACAGACCACCACATTCTAAACTTGACACAAAGCCTATTCTGATATGCATTGCTTATAGACCACCACATTCTAAACTTGACACAAAGCCTATTCTGATATGCACTGCTTATAGACCACCACATTCTAAACTTGACACAAAGCCTATTCTGATATGCACTGCTTACAGACCACCACATTCTAAACTTGACACAAAGCCTATTCTGATATGCACTGCTTATAGACCACCACATTATAAACTTGACACAAAGCCTATTCTGATATGCATTGCTTATAGACCACCACATAAACTTGACACAAAGCCTATTCTGATATGCATTGCTTATAGACCACCACATTCTAAACTTGACACAAAGCCTATTCTGATATGCACTGCTTACAGACCACCACATTCTAAACTTGACACAAAGCCTATTCTGATATGCACTGCTTATAGACCACCACATTATAAACTTGACACAAAGCCTATTCTGATATGCATTGCTTACAGACCACCACATTCTGAATTGTCACAGACAAAGCCTAATCTGATATCCTCTGCTTATAGACCATCACATGCCAAAGTAGAATTGACTGAAATATATGAAAAGCAAATACAAATGCTGTTGGTGTGCAAGATTATGAAACAATAATAAATGGTGATTTTGATATAGACTTCCTAAAACAAAACCACCTCAGTAGTGGCTGGACTGTTTCCAAACTGGTAATTTCAATCAGGTCATTGGGAGCCCAGCTAGAATCTTGAAAGACAGTTCAACATTAACTGACCAGTATATACACAAATAAAGTATTACATTTTAGTAACATTTGTGTACCTGTGTTTGCAGTAAGTGACCACTATCCTGTATGTATCACTAGACATGTGCCTAAGTTATTATTAACCAACATAATGAAATAAAATACAGATATTTTTTCAATTTTCATGAAGACATCTTTTGTAATGACCAGTATTTTATGCCTTTGAATGATATTGCAAATATTCCAAATGTCAATACAGCTTTGGATGCATGGTACAAACATTTTATCCATGTATTAAGCAGTCATGCTCCTTGTGAAACCAAGCATGTTAATCATGAGCTGCAACCTAATTGGACCACCCAAGAGATGAAATAAGCAAGACAAAAAAGAGATTTAAAGACTTGGAAAACTATTTTTAAAAAATGGCAAAACACAGCAAGCAGCCTAATACTTAAAGCAAAGAAAAACTAGTACTGTTGGGAATGCTACCAATTCAAGTACATTATGACAGTGTCTAAAAGATTTTAGCCCCTCCCCCCGAAGATCTTATTCCTACTCAATTAGTCAACAATGGAGACTTGACTATAATTATTCATGAAATAGCAGACATCTTCAACCACTGCTTCACAAATATAACAAATAATTATGTCACAGAGAACATTCTATTGACCACAAAAAAACTTCTCTATTATTTAGATGCCAAAGTTCTAACCGGTCCATATTTTGAATTTTCTACAGTAAATGTAAGTGAATATGATATATACTGTACCCGTATGACACTGAATGATAAAACATCCGATGGGATTGATAAAATAGCCCCAATGGCTGTACCATTTCACACATCTGTAATATCCAAATATATAGTTAACATCACTAACAAGAGCATCCAGTCTGGTGTTTTCCAGATAAACTGAAACAAGCAAAAGTTACCCCAATACATAAAAAGGCTCTAGGTTGGACCCGGGAAAACTATAGACCTATTTATATTCTCCCTATATTATCAAAAGCTTCTTATAGTTGATGACTTGCAGAACGGCAATCCAAGAATCAAAACGCAGGTGATATCCTTTCCAGTACACTTCCACTGCGTTGGAATACTGTACGGGTTCTTCGATCGAGAAAGCTTTCAATACTGTACACATCATCTTCTTTTTTTAGTCACTAATTGTAACACAGACAAGTAGTTCCTTTTAACACTTCGTTGTTCCTGTCTTCTAATTTATAGATGGGAGGATGGCATCCACACACTCGTCCAGTGACGATAAACTATTCTGTGGTCCGGTTTGGTAATTTGGTAATACAATTTGTTGATGCCTTCCACTTTGGTTTGATTTCTGGAACATTTTCGTCGAATGGGATTGTATAACGGGTACGTCGCTTGTTCTTGTAACTTCTTCGCACCTGGTGTAAGTGTACACTTGCAGTCTGGTTTTGGCAGCATGATACAATTTTTTAACTCCTTCATAATCCGCATGATAGGCAGGATCGTAGTAAATGCTGGCTAAAAGATTCTCCATCAGGACTCTCTTCAATAAGTCAGCCACTGTTCACATATGCTACTCTTGGTATCATTGGGCTAGTAACCTGCTTGACGTGTTTCATTAGGCTTGCAACCTGCTTGGCATGTACGACGTGCCCAGGAGTAGTCACCGAGAGTGGTGGTGATGACAAAGGGGTTACTTTCTTCTTGCTTTCTTTTTTCACTTCTGGCTTCCCTTCTTTCTTTTTGACTTCTGCCGAACAAGGGATCAACATCTTTTTAACCAAAGCTTTGAGTTCTTTTCATTGGGGAGTTAAGGAAGGGGTCAACAAGGATGTTGCAATTTTTCTAGGAATGGGAGACAACAGCGTTTGAATGACTTCTCGTGCATCTTCTTCCTTTTGCATCCATGTGGCCATGTATGTCTTGGTCACTGGGAGTGGTGGTTTGGCTTTTCATCATCGCTTTGACATTTTTCCGAGTTGGTTTAGCTGTTTCGTCTAAAACTCTCTGGTGAAAGTGTTGAAGACGTTGCAAGATTTGACAGTAACTTGCTATTTTTCCATTCCTGGCATATCGATGTAATCCATCAAAGGTTGTAATTTATGTTGTAACTGTGACATCTCAGTCAGATCAGGATTGGTGAGGTAAATGGGATACGGGGTTCTTGCCATTAAGGAATTTCATCCATCGTTTGTAGAGCACTAAAGTCAGTTTTTATCCTTCCATGAGATTCCAAAGTAAACGTATGACGTCTTTTCAGAAAAGGGATCCTCTTATCTATCCTCTCTTTAATTCTTGGTGCTTGCGAAATCTTGTCCGATAAGCCCTTCAGACAAAGGATCAGCCACTCCATTGAGCAAGGGTAGAATTCCTCCACCTCGCACCATCGTTTTCTTTTGACTGATGGGTATTTCTTTTTGACCATTTGGTGAAAAACGTTGCGATGCTTTCCTAAGTGTTCTTTTTGGTACTTGGACAAAGGTGCCATTCCTTTCAAGACATTAAAACAACATTCACAAACGGTATCGATGATTTCTTTAAGGGTTGTTTGAAAAAGTTGTTTTCACATAGGTGGATGGGCTTTCGTTAGTATGGACAATAAGGTTTTCCCTTTCTTTTTCCTTTTTGGCATGAGAGTGATGGTGTGCATTTCTGGAGGTGACATCTTTTCTCTTTCAGGAGTAGAAAACTCTGAAATGAATGCCTGACACACCATGAACAGTCTCTAATTTTTCCTCTAAGAATGGTCTTTCCTCATTGTCGTGTTCTTCTGCGACTGTTGCTAACACGAGTTTAAATGTCAGATTGTTCACTTTGGGTTTTAAGTCAATTCCATTTCTTGGATCAGTTATATAAATCTTTGGCATAGTCAGCCCATTCTTGTGTCCAAGCATCGAAGCCAACACTTTTTTCAATCACGTACATCTTTTCAATGTTCGTGTAACCAACAAGCTGCGCACACATCTTCGTAAGCATCCACAGTAGATAAAGCGTCACGAATATTTTCTTCACAAAGAGGTAGAGTAATATCGATATGAAAGCGCAACGTTTTTAACAGAATGAGTCTCTCGTGCACATTTAAAGTTGGAGGAGCAACCGTGATATCTTTGCAAGTAAATGTAAAGTTGAAAAGGTCATTATGTATTTTCAGGACCTATTCGTAAATACAAAGTTTAAAAGGTCATTATGTATTTTCAGGACCTATTCGTAAATACAAAGTTGACAAGGTCATTATGTATTTTCAGGACCTATTCGTAAATACAAAGTTGACAAGGTCATTATGTATTTTCAGGACCTATTCGTAAATACAAAGTTGACAAGGTCATTATGTATTTTCAGGACCTATTCGTAAATACAAAGTTGAAAAGGTCATTATGTATTTTCAGGACCTATTCGTAAATACAAAGTTGACAAGGTCAAGATGCTTTTCCAGGAATTGTTTGTAAATAGCCCACACGGAATCTGCTGGTAAACTAACTCCCCGAAATGTAGTCACTAACACATACACTTACCACATTGCGTCCACAATTCAAATGAAACAGTTCTTGTTAAAAGTTTTGGTAATCATTCAAGGTTTGAATACTGTCATTGACTTCCTTCCATGGAATCTGTTGCAACACTCATGATTAAGGTTGTGGCATGGTGGTAAGCCTTTATACACGTCAGGCAAATTTTGAATGTCCTTAGTTATTCACACTCTTGTAGCAGAGTTGAAGACCGACGTAGAAAATAATTTCTGACCACTGGCTATGAGGGTAACTTTTCAAGAATGCCAACGAAATCTTCTTATGTAAATAATCTAAAGAGAAATACTCTGAAGAACAAAGTCTTAATCAAAAGAAATATGATTTCATTATTGACTTTCTTTACAATCCTCCTGTGAATTTCTTTACACAAAAGTTCTACAGTCACAATTGAGATTTTACTCTTGCAAGTCCGATCCAAACTTCCTCGTAGATCTTCTCTTGCAATTCTTTTGGCAACCTCGAATATTATTTTCAATATGGATTGCAAAGGTACGTAGACACTTATATTAACTGGGTTCTACTAAAGGAAGGCCGTGACAGTGGAGACCATCCGGCATGTTCCAGGTAAGCTGAGTCTTTCTAATACCTTTCGTGAAGTGACTCATCGCAACCGCAATACTGGACTGTATCTCCTTATCCCAAGTAGATAAATCCTACTCTTGCTAATTGTTTGAGTCCTCCCAGATATTTAGGCCATTTCCCCTTGAATGTTTGGAATAATCGCAGTAACCAGGCAAAGCCACAGGCAACGTGTATTCTTCTTTCACGGGTGCATTACGTTAAGGTGGCGGTGACATTCCGAGTTGTTTGCACATGCATGGATGAGATCCGAAGTGATCATGACGTGCTACATCGATGATTTCGCAGGGTACAACCATTTATTTTAACTCATTTCGGTTAACAAACCCCAATGACCCATTTAGGGCTCCTCCCATGCCTCGAAAAGATGTACTCTTTTACTCTTGGGAAACACTTTTTTGTCTTTGTATTGTATAGGTCTTTGTGTATGTCTATGTTCACGATTCAGACTTAAAGCCACCTCCCTTCCGATTTGACCTCATAAACACTTTTGACATCATAAACACTTTTGACCCTACAAACACTTTTGACCCCGAAGTGACGCTCCCATGTTAATTTCCCGTTCGACCCCATATATTTTATGGCCATGTTCCCTGTATTAACTCATATGACCCTCAGTAGCCACAGATAACTACTCCTATACTCGTATTCACCGATATACCACAGGATGTTGCTAGTGATGCAATACGAAACACTTAGCAATTCCTAAGCTTAGCAATGACCTATGTTTTAACTTTGTTTTCAAGAACCTGTCAAGAACGAAACATGTATCTTTACAGATGCCAACACCAATCTAACACGTGCAAAAATCTGAATAAACACCGTATATTTGGAGCTAAAACTGAATATTCCACTGGAGAGATAAAAGAGAAAACGTGGAGAGCCATTTCTCTAGCATAAACTTCAATCCTTTATCAAACGAGAATTGACCATGCTATGGAAAATCGTTCTGGAAAAACAGAAGCAATGTATCAAACAATTTAACGAACGGGTAACTCTCCTACAAGAAATTTCAAATACATTGGCCAAACATTCTCAAAATTACCTCACGAAAATGTCCTCAGTGTCAAAAACCTGAAAGAAAATGTTTCTTTGAGTATTAAATCTGCCAGGTAGCTAACCGCCGAAGATAAGAACATTTTTTCCTTCTAATTCATAGGGGCCTACTGGAGGCTTTTCCCTAGGGTCCACAAATCCCCAAGATTCGATGAAAAAAGACAATGCAAAAACTATCTCGCCAGCAACTAAATTTCTTGATGTTGTGATGACTCGATTTTATAAAGCACTGTTACATGACTTTTCAGAAATCGGCACTCCTACTTACACAATTTCTCATGTTCGGAGGCTAAAGATCGTTTTTTATTCATCCGTCAATCGCGAGTTGTGACCGGGGATGTCAGAGTGATTCTTTTTTAAAATTAACCCAACCCCCCAACTTTTGAAAAAATGTGGTGTATACGCGGTTCGCTTTTGTCATTTCTGTGTCTGTAAGTAGGTGTTCTCAAAGTGGCCGCAGGTTCAGTACAGACTGGTGTTATCCATATTTTACCCTGCGAGTGATATTTGTATAATGCACCAGCATTTCCACTGGATTCTCACTGAAATAGTCATTGTTACCAATCATGCAATAAGGTTTTTAAAGATCTTCATTTTAATGAAGAACGTATGAGATGTTTATTGTTCCTTGAGCAGAGTTTCTCTCGACCATTCGACCTAATCACTATATTTCATTTGCCTCGACCATTCGACCTAATCACTATATTTCATTTCATTCCACCATAGCAGGTCATTTCTCGTGTAATTTACTTTGCTTCGTTGTCAAAGGTATGCAGGAATTAACAAAGTCAAGAATGATTGTAAAATTAAAAATATGTCGGATTGCGTCAGTGGAAACCATGAGACGAACTCATGTAATGTAAATTTTAGCTTATCCAAAAGGTCGAGCGATGTATCCACTAGACTAAGCCGACACCGTATATCTGTGTTGAAGTTAAGTTATTTCAAGTCTTACTGTCTGCGCGCTAAATATAGTACATGGGTATTGATCTATAATCTTCTATATTTGGTAAGGAAGGCCACAGTCATTAGCCTAAAGTGTTCAGATGAAAGGAAGGCCACACTTTGTATATATGATAGACCAAAAGATAATAAAGCAATGTACTTTTTTAAATACATTTTTTTAAATCATACATACACGTAAGTACGTGTGTGCGTGTGTAAGTGCGTGTAAGTGCGTGAGTAATGAATGCGTGATATATATATATATATATATATATATATATATATATATATATATATATATATATATATATATAGAGAGAGAGAGAGAGAGAGAGAGAGAGAGAGAGAGAGAGAGAGATGATATACTTTATTCAGTATACAGTCCCATGGGGGGGGGGCTTATAAAATCCGATTCTGCGCGATTGCCAAGGATTTTTTTAATTGATTTTTTTAAAGACATGTTTATTTATATGAACTATATTAATACATAGAACAAATGAGGAAACAAACTTGCGTTGTTGTCATAGCGACCAGGGTGTTAAACAATCTTTATAGTATCGATGAACGAAACATTTTAATTTTAATTCTTTTCTAGTTTCTTCGAAAACAATTTTGCAGACACGAAGCACCTTACTGAAGTTATTGTGAGGATTTTGACATATTACAGCTTTTCTATGTAATATATTATACCGCTCCGGTGGGCCTGGTGGTTAGAGCGTCCGCCTCGGATGCGGGAGGTCGTGGGTTTGATCCCCGACCGAGTCATACCAAAGACTTACAAAAATGGTACTAACAACTGCCTCGCTTGGCGCTCAGCATTAAGAGGTCAGTGTTAGGACTGGTCGGCCTGGTGTCAGAATCATGTGACTGGGTGGGACATCATGCTACATGTCTGCGGCATGATGTCCCAGTGCTAGACATCACTATAAACTGCCACACTGCAGACATCGGTGCAATTTGACTGAAAAATTGTTAAAGCTACGTTAAAAATCCAAATCACATCACATCTATGTAATATCTCCGTAAAGATAATATTTTGCTGATAGCATACATTCGGACCAGTTTTGAAACGTTTCAGCTTGGTACTAACTATAGGCCTTGCTTAAAGGCAGTGTCGTCATTAGGGTTGGTGTCACCCAGTGCGGTAACTCATGGTTTTCATAATATATCAAGCCATGCACTTGCAACATACAGAAGATCTGTTCGGTTGTATTTATGTTACATCTTCCAATGTATTCTCGAAGTAGGGAACAAGGAACTCGTGGTTTACGTTACACCTTGCTCTTGTGTTAGGAAGAGGACATTCTTGGTTTACGTTTCACCTCGTCCTTTTATTCTCAAAGCATCATGAACAGGAAAGTCTTGAAATGCAAGATTCAGACTCCATGTTTGGATGCAATCCTTTAAGTTCCTTTATATCTCTGAAATTTAGCGTATGCAGATTGGAGAATTACCAAAGCTTTGAAACGAAGTTTTATGAATATGGCTTTATTCTGTGCAATATTTCAATTTGTCAGCGCTTTTGATTTCGAACCTGAGGTCAAGTTTTGGTGCTCAGAAAAGTTAGAGAAGTCCAGGTAAAGCCACGTGAAAGCCTTGTAGGACAGACTATTTATCTGCAGTAGATCATGTATTAAGCACCGCGTCGTGGAGTACTTGTTGACCTATTTACCTACGAGAAAAAAAATCTGATTGTTTCTTGGGTTTTAAAAGTGTGTTATGTGTGAACTTGACATTACTAGAGTATTCAGTGTTTAATACCAGACTATGCGCCACATTACCGATTTAATAATCTCAACACATATCAATCGAACGAAGAAAGAAGGAATCATTTTCCATGTTAGTTCGTCCAAAACACCTTTGCTGGACAAATTGCATCGTCCTTGCTACTTGTTGACATAAATGAAAGGAAAACTTATTCATTAGGTCAATACTTCGAAAGTTATTTTCAAAAGCAGTGGACTTTTTGTCAATCATAGAATATGCAACGAGGAAATTCTATTCAGCGAAGAATTTTGCACTGCTCAAAAGAGCAGGAACAGCAAGTTGAACGGCAAACTACCGTAATAACATTTTGGATCATGAATATGGTAGTTTTTGTTACATCGACTCTTAATTAGTTCGGACACCCTCTGTAATGTTTAAACATCCAATTAGATTCGACCGTTTGGTCACACATAAGATTTGACTACACACGTACAAAAACACGTTTTTGTCTAAACACATATATACGTTTATGTCTACACACATACAAAAATACGTTTTTGTCCACACACACACACACACACACACACACTCTGTCTGCTGTCTTAGACCAAGGTTCAAATACATTTGTTTATCTCCATTATAATGGTTGGAATATTTAATTCCCAATCACAGAGAAATATTTAGCTATGTATTTGTTGTTTACAAAATAAATGTTACTGGTCAGATACACCATGAACATGATTTTGAACAAGATGAAATAAGAAATACAGATATGCATATCGTACAATCATTAAGAAAAGCCAGCAAAAATATAAATGTAATATACATAAAATAATGCATATAAAACTCTTCTGACAATCCGATACGTCTAGTGATTTTTGGTCTCTGCTCGTTTTCTCCAAACGAAACTATATTAATTTCTTGTGCATCAGGTTCATTCAAACGTCTCTGGTCACTCGTTCCATATTTGTCGAATAGCTGTTTGGCGACCTCAACCCGAGTCAGCCATCCACAAATGCTGGATCTTTCAAGATATTAAACGAATGAATGATTATGACGATATAATAATATTCAGCTGTGGATCATTCATCTTCGTTAGTTTCCCACTTCACGTCAGCCACTTCCCGATCACCAATCGCATACAACGGTCTTCCAGAACGTGGGTCATTTTCCACGGACTCTTGACCATCATTACAATGATGGAACCGTCTCAAAATTAATTAAAAATATTGAGAAATAAATTCAGTTAAAATACTGGCAAACAGTCTCATATCACGAGTGTCATGTGTAACTTTTAAAGTTGTATCTAAGGGTCGGTATGGGTGTCATGTATTACTTTTAAATTGTATCTAAATGTCGGCATGAGCGTCATGTGTAACTTTTAAAGTTGTATCTAAGTGTCGGCACGAGTGTCATGTGTTACATTTAAAGCTGTATCTAAGTGTCGGCATGAGCGTCAAGTGTTACTTTTAAAGTTGTATCTATGTGTCTGGATGAGGTTATGAGTTGAAGGAAAGTGTTAGATTTAAATAATTTAATTTTTCAATTCAAGTTCGAATGATAGGCAAGTAGGTATATATGTCGATGGATAGGCAAGTAGATATATATTCCGAATGATAGGACAGAAGGTATTTATAATGATCGATATGCTAGTAGGTATAAAGTTCCATTGATAGGCATGTAGGGTGTATAGTTCCATTGACAGACATGTAGGTATATTTGTCGATAGCTTAAATCCGAAGAAAAACAAGATACGTAGATCGCTAAATAGATCGATGTGTGGGTGGATGGGTGGTTGAAATAATGAATACATACATACATACATACATACATACATACATACGTAAAAACTGCGATGAAAAATTGATAATATTCTCACCAGCTAACAGCATGTTTTCTCGCAGAGTATTTCCAATACTTTTTAAAAAAAATACAACACTTGTGTATGTATGTATGTATGTATGTATGTATGTATGTATATATCTGTCTGTCTATATAGTGTGTGTGTGTGTGTGTGTGTGTGTGTGCGTGTTTTTTATATCTAGCTTTAAATATGTTAGTCATATTTACCATTTTACCACGATGGCTGCAGTGTGGCAATTTATAGTGATGGCTAGCACTGGGGCATCATGTCACAGATATGTAGCATCATGTCACACCCAGTCACATCACCCAGCCGACCAGTCTTTCCTTTAATATTTTGACCATTCTTTCAGTTTTTTCTATGCTCGTTTAATGTTTTGATGTTTTGTTTAAGTAACAGTGCAGCATTCCTATTGTTTATTTTACCGTTATATTACACTCTGACATGTGAATCCTATTGTACAAAGATATGATTCGCAAAGAATACATTTCATTCCTTTTAAGGTCTTCATTAGAAAAAGAGGCTAAACTTCGTTTTTTTATTATATAATCATCTCAATAAATTACCATCAAAGAATAGGTAGCTTTATAATTTTGGATTATTTTGTTATGCGACTTTTATATTTTCAAAGCAAAGCAGTAAACGAACCATTGTTTATAATACTAATAATAATAGTAAGGTGAGGAGGAGGACGATAAAGGTGATGACGAGAAGGACGAAGGCGAGAAAAATTTCCGAGTTTTCAACCTATGTCCTATTGTTCTCAAATTCTGTGTTCATTGGAATAAATATTTTGCTGATAAAAAAAAACAATATAAGGATTCTATTATAACACCCAACGAAGTAATACTGAAAACGTTTGATTCGTTGAAGTATGGTAATTTCCAATAAAAGTTTCATTAATAAATATACAGACAGACAGACAGACAGACAGATAGATAGATAGATAGATAGATAGATAGATAGATAGATAGATAGATAGATGGAAGTATGTACTTCTATGGATAGTGTAATAGCTAAGAATACGTGACAAGACATATAGATAGACTGTCAGACACGCAAGTCGTTACTCCTGTATATAGTTTAATACCTAAGAAAAACATGACAGAGAATAATACTGGTGGATAGAAAGGATGGATACAAATTTTCCAATAAGCTTCCTGTAACACTGCAAAGCTACCTGTAAAAATGTCTGATAAACATTGTCCTCGTACTCTCATAAATTGTGAAATATATTGTCTTCATGTTATGTGAAAATATTGTCAGCATGTTATGTGAAAATACTGTTTGCAAGTGACAATATTGTTTTCCATGTTATGTGATATTTGAGATATAAGTTAATTATTGCTTGATTTTCTCATCAGCTAACATCGTCTTTTCTTCGCAAAGTATTTCGAATACTTTTCTAAATACGCCATGTGTATATACATTAATTTAAGTTCTTTCCTTCCAAGAAGTATATGATGACGACGACGACAGTGCAGACAATAACGAGAATAACGATAAAGATTTGTCAAAATATGCCCCGTTACTGATGCTTTCAACATTTCATTCACAGAAATATTTTATTGAAACAGTGAGCTCCTTGGAGACCATTTCACCGTGAATAACTGGAACCTGATCCAATGTGTAGTTCCTAGGAGACAGTTTCATCGCCAGTAACTGGAACCTGACCCAATGAAGCTATTTGTAATTTGTTCACTGTCACTTAAAAGAAACGCCTCTTTCATGATTATTGGCTGTGAATGGCTGGCTGGAGTATGTTAACATCTCTGTCCAATGGTTAAGGGCTTTACAGATTCATACTTGGCGACATAACTGGCCATAAATTAATTCTATTTGATTACATTGTTGATTGATGTTAATAACAAGAATAAAACTACGGGAATGGGATGAAGCAGTAGATTGTAATTCTCGGTCATTAAGAGGAGATAATGAGACACAATTCTTCAGAAAGACAGAATTCTTAAATGGTTGTAATGAAATCCATGTTCAGCGCCGATGAAACATATGATCATATCGAAAAGGAACAGTAGCATTGATGTGTAACCTTTACGTAACTTTTTGAAAGAAACGGCAGCCTAATAGCAGACCTTATTTGCAAAGTTAGTAACATCATTACGTCACCGTGTTGATTCAATTGGAAATTAACAACCCCTCCCCTTAAAAAAATTGTAAGAAATCTTAACTTTTATAAAAATGTGATGGGGGCAAAGAATCATAGAAAAATGATGATGCTGTTAATGGAAGTTGTTTAATGCTAGTATTCGAAATCCATGAATTCAAGCAAATACGCAAATACTAAATGAAATATTGAAAACAATATTCGAGCTCGAAAATTATTTAAAACAACTCCACAAAACTATTTCTTGCATAACACTGCAGTACTCATAATATAATGATGGAAGGACTGACAAAGTTCGTTACGAAATCCTTCGAGGAGAACAGCGAAATGAGTCGAGAAAGGGAGAAGAAAGCTGATAGTACGCCTCAAGATTCAACAAAGGATGAAAAACAAAACAGTGTCAAGCTCGGAACCATGAAGACAGATGATGATGTGAAAAGCGACTCACAGGGAATTAACATTGACGTGTGTTCCACATCTGACGATACTTCAAGCCAGGACGCTAATTCTGATGACGAAAAAGGTAAATACTAATATTTAAAGTAGGATGACACTAAGTTCAGCCTGGGAGACTACTGTTTCTAAATATATTTCATCGTTGTACATATTGTTGTCTACAACAAAAGAAAAGAAACAAATGACTAAATATTTAATTTAAAATGCCAACGCCTTACCTGCACTTTAGTCACGAAAATGTAATTGCATGAAAAACCGAAACTTAGTAATATAAGCTACATTTAAAGTTCAAAGCCAAATTGTTTCTGCAAGGTAGAAAATACTGGGGTAATTCTAAAATTGTTCGCATTTCTCTTTTGTTTTCGAATTTGTTTATGAGATGAATTATTTGTAATTAAATTACTGACAAGATAGTAAGTTTGGAATCAGTAACTACAACTTTATAGAAATTCTCTGAGCTGTATCGTAAAGTTTTTAAATGACAAAAAATAAATAACATACCGAATTTAAACAACTATTAAATCCAATCTGTTTCCTTCATTCCTCCGGTCTAGATGACAATCTGTCTATTGTTATTAAGTTTCCAAATGAATTTGAATTTCACAGATGTATTTCTGACATGTTTGTATAAAGTTCCTTACTTAAGATGGAGAAAATATACAAAGAAAACATTTTTTGCTTATTACCTTTATTTTCAAGACTGTCAACCAAATGGGCAACAGAGGTGATAAAAGTAAATCAGCTGTCCATTCCACAGACAACGTTCCATGCATCTTTATGAAACCTATACAAAGATTGCACATTAATTCTTTATTTAATTTTTTATTTTTCAAATAGAAATATTCTTGCTAAATATTTTATTGCGTTTATACTTACCTTCATTTCCCCCCAAATTTCATGTTTTGGATAACATTTAAAAAAAGGTTTTGTATTCAGATAAAATAAAAATCAATTATATAGAAAAAAAAAACTTTTAATCGTATTCGAAAGAAAAGTAACAACGATGGTTTTCGAAGGTACCTTTGAAACTTATACTGTTTCCGTATTTCTTCATGGAATAACAAAAGGCATAACAGACTGAGTTGTGTGATATCAAAGTAAACATAAATTATTATTCAGATTTTTCTTTAAGATTCAGATTGGTGTTTGCAAATAAACTAAATGATTTTGTGTATTTAAATAGATAAATTGTGAAAAGACAATGCAACACAGGAAAACTAACATATACATTACTGGTATACATAATTATGTAAAACAGAGGGGTATTAGCGTATGAAAGTACCGATAGACCTAATTATATTCTTATAATCTTTCCGGAGATAGCAAATATTATGATATTCATGCTAGGGTTAAAATTTAAATCCAGTGTAGCTAACTAAAACAAAAAGATCAGTACGACAATCACCTGACAGAGAATCCCTTATGCAACTGTAGGGTAAAAACAGAAACTGCATTTCATTATATTTTCGTATGTACTCAGTAAATATTTCAAATGCAAAATCTATGTTTAATATTAATGAAATGGCCGCCCTGATCTCTACAAACATCTTTTTGTTTGGCATATATGAACTTGCATCTGAGCAAAATGTGAATATCTTTAAGTTGCTTCTAAAGTACTGTAAGAATACTAGACGTTTCAACTAATGTTTCTTCGTTAGATCCTAAATATAACGACTTGTATTAATAATACTCTTCATCAGACTGTATGATGACTAATTGATGGTAATGTGGGTTTATAGTGACTAATTGATAGTGATGTAGGTGTATTATGACTAAATGAAAGTGGTGTAGGTGTACTTCATACCAAATGCAGTTCCTTCTGGAGTTTTGTAACATCAGTGTTTACTTGCCTTCGATATCTCTCCTCTTTTTTCTTTATCTTCGAAGTTTTATCCTTTAACTACCAGTACACGTTTTTTTTTGTTGTTGTTGTTATTATTTTACTTCTGTCACTTGTCATGTTTGATTATTGTGTATCACTGTATTTCTATGGGGAAGGACTTGCCTAACGCTGTGAAAACTTCTAGCCAAACCCTTTTGCATAATATAGCACGTAAAACATGTTTAAACCAATTATTAAAAATATTGAATATTAACATATAACAATACTGGTAGACATAATTATGTAAAATATAGAGATATTAGCATGTAATAATAATGATATGCACATTTACGTAAAATAGAGGAATGTTAACATAAACAACACAGGTAGACATAATTATTAAGACAGGAATATTAACCTATAGCGATACAGATATCATTAAGTATATAAACGAGAGGTGTCATAGCATATAATAATACGGGTATAAATAACTATGTAAAATAGAGTAATGATAGCATATATGTAGATAAGTATGTAAAACAGTAATGTTAGCATATATGTACATAAGTATGTAAAATAGAGCAATGTTAGCATATATGTAGACAAGTATGTAAAATAGAGGGAAAATAGCATATAATAATACGGGTATACATAACCATGTAAAACAGAGTAATGTTAGCATATATGTACATAAGTATGTAAAATAGAGCAATGTTAGTATATATGTAGACAAGTATGTAAAATAGAGGGAAAATAGCATATAATAATACGGGTATACATAACCATGTAAAACAGAGTAATGTTAGCATATATGTATATAACTATGTAAAATAGAGTAATGTTAGCATATATGTACATAATTATGTAAAATAGAGGGAAAATAGCATATAATAATACGGGTATACATAACTATACAAAATAGAGTAATGTTAGCATATATGTACATAACTATGTAAAATAGAGGGATAATAACATGTATAATGCAGGTGTAAATAGCTATGTAAAATAGAAGGATAATAGCACATATAATGCAGGTGTAAATAGCTATGTAAAATAGAAGGTTAATAACATATATAATGCAGGTGAACATAACTATGTAAAATAGAGGGATAATAACATATGTAAAAAAAGAATATTAACATATAAAACAATACACAGGGCCAGATGAAGGAGGTGATGTGGGTAGGATAGCAGCCCCAGTCTTGAGGATGCACTTGGTGTGGATACGATTAATTGTGTTTAAACAAACCATATATATGTTCAAACGGTATAATATTTTACTAATATAATATAATAAATATACAAATATAAAAGACAGCTTAGAGACCGATTTCATGGGGTCCCTACTTCTCTGAAATGACACGGGTCCCTCAAAGCCTTAATCCGGCCTTGGGTATGCATTGTTATGTAAAACAGAGCATATGTCATCAGAGAAGCAGTAAAAATCAGTTACATAGTGTTTTTCTTAAATATTTTTTGTTATGAAAGAACAGTAGGCAAATTGATACATTGTTGAAAAGAGTTGGAAAATTGGCAATATTTTCAAACTTAGCTGTGCCCTTTCATGTAAACAATGCTTATTTATTCACCTTGTTTGGCCTTAAATAATAATATGGTTTGATAAATTTGGTCTTAGTATAACCAAATAATCGTTCATTAATAAGCATTTAGACTCTTACCGATATCACCACACAGACTTTCATTAATACAGACTATTACCCGTTATTGCCAGACAGTCTTTCATTAATAAGTATGTAGACTCTTGCCTAATATTACCACACAGTCTTTCATTAATAAGCATGTAGTCTCTTGCCTAATATCACCACAGTCTTTCATTAATAAGCATGTAGACTCTTGTCTAAGATCACCACACAGTCTTTCATTAATACGCATGTAGACTCTTGCCTAATATCACCACACAGTCTGTCATTAATAAGCATGTAGACTCTTGCCTAATATCACCACACAGTCTTTCATTAATAAGCATGCAGCCTCTTACCTAATATTACCACATAGTCTTTCATTAATAAGCATGTAGACTCTTACCTAATAGTACCACATAGTCTTTCATTAATGTAGACTCTTACCCATTATTGCCACGCAAGCTATCATTAATAAGCATGTAAACTCTTACCTAATATTGCTACATGGTCTTTCATTAATAAGCATGATGACTGTTACCTAATATTACCACACAGTCTATCATTAATACGCATGTAGACTTTTGCCTAATACCACCACACAGTCTTTCATTAATAAGTATGTAGACTCTTGCCTAATATCACCACACAGTCTTTCATTATTACGCATGTAGACTCTTACCTAATATTACCACATAGTCTTTCATTAATAAGCATGCAGACTCTTGCCTAATACCACCACACGGTCTTTCACTATCAAGTATGTAGACTCTTACCCAATATTACCAGTCTTCATTAGCAAGGTTGCAGACTCTTAGCCAGTATTACCAGACAGTCTTTCGTTAATGTAGACTCTTAGCCAATATTACCAGACAGTCTTTCATTAATGCAGACTCTTACCCAATATTACCAGTCTTTTACTAGCAAGTATGCAGACTGTTATCCATTATTACTACACAGTCTTTCATCAATGCAAACTCTTACCAAATATTACCACACAATCTTTCATCAATGCAAACTCTTACCCAATATTACAACACAGTCTTGACGGTTAATTATCAACTTCAACAACTATAATGATGGAAGAAGAAGAAGCAAATTTTAATCCTTGCTCATTACTATAATCTAAGGGAAATGTGAGAGTGTATTCTAACCGAATGGAAAATAGTACAAAACTCGTATTCTGCACATATTTAAGAGAACAATATACAATATACTAATTTTCAGAAATGCTTATAAAACGGTGCAGATTGAAATGCAGATAATTACCCAGCTACACACACACACACACAATTCTCGTAGCTTAAATTTTTATATCGCAAAGCCCAGTTAAATTCACGTGTCAAGTGTAGTCATCTTGGTTCGAATATGAATTGCGCGCGAATGTAAAGTAGTTTTAACAAAATCAATAACTTTATAAGTATGCCTATTTTGCACGATAAAAAACACTTAGAAAGCAAATCATTTGTTTAAATTAAAAAGCTACCAAAAAAGAATGGGAGTGTGTGTTTGTGAGCAAGAATGGGAGTAAACTATGAAGATATATCTACCGGCAAAACCAATCATCTACTGTATAAAATGCGCTAGACATGAGACAAATACTGGGATTGATCTACTGGATTGGAATGAAGATTTCGACTTGAAAAGAGAGAATGAAATATAATTAGTACAGTCCATGGCAGCTGATAATGTAATGATTACGCACAAAGTATATGAAGGTCTGATTTGGGAACTGAACTGCCAATTTTAATCATGCATAACGAACCGTGATAGAAAAAAAAATACCTAATAAGTTATACAGACATACAACAACAATAATGCTGTTTGCCGATTAAATAAAATAAAATGAAATATATTGTTTACCCAGAATTCGTATAAGAATAGGGCCAAACAAGTGACGCAGTAAGCAAGCTTTAAAACAAATATAATGAACAATTTGGCAACGCAGTATACATATAAAAGAAATTAATTATTATCTTATGCCTTTCATGAAGTGCAGTATTTTTAAACAATGTATGCACGTACAATTTTGACGGCACAATTAAATTCACATAAAAAGGGAACTGTTCAATAGTATCCGTTGATAGTAAGGCATCAATAAATAACTACAAAGAGAGACATTAAACAACTACGAGGCATGACAATAAACAACTACAAGGCATGACACTAAATAACTACTAAAAATAACAGTAAACAACTACGAGACATGACAGTGAACAACTGCGAGGCATGACAGTGAACAACTGCGAGGCATGACAGTAAACAACTGCGAGGCATGACAGCGAACAACTACGAGGCATGACAGTGAACAATTATGAGGCATGACAGTGAACAACTACGAGGCATGACAGTGTATAGACATATGCTGAATTAGACATAATAAGGAACATGAGGTAAATATGTATTGAATTGCACCTAATAAGTAACATGTAAAGATACATATTGAGTTACAAATAATAACGAACATATATAAATATATCTTGAATTGCTCTTTGATGTGACTTATTTATACGTTTTGCTAGATCGTAAAAGGTAGTGATTTCTCGAATTATTTGATTGCAGTGTCTGATTTGCTCTCTCGCCTAATTTCAAGGATATTTCACTTAATATTCTAAATGGCGAGATAATTATGGCTTTTGAAAGACTCTTAATGTCGTCAGAGTTAGTTCTTCTTCTAATTTCAATTAGTGTTGCCAATAATTTGAACAAGTGGAGCAATGATATGGAAATATTTCCTGCCAAATTGGAAGTTAATAACAGTCCTCAGAGAAAATTGCAACATCAAGACGACATGGGGGAAAAGATGAAAATTGTAGGGTAATAGCCGATGAATGCCAATTATGATATCGCTCATTTCAAGTATGTGTAATGAGTCTATAGACACACGATGGGAAATCTAGAAGCGGAAGTTCTTTCTGCTTAAATTCTGAGAATTTTGAAGATAATTCAACTTATCGTCATCGCTCATATTGTACCTAATTATGGCATTAAATCAATCTCTTCTTCAATCATTACAAGTGACTTCAAACATATTCGAAAGGTAGATTTTAATAGACCTGACTTTTCTAATACTCAGTCTAGTGTATTTGATTGCTATATCAATCAATTATTGAAGGAAACTTGAAGCAGATAAAGATAATCGGTTCTAAGAATACATGTTTATGACTTGTTCCTAAATATACCTTCACAATATAACTCAAAACTCAAAACATTATCGACTACGTTATCTAAACATCGTTACAAAAATCCTTGACAATATTAAGTTATCTAACATCACAACAAAAAATGATCAACTATGCTAAGTTATATAAAGGTAAGTACAAACATAATCGACTATGCTAAGTTTTATAAAGGTAACTAAAAATCTTTATGAAGATAATACAAATTTTAAAGGCCAAAAAGGTTCTTTCTTACCGAAAAGATTCAATGGATAAATTTTTAATAAACGCCATGGTTCAATGGCAGAAAGGACCATTGCTTGCCTGCATGGTAAAATAATTAATTTTACAAAAACAAATTGTATTTTTGTACCCAATTTACAATATCGGAATCGGTAATCGAGTTTGAATCATTAACGATACTATAAACAAATAGTACCAGATATTTCTGTCAGATAAAAGTGATTGTCGCATATAAGAATGCCAGACATAGGCTAATAGACTGTACTTCTCTTTATCGTCATCCAGGAGTTTCATTTAAACATTTAGTTATGAACTCCATTTTTTGTTATTTTCAATGCGGATTTACATAAGGGTATTGTTTATTTACACACACACACACACACACATTCATAAGATACCCTAATGATTCGACATGAAGCCAGCCATAAAGCCAAGTCGATTTCAAAACTCACTTTTCTTAATTCCTACAAAGCTTATAGTTCGAAATTAACATAACCTTGAAAACAGACAAAGAAAATCCTTTATTCACATCTCGTATTTAGACACGCGAATATGCCAAAAATATTATGATTCGACATTAAATTACAGATTTCAAGGTCTTCTTAAATTTTATGTGAGCAACGAGATTTATCATCGCAACAGTGTTGTATTATGTACACAGCAAAATGTGTATTCCGTGTGTATGTGTGTGTGTGTGTTTGTGTCTGCCTTAACACCTGATTTATCCAATGAATATATCCTAGCTTTTGTATTGTTATTACAAAAAAGAAATGACTTCCACAAAAGTTCCATGACCAAGTTAACAAGCTAAGAAAGCGACAAAAAATTAATCTAACAAAGGCGTCTTACGTTCGATTGTTTTAATTGTTTAGTTGCAATGTAAGTTTTCATAACGCATATCTTAGCAGTAAAGCATGAAAGTGGGATCAGTTGTGAAAAAGCGAGAATGTTCTTGAAACATTTAATTTATTTGGCATAATTTTATTATATATCACAATAATTATATTGTGTGTGTGTGGGGGGGGGGTTTGCATAAGAAAATGACCAACTCGTTTTATCAATTATGTTTTCCAGCGAGCAAAAAAGGGGACAATCTTTTGGAAGCTAAAGATGATGAGGAACAACCTAAGCTAAAACAGAGAAGGAGCCGCACGAACTTCACGTTGGAACAGCTAAATGAACTTGAGCGCCTCTTTGACGAGACGCATTACCCAGACGCTTTTATGCGGGAAGAGCTCTCTCAGCGGCTTGGTCTCTCTGAGGCTCGTGTACAGGCAAGCAAAAATACTTTTGTAGCCTTATCTAGTGTATAAAGCAAAATTTTCAAAATGTAGTACTTAATTTGTTTGTTTATTTCTTTGCTTTCTGAAAGGTGTCGTATTTTGAAGTCTTCGATTTACTAAATATATAAACTTAAGCTTTTATATCCAACCCTGGTTTCCTCTGGTTACTGCACACAGCTTTTGAAATGGTTCTCTTGAAATGGATCTGTCTACCTCTTGCACATGTTTCCAGTTTATTTTTTTTAAGTGACCCGATGTATAACGGAATATATATATATATATATATATATATATATATATATATATATATATATATATATATATATATATATATATATATATCTGTGTGTGTGTGTGTGTGTGTGTTATTACGAGCCTATGATCTCAAAAGAAGTTACAAAAGCAAAAAGAGTGAAAAGCAGCAACAAGCTTGGTAAAATTCAGCAAATAATTTATTTTCCTACAATAAAAAGAGAAAGTGTAAAACAAAAATACTTACGGTATAGCGAATTAAATCCCACATATCTTGAAATTACAGAGACAAGTCCTAATAATATAAGTTTTTAATAAACATTAATGGAAATCAGTATTAAATTCAGCGTTGAATGTATTGATTTGTCTGTGGTGATCTGTATCGTGTTGTTGTACCAACAGTTGAAACACAGTAATATAAATCCAGGTTTGAAGGCACTATAAATCCCAGGTAATATCTCTGTTCAAGAATCTTATTTTTATGAGCACTATCTATTTTCCAGAGAAAAATCACTTCACTTGAATAATTTGAAGAAATAAATCCATCCAAAATGAACTACTTGACACAACAATAAAACAATCGATTCTATTAGATCCTAAAGCACAAATGAATAATATTTCCAGTGACAAGACAATAAAGACGTCTGCTTGATTTCAGGTCACATTTAGCATTTTTCTAATAAAAACTTTTAACTATTACAGAATTAAAAAAATAATTCAGATCAAGTAGAAAACAAACTTGATTTTGGGACAAGGTTAAGTCCAACATACAATTTTGCAGTACAATAGCATATAAAAAATACATATATAAGAAATGTTTGAAAATTAAAACTTCTTAAGATTCATACATAAAGATTATCTACTGCATGTCATTCAAATGAATTTGTATCCCAATAAAACACAGTTTGCCTTGTCTTCAAGACAATTTTACGTCACTTCCTGGATCATTCCCATGCTGAAACAGCGTATATGCTTTTGATTTTAAAATATAGAATTATTTTTTTATCTGTCTGCGCATCAAAGAACAAGACCGTCGTCTAAGAACGTTAAAAACACACGAGAAATATTTGATTTTTTTTTCTCGTTTGTTGCTGTTACCCATGTGACCCAATTGTTGATGTTACCCATGCGACTTATAATCGTCGAATTTGTCAACCTAAGCCGTAGAGCTATGTCTTGGAAATCGTCTTATTTTTTACTATTTTTATACATTTCCAATTAAAATTTATTTTATGTTATTTTTTTTTTATGCCAGGTGCTGTTAGTATTAAAAGCATAAGTGTCCTGGTCATCCGTCTTCATTTTCGGACAGCTTACGTTCCAGTCAGTGCTACTCAACTTATGAGTCAGCTACTTGTCCGAAATGTCAGAATTCTAAAATATTGCTCGTATCCTTTAAACTGAGTCTAAGGCAAAAATTAGTCATTTACGTCACGTCACTCGTTCTAAATATGATATTTACGAACACTTTATTTACACTAATTAGTTTCTGAGAACATGCAAAATCAGTGCAAGTTTCATGCCTTCTGCACATACTAGAGTTTCTATGTCTCTACGGACACTTATCAATTTAATACATATTTTTGTTTCGATATGAAGATGTTTTTAAAAAAAATAAAATAACATAAAATAAAATTGGGGTTGGGTTGGATGGGTTCTATTTCTCCACAGTATATTTTTGTATGCAACAGCCGCTAATCAGTCCTAATTTCTTTCTCATAAATCAAACACTTTCGCTAATTTCTTCAAATTTGTCTTGAATTAGATCAACCTCAACACATCTCATGTAGACGAATGATCTCACAAACCGAAACGATCAGAAGGAAGAGAGATGGGGCTATAAGCATCATCTCAATAAACACGCGCAACGATTGCGTTCACCTTTCGGAGCACGTGCAGCCCTATATACTGCCATGAGGGATCAACTCCTTCATTCTGACAGATCCCTAGAGTAGGATCCGGAGTTATTTCTAATTAGATAATACTAAGTTGGTTAAGTGAGTTTATATATTAGACTTGAAGATGACATATTAGAAAGAAAGGCCAGATTAGATTCGGCACTTAATTGAATTAATTTGCTACCATTTCAGCGTCAATATTTAAAGCAACGGCCCGTCTCATCCCCAAATCATCACACGATTCTCTCAGTATAATTAAACTATGGACCCTGTGTCTATCAGACTTTGGTAATTTATCAAAATCGGTTGGTATGTGTATAAATTTGACCGGTGGTGCGACAGACATTAGACAATGGACGACCAGTGGCTAACCAAAGTGGCCAATGTTGTCGACAAATTTTTGTCTCGACGGAGGGAAGGGGATGATATTTGTTGAATAGGGTTAATACTGTACTGTAAAATTCAATAAGTGTATACGGTTTGGTCAACTGAGTCAATAGGAGAAATGGTTTTTAATATTTCTGGTACAGACGCGAGAATGTGTCTGGGGCAAAGGAGTATTTGATGTTAGTAAATAATTGTGTGAAATCTTTTGCTTCACAAATGATATAGAAAGATGAATTGCTCTTTGAAAAGCAACCCCACCCAAATGCCTATTTTCGTATAAAAGATTCATATAACGCTTTAAAATGAATTATAAATCAATATGTACTAACATGAATTAACGTGATGAATATTAAATATACCCATATGATATAAGGTAATAAAATAAAATATAACAAAGCGAATTAATATTTACTCGCACTACATGACGTAATGAAATTATATATATATATATATATATATATATATATATATATATATATATATATATATACTATGTACGCTGTATCTAACGCTGTTGCATAACTAAGAAAGTAAATTTTGAGGAAATTCAGGATGTAAAACTGTAAGTATTTTTTTGGCCATTCTTATTACCAGCCAAAGAAGACAGTTTATGCCTTGTCACTTGTATGTTATTTGTAAGGATCCTTTCTTGCGTCTACTGTATAGCTAGCCTAAATCCGAAACATTGTATCAAAAAAGTTAACGCGGAATATGCCAAATAATATACATTATTATATGCTCATTTTTTCCCGCGTTAACTTTACATTGTCAGAATCGTGCAGTATTACCCGATATTGAACCCGCGCACCAATACACATATAGCATTCACGTGCATAAAAGAGCTACTATCTATTGTAAACAAACACTGGACGCAGATGCCAGCACGTTTGATTTGTAAATAAATCATGTACACTCGCGTAAGAGGCGCTTTACGCTGAGGTTGTTTAAATTTGTTTCTGAATGAACTAAAACAGATGTTTCGTGGACTGCCACATACCAGCAGCTTTGGCACATTCCGCGTTGCTACAATGTTTCGGATTTAGGCTAGCTACGGTATACAACAGACGCAAGAAAATGTCCTTACAAATAACATACAAGTGACAAGTCATATACCGTCTTCTTTAGCTGGTAATAAGAATGGCAAAAAAAAAAATAATAATATACTTACAGTTTTACATCCTGAATTTCCTCAAAATGTACTTTCTTAGTTCTGCAAATCCGAATTACATGAGCCATGTCATAGGTTCTCAATCTTGATTACACATTTCGAAATTGTACTGTAATTTCGATGACAAGTGCAATTACATCCTCCTTACTGCACTCAAAATGAAAGAAGCATTCAATTCCATAGCGTCTTTTTGATAATTGCAATTGAAAGACTTCATATTTTCCCCACATTATGATTTCAAACATTCAATGACAGAAAGAGAAACACATTTGCAGACGTCAACACGCTTCTCCCGAGCTTATTCAATCTGGTGTATTTCATGTGGATATGTCACATACAAATCCAGTCCATAATCACGAAATTTCGTAGAATCGAAAAAAATACCAAAATCTATTCATTCCAGATCAAACGGAAAAGTTGTTGCAATGCACATTCATTCACAATATGACTCCAAATGTCAATTTTAACTAGACACGCCATTTTCTTTCGAAAATTTTGTCGAGCGCGCGACTAAGTTCAAATTTATCTGGGCGGAGTTATGTGCGCAGTAATAATGTTGGTGTTGTGTAATTATAAATATGCGCTTGTGTATTTAGTTTGGAATACGGCATACATTCATTTACGTCGTTTCTTGTAGTGTATTTTGTTTATATAATTAAGCTTTAGGTAGAATAAAAAAATGAACATATAATAAAAATGTTACTGCATTTGTATGGGAAAATATGAACTCCTTTTGTCGGATGGATATAATGCACTCCCAAGGTCGTGCAGTATTCATATAATACTTTTTATTTATATCACATACAAATACACATATTTGCACTTTGAATGGAGTTACGATATGCTCCTGATGTATTGACCGAGTGAATGAACTCCTCACATCCCGCGAATGTGTCCGCTACAAAATGTAGTTCTACGATTTTTCTTCTTGTTCACAGTCACACAGGCAGGTTGATAAGCCGATCGTTTTCTTTTTCAGTTTCTATTTTTATTCACATTTATTAAATCAATATGAGACACACTCATAATTTAAACATCAAATATTGTTTTTATGAAGAAAGTATTGCACAGCAAACACAGTTACCGTCTTGTACACTGAATCTTACTGTCAGGCATTCACGTACTAGCGTATGGAAATTAGCGTGGAATATAAACTAAATGAAATGACGAACCAACAAGAGGTAATTAAAATAATGTTACATACTGACAGTTCATTTAAGTCATTATTCTGCTTTAATTAACATTTCTAAAGACTTTTAATTCTCTCTCTCTCTCTCTCTCTCTCTCTCTTCTTCTTCTTCTTTGAACGGCTTGACTAGCATTACCATCATTCATGGGTCCAGAGACATTGTCGTATGACACAAGCGAAATCCCCATGGATTTTCGTCCGTATCTAGATACGATAATCCAGAGAGAGAGAGAGGGGGCGGGAGGGAGGAAGGGGCGCGGGGGCGACCATTTTGACATTTGACAATTAATAATCGATTTTTAGAACATTATAATAGGTTCAGAAACAACAACAAAGGATTAAAACACAATACAGTATGTGTGCTTCGTAACCGACAAATTTAACATACAGACCTAGCGTCACTGGCTATTGCAACTATGTATCATTGATATTATGAACAGTGTAAATAGATCCCAAGCAAAGCGTAAACATACCGTTACGACCAACCAGATTACTGTGGGTTACTTCGTACAAGTTCAGTTTTATTGTTTTCGCCCAGCTTAATATGTTTTTCTCTCTCACTCCAGATTTGTGCTTATTTTGTCATGTACGCACGAGAGGGGAATGGAAAAACTTATACTTAAAAGTCTAGTCAAGCAAGGAAGAGTATTAACTTAAAAGTCTAGTCAAGCAAGAGAGAGAGAGAGAGAGAGATCTCCGCAACTTTTAAAATGTTGATCGTCGAGGAAGAATCGTCAACATGAAATGGACATGTCACATCTCGCAAGCGTGTTTGATAGCATGTTAATGAATATCAGAAATGGAGAGACTTAATTATCTTGGAACACGGGTATTGTATTTCTTAGCTATTCTCCAGTTTTTGAAAGCAGTTTAGTTTACTTAGACCTTGTAAGGCTGGACGAAAGAACATGGTATATAAATGTTTATGACTAATGTTAATTTAGACAGAAATCTTGCACCTTATTTTGGATTCTGACCTTGCGAAAAGGGAAACCAACTGTGTGTACCGCTGAAGAAATGTCAATAGGTCTATCGAGTTACTGTCCTACATTACACGCACGACACCTGGCGGTCGGGCTAAACGAAATAACTTTTCTCGGTTAATTAAAGTATCCGCAATGAAGCTTGTATGATTAATGCAGTTAAGGAAGATGGCTCATTCATTACAAAAATTCTTGAGCCGAAACCAACTTCATTTACATTTTAATTTTTTAAAACTAATATTTCATAACTAATTTAATATTGTTTGAATTAAATATATACGTACATGTCCAATTTAAGTAATTTTGTAAAGACGTTATTTAAGATTTTTTAACATGAAAGTTTGAGCTTACGTTTATTTATTTATCGTTTGCTCGGTTTTGTGACTACAATGCCTAACTAGATGTTGAGGAACCCGAGCGATGCAAGTAAAACAGGTTTCATAATTCGAATCATTTTATCTTTTGGCGGTGAAATCAAAGCCTTGTTAATAAAAGAGTCTCAAATTTCAACATACCCCCCCCCCACCTACCGATATCGCTTACCTCGTTTCCGCTGATTAAATTTAGTTGAAATCCATTTGCTATTTAATACCTGGCTCAGACTCATATCGGAATGAACGTGGGATAATGCACTAAGGTTAAAAAGACATTAAGTGTTCGGCTTAAATTTACATTATTTACAATATTTCTGGAGCCAATTAACCATTGGAAAATGACAGAATGTATTTGCAAAATAATAGCATTAGAAAATTATTACATAAAGCCGTTCGTGGATTCCGTTATAAAAAATAATGATTTCTGCCGAACTAATTCAGATTCGTCATCAACAATTTGTACCCATTACTTTAGTTCCAGTCGCCATCCCCGACAAGTATTTTTTTTTTAAAGTCTCTTCGCCAATTTAAAGCTTCTCCCATTTATTGAAATTTCTCACCCATCCGAGTCTCTTGTAATTTTGATTTTATCGCCTCTGTCAGAGATAATTGTAAACGCAACAGTTTAAAAAAAAATTGGAGTTGTCAAGGAAAACAACCGGATTCTGTTACAATCATGCAGGTGATGGCAGTTGAGGGAGGTGGGGCTGGGCATTATAAATTATGTAAGCTCGCAATTGAAAACAAAAATCTGTATTGAAGTTTGTTTGTTGACCTGACTGTATAATAGACAGACAGGATACCAATCCTTCATCATAACCTGTTGCTAAGTAAAACGATGCATTACTCAGGTGGTTGCTGTATACAAGTAAAACCTATAGGAGGACTACTGGAAGTGAATGACAAACTGTTTTTGATATTACAGCTGGCTGGTCGCTAGACGCCGGTGGTCGTTTGAACAGGTTTGACCATATACACGTGCATATATAATAAGAAGCCCCAATGAATGACCACCACTAATATGCTGATCATGCTATGTTGTTTATAAAGACAAGTAGCAAACCAACCAATCAGAAAGTTACTTACCACTTGTCATACAGTAGAGCATGAACAGTAATCAGGGTAGCTTCATTGCTCAGAGTGAACAAAACTCGAACAAGTAATCATGGTTCAAGGTTTCCTAATTGGCTAAATATGTCTAAAATGAGAATTACACAATAATCGCAACTGATGACTTTATTTCACTCATCAATAAACATTAATTGTATAAAATAATAAAATACCCAATTCTGCCTCATTTAAACATGAATATATAGAATTATAAAATATATGGTCCTGCTACATATACATACGCAAGGTTGTCTATATCAAAATCTAATTTATAGTTTTTCATCGCGTTTCGAAGAAATCTTAGTTTTGTTGTTGTCCTAGTTATAGAGGCATTTTACGATAATAATAGCTTGGAACCACAGGGAAAAAGATGATTTGATTGGACGAACATATTGAAGTTGGTGGATGGAATGGAAAAGAAATCGAATGGGAGCAAATCATCGTATTTTTTACTAAGCATCTAAATGTAGACATGCCTTTGAATTTGGACACAGAATACAAGCAACCTATATATGAAATGAACACATGTTAATAACTGTTATCATGTATGGTCGTCTGCCCCAGTGATCGTAACATTATCAAACGAACCTAGTCCGGCTGTCTGTGTATTGTACACTGTTACTCTCACGGTTACAACGTTTGATGTCTGGAAACGGTCCTTACATATATTATTCACGTTTTATCATTACAAGCAGCGTTTGCAGATACAAACTTCGCAAGTCTACCCAGTAGCTAGATTTACTGCAGTACTTTTTATTTCTCAGTACCTACGTTTACTGTTGTAAATTATTTTACTCACTAGCTAGGCTAACTCCTGTGCATTGTTTTACTAAGTGGCTAGCTTACTGTACATTTTGTACTTAGTACCTAGGCTAATATCTGTACATTTCTTTACTCAGTAGCTATACATATATTATTGTGTACAGTGTTTCTCTTGCCGGTTTTACCTGAATGATCGTTAGAAATAACGCCACTGCCAAAACAGGCTGGTTCCCTTTCAGTTTCATTTTCCTTAAGGATAGAGACGAATGTGTGTGTGTGTGTGTGTGTGTGTGTGTGTGTGTTCATTATGCAGGAGACGTTATTGAAGTTAGGATGATATTAGCATGATTGACATCCACAGGCAAACTGTCCATTTAAGTTTCACCGCTGACGTTTCAGCTTGACACCCTTAACCTTTTTATGCAACCCCCCTCACAAAGAAAACCCACAAAAAAGAACCAAATAAAAAAAATTTCTTCAAAACTGTGCGTTTCCAGATTTTAACGCAAAGTGTACGTTTAATGTTATTCTGCATGTGTATAGATTTTAACACACGCAATGTGCTTTTAACTGATTTTGTGTGGCTCTCTTGATTTGAACACAATGTGATTTTAATGCACTATGTAGTTCTCTAGATTTTAACACAGTGTGATTTTAATAGTGTGTGTGTGTGTGTATGTGTGTGTGCGTGTGTCTAGATTTTAATACACAGTTTGCTTTTAATGCATTTTGTGTGTGTTTTTAGATTTTAACACAAAATGTGTTTTAACGGATTTTCTGTGTCTAGATTTATTTACACAATCTACATTTAATGGTGGACTTTTTGTGGGTCTCTGGAGTGTGTGTGTGTGTGTGTGTGTGTGTGTGTTTCCAGACTTTAACATCCAATGTGCTTTTAATGAATTGTGTATCTTGATTTTGACACACAACTTGCCTTGAATGAAGTTTATGTGGATCTCTAGATTATAGTACACAGTGGGCTTTTAATGGATGTTATGTGGGTCTCTAGATTATAGTACACAGTGGGCTTTTAATGGATTTTATGTGGGTCTCTAGATTATAGTACACAGTGGGCTTTTAATGGATTTTACGTGGATCTCTAGATTATAGTACACAGTGGGCTTTTAATGGATTTTATGTGGGGCTCTAGATTATAGTACACAGTGGGCTTTTAATGGATTTTATGTGGGGCTCTAGAGTTGAATACACACAGCGCTTTAAAGGATTTCATGTGGGGATCTAGAATTGAAGATATAGTGCTTTAATGGATTTCATGTGGGGCTCTAGATTTGAAGACATAGCGCTCTAATGGATTTCATGCGGGGCTCTAGATTTGAAGATAGCGCTTTAATGGATTCTGTAATCTCATTGCAATGTTATAAACTTTAAGGAGGTAAGGTCAGTAGCAATCGTGAAAACCTATTTATACTTCTCGAAACCTATTTATACGGTTAAGTTAGTATTTTTTGCGAACTTAGTAAAACTATTCTTTGAGAACGTGACATATCTGTGTCCAAGGCGACTTATCTAGCAGACACCTGACTTTCATAGAAACCAGACTCAAAATTAATGTTCCTCAAGGTAAAAAAATTACGGCTTGGGCAAATTATAAGTTATGCACAAAATGTAAGGTTGGCACAAGTTATAAGCTATACACGAAGTAAAGCTATACACGAAGTAATCGTTTGCACAAATTATAACCTATGAATGACATGTATGGTTTGCACAAATTGTAATGGATGAATGTTGCTACTTATGACTTCATTACTATTCATTTACCTTCGTCTATAATGTTCTTTATTTGGCATCAGAGCAGTTCCTCATATACTTTCTTCATTATATTTGTACAATTAGCTAGAAGTTAAGATGAACCGAAAATATATTGCATAAGGTACTGCCTTGGACGCAACATGTAACCATCTTGTGTTAGGTATTGCCTCGGACACAACATGTAACTATCTTCTATTAGTTACTGCCGTGGACACAACATATAACCATCTAGTTTGGTACTGCCTTGAACACAACATGTAGCTATCTAGTTAATTACTGCCATGGACGCAACACAAAAACTATCAAACTATCATGTGTTGCATACTGCCTTGGGCACAAGATGTAAAAAAATGACTGGAACTTTTAGTGCAGGTGATCTTCACAGAACCTGTCGGATTGCATCTATTTGCATTGTGAGCCTATGCCAAATTCATGAGCTTGAACTCAATGAACGTTTCAGTTTCTGTTTGGGCTTTAATACTGGTTTCAGTTAAATGCAAGTGATATTGATATTTGGTCAGAAAGTCTCCAGGATATATTGGGAAAAAGAGTAAATATAGTTTTGGGGACTACAATAGGCTGCAAGAACTGATTGATTCAGTTAGTGTGATGATAGCGTAAGGAAGATAAGAAAAGAATTGTATGCTTCAAACTGCGTAGTCTCTACATCCAAATTAATATAGAAAACATGCAAATATTTTTAACATGAAATATCATAGGTATCTTATTTACAAATATACAGACAATCTACAACTACTGAATGTGTCTGTCATTGTTAAAAACAAAATTATGTAAGACATTTAAAGAGTAATTTGTTTCCATCCATCTATAGCCCTAGAGTTTAAACGAATACCATAATACTATAAGATTTCAAGATACAGTTATTAATATTAAGTATTTGTATTGTCTTTGAAAACACATTTACAGTCATGGTTGAGGCACTGTTCCATGAAAATTTACAATCGTGGTTGAGTCACTGTTTCATGAGAAGTTACAATGTTGAGGCACTGTTCCCTGACTGTAAAATTAAACAAATAATTTTTTTTTACCTAGACTGCAAAGTAACAAAAATAAGAAAAAAGAACTTACCGTATTGCGAATTAAATCCAACCTGTAATCCAAGAATTAAAAAACACAAGTCCTATCAATGAAAAGTTCTAAGTGAATCACAGATCAAATCCCGATGAACATCCAAGATGGAAGGCGATGACGTATGCAATAGTCAGCGTTGTATTGATGTGTCGACATTCTTTTGTTGAATCACATAAATTATTATTCTAGTTTTTGAATTCTGTATAAATTTCGGTAGATGTCCTTGTCCAAGAATTAATTTAGGGCACTAGTATTTCCAGGGAAAACAATCACTTGAAATTCAATAATTTGAAGAAAATAAAATTCAGCCCCCAAACTGGTCACACCATAAAACAACTTGACTTCTCAAGTGTTAAGGCACGACTGATATAATTCTTATCATACCATCAGTTATAAGACTAACTAAAACGCAAAACAGATTCCCAGATGGGGGTCAAGATTTCTTCATTCTAGAAAAAATAGAAGTTTATTTACGAATTAACATGTGCTTCACGTCACGTAGTCCAGGTATGACCTTGATTCAGCTCAATGATTCTGACTTGGAGACAGAAAAAAAGTTGTTTACCAAAACTCTCACTGATTTTAAGGTCAGCAACTAGATACAATATTTCTATTATTAGGTATTTACTTCAATGAAATTAATTTAAAAAAGTCAAACAGAACTGAACTTAATTCTGAACCAAAAGAAATCAAGTCCAGTAAACAATATTACATTACAATAACATGTAATGGAATAAAAAATATTTTAAAACTAACAGGCAAACAATTAAATTAAATATACATAACACACATCAGTTTGCGCTTTTTAACAGTGGTTAAGATGTCTTCATAGGGTCCGATGGCTCATTGGATCTTGTTGTATACCTCTTCGTTGGTTACATGGTCAATGTATGAGATACCCAAGATCGTGTGGTAGCATCTCATTTCGAAGGTTTGAATCATTCTTTGTAGATCTGATGTGAGCGTCCATGTTTTACAAGCATACATAAAAATGGATATGACAATCGAGCACATCAGCGCTGGTGGCTTTGGGATAGAGGTGCTCAACAACTCTCATTAGGTTTGAGCTGATGTTGTACTTCCTCATAGTTGCCCATAAGTTCTACGAAGACGTTGTATAGATTATGATGATGCTGAAGGTAGTTCTCGCAAAGGAGTCTGGGATTGAATATTTGTTCTGTAGTGCTCCTTCCTCATCGGAAGCCTGCTTGCTCTTCATCAATAATTTTCTCTGCATGAAGCTTTAGTCTGTAGAGAATTATCTTCAGCATGATTTTGCTTGGGTAGCTGATTAGACTGATGGTTCTGTAGTTTTGGCATAGCTGTAGGTTTCTTTCCGGGGAGCACGATGACCAAAGATTGAGTCCATGTGGTGGGCCATTCTCTTGTCTGCAATATCTTGTTGTAGATTGTTGTTAGGACTGTGACAACCTCTTCTCCTCCTGCCTTAATGAGATCTGCTGGTATGTTGTCAACGCCGGCTGACCGTCATTTCTTTAGTGACCTAACTCCAATTTCTACTTCCTCACAAATAATTGGGTTGTCATCAAGAGGCTATTTCATACTGCTGGATCTCCTTGTGATTGTACAATTCTGAGAAGTATTCTGTCCATCGCTTGAGGATCTTCTGTGCGTCATTTACCTGACTTGTCTTGAATGGTGGTAGTTTTCTCTTGTTTATGGGTTGTGAGATCTTTCACCAGCTGATATGCCATTTTTCTGCATTTCTACTCAGACTGTTCTCTATTTCGCAGCATTGCTTTTCTATCCAGGATTCATTTGCCTTTTCCATGCTTTTCTTGATCATGTTGTTTATCACTTTTTTTTTAATTTCTAGCTCCTTCCTGATCTCTTTTTCCCTTTTTCAATTATCTTCTTTTGTCACATAGTTCAAGGACATCTGTTGTGATCCAATGTTTCTTTGTTCGACGATATTTGCCAATGATCTCGTTAGCTGTGCTAGTCACAGCTATGTTGAATGTGGTAGGTAAGGACTCGATGTCGGTGTCTTGGTTGTCCAGGAATATCAATGGTGCAAAGTTACAATCTATCGTTGCCTGGGAGGCTTCTGCGACTTTCGGATCTTTCAATTTGTCAAGGTCAAATATTATTCTTGGGTTGTTTAAGCTTTTTGATCATTTTCAGGAGGAGAAGAAACGTTTTCATTAATAAATCATCGTCACTTCCAATATCTGCTTCTGGCAGACTTCGTGTTCTGGCGATAATCAGTGCTGTGCTCAATCATTTTTTAACCAAGATGTAGTCAATCTGATTTTGATGTTGTCCATCTGGACTGTGCCAGGTCCATCTTCAAGATGCTTTGTTAGTGCCATACGTGTTGGCAAGCACAAGATTGTTGTAGGTGGCAAACTCCTAGAACCTGAGTCATCTTTCATTTATTTCTGCATTACAGAAGGATTCACAGGTGTTTAGCCAGTTTGTCTGTGAATAAGGCTGGTATCCATGCCAGGGTTTTCTATAAGACTGGTATAAATGATAGGGTTTCCTATAAGACTGGTATACATGACAGGGTTTCTATTAAGGCTGGTATACAAGACAGGGTTTCTGGTAAGACTGGTATGTATGATAAGGTTTCCAGCAAGACTGGCATATATGACAGGGTTTCCATTAAGACTGGTATATATGACAGGTTTTCCAGTTCGGCTAGTATACACGATAATGTATCTCCCTTCTGATCATATCATAGGAAATCAGTTATATCACGGGGCACTGAGTGGTCGAGTGGTCTAACGCCCTCACCGTTACGGATCACTGCCATCTCACCTCTGTCTGCGTGGGTTCGATTCTCAAGCTCGGCCAATGTGGGTACGTGAGAAAGTTTGCCAGTAGCTTCTCGTGGGTCGTTGGTTTTTTCCTTGGTTTTCACGGGTTCCTTCTTCACCATTTGTACTGGCCTCCATATATAGCCTATCTTGTGCTGAGAAATGGCGTTAAACCCTAAAACAACAACAACAACAACACCAACAGTAGTTATATCGTAATTACGAAACGATATGATTGCACGGAGTAATGGGATATAAGTATGTCAGTTAATGTTTAAGCATGTCAATTTATGTATAACCATCTTAATTCATGTATAACCATGTAAAGTCATGTCTAAGAATGTCAGTTCTTGTATAACCATGTCAATTCATGTATAACCATGTAAAGTCATGTCTAAGCATGTCAGTTTATGTATAACCATGTCAATTCATGTTTAAACGCTCTTTACCAGAAGGACTATTTTTTCAATTAATGATGGTTTAGCAGGATTTAAGCCTGGTGGGCGTGGATCCAACGAAAACACTAAACACAGTTACGTGAATATGATTTTTATTCATAATGCAAATGAATAATGAATGAATCGGAGACCTTACTCAGGCGCATAAAGTCCAACCACGGAAATAACATAATGATGCGCGCAAAGTTCATCAAGGGAACCGATCAAAGCACGGAATTCAACAAATATACATCAATGATCGCATATCAATTGGCATGATCAGCTATCACCAAATATGATTTATATTCAAATTATAAACAAGTATCGTTGTTATATTGATCAATCGACACGATCACTGTATTAAATTTATTTTGAAAAGTATGACTGATGAATGGTTCATCAACAAGCACGATGGGTTTATGGTTTCAGACAAGTACGATGGGCGTATGGTTCCTCAACAAGTATAATAGGTGTGTGGTTCCTCAACAAGTATGATGGGTGTATGGTTACTCAACAAGTACGAATGATGTATGTATGGTTCATCACAAGTACGATTTGTGTATCGTGCATCAACAAGTATAATAGGTGTATGGTACATCAACAAGTATAATAGGTGTATGGTGCATCAACAAGTATAATAGGTGTATGGTGCATCAACAAGTATAATAGGTGTATGGTACATCAACAAGTATAATAGGTGTATGGTGCATCAACAAGTATAATAGGTGTATGGTAGTACATCAACAAGTATAATAGGTGTATGGTACATCAACAAGTATAATAGGTGTATGGTGCATCAAGTATAATAGGTGTATGGTGCATCAACAAGTATAATAGGTGTATGGTACATCAACAAGTATAATAGGTGTATGGTGCATCAACAAGTATAATAGGTGTATGGTCCATCAACAAGTATAATAGGTGTATGGTGCATCAACAAGTATAATAGGTGTATGGTACATCAACAAGTATAATAGGTGTATGGTGCATCAACAAGTATAATAGGTGTATGGTGCATCAACAAGTATAATAGGTGTATGGTACATCAACAAGTATAATAGGTGTATGGTGCATCAACAAGTATAATAGGTGTATGGTACATCAACAAGTATAATAGTTGTATGGTACATCAACAAGTATAATAGGTGTATGGTACTACATCAGCAAGTATAATAGGTGTATGGTACATCAACAAGTATAATAGGTGTATGGTACATCAACAAGTATAATAGGTGTATGGTTCATTTTCACAATATAGTGATACTGAGTTAGAGTCTCGCCCATATGTTGAAAATTAATTCGATCTCACGCTTAGACACTGAATTATATTTTGACACTTAAAGTGATATCGAGTTCAACTGATTCAAAATGGAGCGTATGATGTTATCTATCTAGTGGCGTTCTGTCTATGAGAGTGGGACATTTCCAACTTCACGTCTCCCGTCCAGTGGTAAAACATCTCCCGTCCAATGGTAAAAGAACATCCTCGCGTGATCCGCTTCTCCGGCCAGCTGTAGAATCCCCTAATAGCGTCCTTATTCTTCGGACCCGTTGGTCTAGATCACGGCCCCTCACACCAAGAAAACCAGAACCGTTCTTCGAACCAACTGACCCCAGCATCCGGGTTGCAACTCCCAACTGCCAATCCTGCCCTTCCCGACATACACGACTTCCACTGAAACTCTATAGCTGTAGATTGCTTACGAGAAGTGGACATCTTCCCGACTAAACCCGTCTGTATTGAGACGATACCCAGAAAATATGGGCTAAAAGTACCCTAGTTGTAGTTCAATCCACGGCAAGAGAGCTCAGAGTGATATGGTTTCTCATGGCCGACACATTGGACCTTCAGCAGTAGATGAACCGAACTATGAAATAGCTAAGGTTGAAGTTATACACCCCAGCAACGGAAAAATAAAGAACCATGCACATTTTCAATCATATATTTTACAAAGATTTCATAGTTTCGTGACAAACCGATATATTAGTTTAATGTTATAGACATTTATTTATTTCTTGATTCAAACAATCAAATATCCATAGGTGTATGATGTAATGTAAAACAAACTGTATAACTAGCGAATGGTCTTCACCTAGATGAAGGAATAATTCACTATTATGTTGATTTTCTAAACCATTAAGTACCTGCTGATTATAAGATATCGAGAAAGCACAGTCTCTGATGAATAATGAGCTTTGATAAAAAGTGAAGGTAAGCAAAGCTAAAAAGAAAACATTAAAGAAGATGCTACATCATAGGGTAGAATGTCAATGTACGTGGAAGTAAACATCTGTTTTCTTAATACTATAAAGTGTATCATAAGGTTAGAGAAACTGTAAAAGAAATATCAAAAAGAAAGTATAATAAATAAATTGGTTTCAAAATGAATGAAATGGATTTAAATGACACAAATTTAAAGTTGAAATTCTGGTACGTGTTTCTGATAAAATAATTCTGAATGAAACTGAATACTGTTTTTGATATTTGACAGAAAAACGCTGGTAGTGTCAGGAATAATTTTGAATAAAACTGAAAACTGTTATGATATTTGACAGAAAAACTCTGGTAGTGTCAGGAATAATTTTGAATAAAACTGAAAACTGTTATGATATTTGACAGAAAAATTCAGGTAGTGTCAGGAATAATTTTGAATAAAACTGAAAACTGTTCTGATATTTGACTGAAAAATTCAGGTAGTGTCAGGTAAACAAGTGTCAGTAACAGCGAAGAATACATATTTCAACAGATACTTCAACTTTGATCTGCACGGTGACTATTTTGAACAAAAGACTCTTTGAAGACTGTGTAAAATATGAGTAAAAAAAAGGCAAGAATGTTTACAGCGCCAAAGATAAAAAAATGCCCGACATATGAAAGCGTATGTAATTCATTGTCACGAAAAAAATATATAATCTGTTGTATGGTATTATATTTTATTGCATGTGTTGCATATTCTGATATATATGTTGTTATATACTGTTGTATATGTTGTTATATACCGTTGTAAATGTTATATACTGTTGTAGGTGTTGTCATTTCCTGTTGTATATATTGTTATATACTGTTGTATATGTTTTTATATACTGTTGTATGTGTTGCATTACCTGTTGTATATGTTGCTATATTCTGTTGTAGATATTGTAATAAATATTACTTTTGATGCAAAAGGAAATATTCGGATTCTAGAAAGTCATATATTCATAGGATCTCGTTAAACTAAGGTTATATCTATCCAAGAAGTGTTTTGCGTAAATTAATAATATTCCAAGAATTGAAAATCTTTTTTTCTTCTGATCACATGGTTGCAACTCCAGACTGAGTTTTATTCTAAACAGAAAGAAAACAATTGCATTGAAAAATTGGAATTAATCTTTTCATTAGTCATTTTCGAAAGTTCAACTACTTTTTATTTTTGTTTTCCAATTTAAACCATAGACATTAACTTCAAAGTTTATTTTTCATGTAAAAAAATCGATCTTTATATCACGTGAACTACGAATATACACATAAAGTGAATTTTAACACGGCCATATGTGTGTACCCTTGCAATGTTCTGAAAAACACTTCCTTAAATTTGGACAAAGAAATCGTCTTGGTGTAAACTTCTGGCACATCATTTCAATATCTCATTTTTGGAAGAACGTCGATGTCAATCTTACGGATTTTACATCGACTGTATGTCGATAGATGCCATTCGGCTGTTTACAAAGCAAGAATTGACAGAGAAGTTACGAGTGCATCGAACAATTTCCATTTTTAAAGTTTTGGTCAGTCCTTCGGTCAACCTGATCGTAGAAATAACTGATGTGGTCCGTATAGACTGGTGTTTCTGTTTTGATGAGAAATTTCTGGTGAAAAAAGGTATAATTGTTCTGTCAAGTAATGCGTCAATATCTCAGACATATTTTTGTGTCGCAGAAATATCCGAGGTTCTTCTGAATGTGTTCAGAGAGTATACGATTAATGAGTGTCTCTCTTTTATATACCATTTAGAAAGAACTAATGTGCAAACAGGATTTACGATTTCGTGGTGTTTGATACGACTTAATAATTTAAGATTTCGTGGTGGTTCATCCGGCTTAATAATCTAAGACTTAGTGGCTTTTTATCCGTGGTGTTTTATCCGACTTAATAAACGAGGCTTCAAAATATCTCTACTGTTTAAAGAAGCGTAGTCGAACGTAGCTTGTCCAAACTTAAACAATCATGTCTTCAAATTTTCAAATGAATACAATCTATAGTATCCTTTATTTTATGCAAAAAGAATTTTCTGCCGCATCTCTACAGAGTAAGATAATCAAATTATGCAATCAAAAAAGTTATACTCAATTCCTCATCGTATGCTATTAAAAATTGTTCGATTTGTGATACAACAATATATAACCATGGCAGTTGGAAATTATAGGCTGATATAATTATGTCTGTACAAAGACTTCTCACTGACAATGTGCTAATGGATTTGACACATTCAGTTCCAAGATAGAGGGAAAATACGAGAATGCGATGGCATAATATCCCGTCTCGAAATTGCGCAATTACATACGAGGTGTTAAAGAAAAACCAAACCACTATTACATCAAATTCATATTACACATTTATTTAATCCATTATTAGATTATTCGTGCATTGAAACTGTACCATCTTTCAAACTGAATGGAGAATTTTTTATTCTGGTTTGATCTAAACTCTGAATGAACCAATGATCATCGCGCTCACCGAAAAAATGTATTTATGATGCGAAATGGCATATAGACTTTGAAGCTCCACAAAGAAAATTCATGCTTGTAGATTTATAGTATTTATGAAGAAATTTATCACATAATGGATTTTGCATACGTGTGTGTATGTATGTGTGTACATTACTACGTGCTCTATGTGGCAAACTTCTAATATATGAAACTGAATGAGTGCGGTGGTGTTAAAAGTAGTTTTCTTGTGGTCTGACAAAATCAGTGTGTGTATCTTTTTTCGGGAACTGGGTGGGTCCCGAACTTTTTCTTTAACCCTACTTTCTTCTATTTGCTTGTTTGGAGTAAAATAAGTTTTTAATTTCATTAATCCTCCATATTATGGATGGCTATGATTCATTGTGTTAAAATATAATATTCTGTCCCTGTTTCTTCTCGACATTATTTTAAAACAAGATTCATTACATATTCCCAGAATCATATGACAGTAAGATTGCCAAATGTAAAGACCACGCTCTAAAGATTAACGGCTTATAAGCAAATATATAGAATGACTTTAAACTAAGCAAAATGAGATGCAGTTAATTAAATGTAGAAAACCTATTTGCAGTGTAAATGATAAGACTTTTCGAAAATTATTTTGTCAGTTATAATCCTGCTGCTGCTGCTGATAATCTAGATTTCAGCTTCAAGAAAAATATTTTTTTCCGGATTCGCTCCTTCTTTAATGTGGTTTCAGGCACCAGAGCAGCACATTGACCCATCTTGACAGGCTTGATGTTTGCATAAGATTTACCCATCTAGACATACTCATCTTGACAGGCATGATGTTTGTATCAAATTTACCCATCTAGACAGGCTTGATGTTTGCATCAGATTTACCCATCTAGACATACCCATCTAGACAGGCTTGATGTTTGCATAAGATTTACCCATCTAGACATACTCATCTTGGCAGGCATGCTGTTTGTATCAAATTTACCCATCTAGACAGGCTTGATGTTTGCATCAGATTTACCCATCTAGACATACCCATCTAGACAGGCTTGATGTTTGCATAAGATTTACCCATCTAGACATACTCATCTTGACAGGCATGATGTTTGTATCAAATTTACCCATTTAGACAGGTTTGATGTTTGCATCAGATTTACCCATCTAGACATACCCATCTAGACAGGCTTGATGTTTGCATAAGATTTACCCATCTAGACATACTCATCTTGACAGGCATGATGTTTGTATCAAATTTACCCATTTAGACAGGTTTGATGTTTGCATCAGATTTACCCATCTAGACATACCCATCTAGACAGGCTTGATGTTTGCATAAGATTTACCCATCTAGACATACTCATCTTGACAGGCATGATGTTTGTATCAAATTTACCCATTTAGACAGGTTTGATGTTTGCATCAGATTTACCCATCTAAACATACCCATCTAGACAGGCTTGATGTTTGCATAAGATTTACCCATCTAGACATACTCATCATGACAGGCATGATGTTTGTATCAAATTTACCCATCTAGACAGGCTTGATGTTTGCATCAGATTTACCCATCTAGACAGGCTTGATATTTGTACCAGATTTACCCATGTTCACAGGATTGATGTTAGTATCAGATTTACCCATCTAGACAGGCATGATGTTTGTATCAGATTTACCCATCTATACAGGCATGATGTTTGCATCAATTTACCCATCTGGACAGGCTTGATGTTTGTATTAGATTTACCCATCTAGACAGGCTTGATGTTTGCATCAATTTACCCATCTGGACAGGCTTGATGTTTGTATTAGATTTACCCATCTAGACAGGCTTGATGTTTGCATCTGATTTACCCATCTAGACAGGCTTGATGTTTGCATCAAATTTACCCATCTAGACGGGCTTGATGTTTATATCAGATTTAACCATCTAGACAGGCATGATGTTTTTATCAGATTTACCCATCTACACAGACATGATGTTTTTATCAGATTTAGCCATCTAGACATAACCATCTAGACAGGCTTGATGTTTGTATCAAATTTACCTATCTAGACACACTCATCTAGACAGGTTTGATGGTTTTATCAGATTTACCCATCTAGACATACCCATCAAGACAGGCTTGATGTTTGTATCAGATTTACCCATCTAGACATACCCATCTAGACAGGCTTGATGATTTTATCAGATGTACCTATCTAGACATACTCATCTAGAGAGGCTTGCAGATTGTTTCAGACTTATTCATCTAGACATACCCATCTAGACAGGCTTGATGTTTGTATCTGATTTACTCGTCTAGACATACCCATCTAGACAGGATTGATGTTTATATGAGATAGGCATTCAAATAATAAGAATACAAAGTATACGTCTTTATTTAATTTCGAGATTGCTTATTGGTATACAGCATTATAAATACTTACTTAATCTTAATTCTAAGGGGCTTCATGACCATCGTACTCTCTGACGCTTGAAAGTCAAGGTCGGTACGACAAATTTTGAAGGTTGTCCTCATGATACAGGTATTGTTCAGGGCAGCATGTTGTAAGTCACGCTTGTCAATGTTAAAATTAAAATCAGGCAAATTATCAGATCCAGTCAATTGACTGTTTACAATATGTCGACGATCTTGTGACCTGCTATAGGTCTCAAATCGTGTATACTACTGAACGCCCTAAACATACATGCTTAAACAGATATGCTTAAACAGACATGCTTAAACTAGTTGAAAAATGGTAAGAAGACAAGCGGTTTATATTGTTGAAATATAAAACTGTGCATACGCACGTTTGCCAGCTGTATGTAATACAAGATGATTAAAAATGATATATTATTGGTACTTTCATACACGTAGTGGAGGGGACCAAAATGATATCTTATTGGTACTTTCATACATGTAGTGGAGGGGACTAAATATTGGTACTTTCATACACGTAGTGGAGGGGACCAAATATTTAGGACCCATCCTGGAACACAAGATAACTTTTCTACTACATATTAAAGACCATAGTGACAAATAAGCGCTATTTAAAGAGGGTTGTGGCGAACATGTACTGATGAACAGACCGTGACGTCCTGCGCCTTCTTGCACAGGATTTGATTAAAGTCGAATGTTCACTTCATTTTACTTCGAAACTCTCTTCTAGTCCAATTAATTTCGCAATCTTGTATGACTATAGGGGACATTTTGTTCTTTTTTCCCCAAGCTAATCTTAGGCAATACTTTCTCAGAGAAAATGCCATGAAGTGAGAACCTCCAATAATTATAATAGAGCTTTGTATAATACGTTTAAAATGGCAATACGATTGCCGTTTCCATTGCAATGCCCACAAGGCCATTGATAGTCGGTTACCCGATTCAGCCTCTATGTTATTTTATGTTACCCATTGATTCAACCTTTGTGTTTTTTATGCTAAAGTAAGAAGCTTACTCATATCCGATAGCTATATCGAAGGCTCTCGTTATTTTTTTTTTCATTATTTCATTCTTTTTTGAAGAAAAAATATTGTTCCTGTGACTTCCACAACGAAAAAGTTTAAAAACCTTAATTTGCAACTCTCGTGATATCCGAAGTGTTCACCAAACACGGTTTACTCGTAAAAACAGAAACAGTCAGTTGCAGTCTTATATTGGTGTTAATGAAAAGACTTCATTACTTGTAATGTTACTTTTTTAATGTTCTCTTTTACTTTTACACTTTTATATTAATATTTGTATCATTTGATCTTTTATGTTTTATCATTTGGGAAAACATATCGATCTTTTATGTTTTATCATATAGGAAAACATGTCTATCTTCTATGTTTTATCATATAGGAAAACATGTCTATTTTCTATGTTTTATCATGTAGGAAAACATGTCTATCTTCAATGTTTTATCATTTGGGAAAACATGTCTATCTTTAATGTTTTATCATATAGGAAACATGTCTATATTGTATGTTTTATCATATAAGAAAACGTCTATCTTGTATGTTTTATCATATAGGATAACATGTCTATTTTGTATGTTTTGTGATATTGGAAAACATGTATATCTTTCATTTCGAAAGGTTTATCTAAAACGATTTCTGCAATTGTTTTAATTTGGAATTTAATTGTGCAACATTTATCAGGCACTACACTGATATGATTGTGCTGTTGCCTTTAAACATACATACATACATACATACATACATACATACATACATACATACACACACACACACATACACACATACATACACACACACACACACACACACACACACACACACACATACATACATACATACTATTCGTCTGTCTTTCTGTTCGTCTATCACTGTAAGAAAATAATAAAACTTAGATTAAAGTTCTTTTTTTCTTCAGAAGTTCGAAATCAATGCTACAGATTAAATGTTTGAGCAAATGGTTTTTACAAGGGATGATTTGTAGATGTTGTCACAGAGATTGCTTAATAAAGCGACACATATCAATTAATCTTATTGTTTTTCTATCGGAACATCTTTCATATCTATAAAGTCAAGCGTTCTTACTAAACGAAATGTATTTTTCATCATGCTTGGTGTCATTGTTACTTCTTGATTTGGGTCATATCTATTTTTTCCTTACTAAGGTCTTGGTAGTCTGACGAAATTAGTATAAACAGTGTGATACATTTGGGATCTTTATATATTAAATTACACTTTACATTTGCAGGAAATATATGTGTCCACTTAGATGACCTTGATTTCTAAGTTATCGGGTGAAGCAAAGCCTATTACATTAGCATTCTTTTCTTCAATATCATCAACAACTGTGTCTTTGGCCTAGTATTGTTTGTCCTCGCTCTTTTAGTTTTCTAATTTATTTACAGAAAAATCTTCTAATTTTTTATCTGATTTAAGAGATCTCTTTTGTGAAGTTAGGAATATAGCCTTTGTAAACGTTTTTCGTGTATCAAGCTGATAGATTCCAATTTAGACTAATTTTGTTCCTTGTTTGATTCAATTGCTTGCATGTCTATTGATCTCTGGTATGACATATAATATCCATCAATAAGACTTTTTAATATATCATTTTCTTGGTTAATTGTCAGGGAAAAAAAATTCACATCATAGTCTTAAGAATTTGATTAAATGTTTTCGCCACTGACTCCTTTTTGTTTGAGAGCAGGTGGAAAACGTTTTGATATTTTCTTTTTCCAGTTCCTTGACATTTTGTTTATACAATTCTCTTTTTTCCTGTCTCTTTGGTTATACAGTTTACTTCCTTCATGACATTGTATTTTTTTCCTGATTTTTTGCTCTTTAAAAATCTTAGTAAAGACGTTGTGCACGACAGTTCGATTGTAATTAATTAGCATAGAAAACTTCCATCTGTACCATACTATATTTATGCCCATTATAAAGTTTTTGAAATGTGTGTACATTTACTATATCTATTCTATAGTAGTCATCATTGTGACTCTCATATACCCTTCTAAACGAAAATCTTTTTCTGGTTTGCTTATGCAGGGTGTACGTAAACTATGAAACCAACCAATCCTTAAGTTCAGAACATTGTATACGTTTTGCCGTTTTTTCTTTTTATCAAACTTTGTCATAGATTCGCGATCCACTTGAATTTGGCCCCAAAACTGATCAAAATTTGCGAAAGCAAGTTAACGTTTGGTACCACAAATCATAGTCTCGCACTTTCTACATGCACAGCCAAGGTATTTTAGTAACCTGCTCAATTTCCAGGAATCTTTGAGGCCGGGTTCATACTTTAATTATTCAGGTCGTACGCTATACGTCCTATAGGATCCCTGGTGAACCCATAACCTGAATGCACGAAGTAGTGGCCTACCACGTCAGTCACCAAATCTTTCTACAGGTATTTGATACAGATAATCCACTGCCAAATACACCGATTCAATATTATGGTGTCGAGGCGTAGGATTGTAGGTAAATTTTAATATATACTGATACATAGATTAATCAAGGGAAGTTTGCACTAAATTAAAATGTTAATTAAATTGATGAGTCCAACCAAACATTATTTATTTATATGTATGCATTGGAACCTAACATTTGTACAGATTTTATACTTTGGAAAATACCAATATATGTATTATGGAAACAAGCAGACATACAGACAGACGAAAAATGACGAAGCCTAATTACGAGTCATGTGAACAGTACTGACATTACACCTTATATAACCTACATGTTTCTGTTAACTGAATTGTTGCGTATACATACATACATACATACATACATACATGCCTTAGAACCTTATATCCTAAGGAGAAAAACATACGAAAAACGCCCATTAATTAATAGAGTTTACAGGCTCAAGGCGTAGCAGAGTAACAACGGACGACATGTATTTGGGTGTGTCTAGAAATATGTATACCCGTCTCATAGCTATTGCCTGTGGAATGACTTTGAGGTGATGCTATGCGTATGGCATTTGCTGGTGTCACTTGATATGGTCCAAATTATTAATGTTGTTTTCAGAGAGCAGATGGCTCTAACAGAGGTTGTTTTTTTTTCAATATGAATGACAATGATGGTGCACTAGGCTTAGTGTAAAATCGGTAAAAAGAAATAATTAGTTCACTTTCAGATCTTTCGTAAATCGGACAAACGGTAAATAGAGCAAAATATTTGTTGACTGAGGTTCAGACTTTAGGGTACAAAATTGTTCGATTTTCTCTGGTGTTATGTATATTTAATATAACTGTTTATTAGTTATATTTTATTTCATTTCATTATATGCTATTGTAATGTAACTTTGTATGTTGGATCTGACGGTTTCCAAAAATTGAGTTCATTTCTACTTGACCCAAATTGACTTTTTTATTTTATTTATTGTAAACAACTAATACGTAGCTAAATTATTCTCTATGGGTATGGGCTTAATATTAGGATCATTATTAATGAAAGAAGTAAATATGTTTATTTGGGTCTAAGTTTTGAAATTTCCTGAGTGTAATCCAGATTATAGTTTTGATTTTGTAAACATCAGGATCATTCTAGAAGATTTTTTATTTCTATTAGGTAATTTTTTTACAAATAGAAAATGCTAATTGTGACCTGAAGTCAGGTAGAGAACTATATAATCTTGTTAATGTGAGGACTAGGTCATTTGTGCTTTAACATCTATCACTTTAAAGTTGTATTACGTTGTGACCAGATTAGGCTGAATTTTATTTCTTCAAAGTATTGAATTCAAGTGAATATTTTCTCTGGAAATACAAATGTGCTCTGATAAAATTCTTGGATAGAGACATTCACTGGAATTTATACTAAATTCAAACCTGGAATAATATTACTGTGATTCAAGAAAAGAATGTTGACACTCTATAAGCTATAACAGACACGTCATCGCCTTCATTTTTTGGATTTCTGCGGAACTTGTACTGAGTTTAATTCAGGACTTTAAATTATTAGGACCTGTGTATATAATTCTTGGATTATTTTGGGATTTAATTCGCAATACCCTAAGTTCTTTTATCTCGTTTGCACTTGGTATGCTAGGGAAATAAATATTTTTTTAAATTTTACAAAGCTTGTTGTCTTTCACTCTTTTCTGTTACTTATTTTAAGAGCATATAATCGTAACACTATTACCTAGGGTTATGGATCCTCAACATGTGTGACATCGCTGGGTCAATGGAACCCAAACACGTAAGTAAAAACCGCAGTCACAATGGTTTTGCAGAATATATTTTAAAAATAAGACAAAGAAAAATCGCTGACTTGGTGGCATTTAAGAAGTTATGAAAAAACAACCAAAACTTCACACAAAAAATAAAATAAAAAAAAAATAAGTTTGGGTCTTCAAAATATGTGGAAAAATGCTTGCTAAGGGCAACGGGGTGATATCCAAAGATTATAGGTGAAGTCAATGGTTAAGGATAAATGCCATGGGTTAAGTGCGCCAGAACTACTAATTATCTAACTGCTAAATCGTTTTTCGTAGATTTTTCCTTCTTATTTCTTTTTGTCGGTAGTATTAGTACTAAATAATCCACATTCTTTCTCTTTGACGTCATATCTTTGTTATGTACATTGTATTTGTATTGTGTGCTTGACCTTTGTCCGTACTCTAAGGTAGGAGTTAGGGCATACTGAACTAATGTCATTTTTTTAAATAAAAAAATATGTGTACTTGGATATGAGTTCAGGACCTTGGTTTTTCAACTGAAATATCTATTGTCTACCTGATTGTTGATATGTGTTTAGGTTATCAAAATTTGTTGATTGATATTTGAGTTCACGGTCTAGCCTTAGAAATTCTGATCCACATCCTGGTAATTTTATAGTGTCTTATGTTTCTATATAAGGTTCTGATCAAAATCTATTACTTCCTTCTTTACGTTCAGTCTATAAGATTATTTACTGTTGTGTTCCGACATAGTTTGGAGAAATCATTTATTTAAACATTATTCATTAGAATTCCACAGTGCTCATTGATATTTTGGACAAATCACTCTTTTGGGATTATTATGAATTCATTCAAACGTATTCTGGGTGATATCATTGCGATACAGCAAGACTATTGGCACATCACCTTATTCAATATTTGAATTCATACGGAACGCTATATGTTGGACTTGTGATTGAAATTTTAGGATTATTTGGGATTAAATTCAAAATACTGTAAGTTCCACTAACATTTTTACTTTGTAACTAAGAAAAATAAATTTATTTATTGATTTTACCAAACTTGATGGTTTCTTTTCTATCTGTTACTTTGTTTAAGACCTTTAATTCGTAACATCCACCAATATAAAGCTAAGCACTGAAACAATGTCAGCTGCTTTATAAGTTTGGTTTTATTCACTGGGCTCAAATAAAACAAACATGTATAAGATAGTATTTATTACAGTAATGAAGTTGAATTATCACATAGCTGAGTTTTGTTGATCGCTAGAACTATATCAGTAAGGGAACGGCGGGAGTTGGTGGTGAGGGTGCTTTTCGCATAAAGTTTGGCTCATTTTTGTTGGGTTTTAATTTCATGATTCGAAGCAACCACATTCAATATAATAGCTTGAACTTGAAAGGGTTTATGTAATTATCAAAACCTCATTCAATATTAAAGCTTTCTTCATTCTATTGCAGAGTAGTCTACATCTATACTAAAGAAGATTTAGAAATTTTGCCGAAATTTGAGTCAAATTAATAAATAGCCACAGTAATATTGAACGATAATGTTTCCAAAACCCAGTGAACCATTGGTGCTGAAAATAATTCCAACAAAATATTAAGTGTTATGTATATTTGATTTAATTTATATTTGATTTGATTTAATGGTTTATTTGTTAGTTTTAATTTTTTTATTCCATTACATGCTATTATATTGTAAATTTAATTTACTGGAATTTGACATTTACCAGAAATTTGTTTGACCTGACTGTGTTTTTCGTAAGCACCTAATATTAGAACTTTGTATCTTAATGCTGACCTAGTTCCTGATCTTGATACAGAATAGGTAAGAGTTGAAGTAAATAACTTTGTATTAATTTGTAGTGTGTGATTTATAGAGTGAAATCGAGGTTGTACTGGGAGTACGTGATGTAAAGCTTCCATCTTGTGCTAGAAAATGATCACGTGACCCTCATACGGTAGTCTGTTTTGCGTCTTAAATAAGTGTATAACCTTTTTCTATAGAGAATTTAGCCAGTTGGGCTTTTAAACACTTAGACGTCAAGGTGTTAATTCTGCTGTGACCAGTTTGAGTTGAAATTCTATTTGATTGAATTATTAACTTTTTTTCCCCTGTGAATATTTAAGTGCTCATACAGAATTCTTGGACAAAGACATATGTTTAAATTTTCTTTGGAATTCAAACACCGGAACATTATTTTCTGTGGTTCAACAAAGAACTGTAGACACATTAGTACTACACTGACTATAGCATGTCATCGCCTTCCATTTTGGATTTCGTCGGGACTTAAACTCAAATTCATTAGAACATTTTATTACTAGGATTTCTAATTTTTATTCTTGGATTATTCTTGGATTTGTTTGGATTTGATTCTTTAAATAGTAAGTACTTTTTTATTTTTAACTTGTTTTTCTAGGAAATAAATTATTTGTTAAATTTGACAAAGCCTAAACACGTAACATAAGAACAATTTTCGCAACTCAAAACACACTCTAAGTTTATAGTGGTGGAGGACTGGTTATGTTTACTTTGTATGCATATCGGTAACTTTTTCATTCATTAAAATCTGAAAGCGTGTTTTGCTATTAAAATGTAGACAAGGAAATAACACTAGTTCTCACAATAATTTTTTTTAAAATTCAGCTTTATGAACTTGCTCTGATTTATCTTAAGTTTCAAAAAGAGGAACATACAAACGGAAAGAATAAACCTATTCCAGTAGGGTACATATATAGGTACATATAATAAATCCATTCCAGAAAGGTACATAGATAGGTACATAAAATAAATCCATTCCAGTAGGGTACATAGATAGGTACATATAATAAATCCATTCCAGAAGGGTACATAGATAGGTACATATAATAAATCCATTCCAGTAGGGTACATAGATAGGTACATATAATAAATCCATTCCAGTACGGTACATATATAGGTACATATAATAAATCCATTCCAGAAGGGTACATAGATAGGTACATATGATTGAAAATCAAAAGTTTAAGCTTTCCCAATGACGATTAAATTTGCATAGAATTTTATTTTTCTTTGGTATGCGTACCTAAAAATGCCATCACACCTTCACAATAGGTTGCAAGAATGTTCTTCTATATCATCAATAAGACTGAATGTAGCACGGAGTCTTGACATTATCCAGTATGTAGTCGGTAACGCGTCCATCACAGTGGCAGATTACTAGTCTAAGACAGAAGGTAGCCGGTAATGTGTCCATCACAGTGGCAGATTACTAGTCAAAGACAATAGTTAGCCGGTAACATATCCCTCACAGTGGCAGGTTACTAGTGTAAGAGAGTAAGTAGCCGGTAACGTGTATACCACAGTGGCAGATTACTAGTGCAAGACAGTAGGTAGCCGGTAAAGTGTCCATCACAGTGGCAGATTACTAGTGTAAGACAGTAGGTAGCCCGTAACGTGCCTATCACAGTGACTGAGTACTAGTGTAAGACAGTAGGTAGCCGGTAAAGTGTACATGACAGTGGCAGATAACTAGTGCAAGACATTAGGTAGCCGGTAACGTGCCTATCACAGTGGCAGATTACTAGTCTAAGACAGTAGGTAGTCGGTAACGTGTCCATCAGTGGCAGATTACTAGTGTAAGAGAGTAAGTAGCCGATAACGTGCCTACCACAGTGGCAGATTACTAGGGCAAGACAGTAGGTAGCCGGTAAAGTGTCCATCACAGTGCAGATTACTAGTGTAAGACAGTAGGTAGCCGGTAAAGTGTACCTCGCAGTGGCAGATTACTAGTGCAAGACAGTAGGTAGCCGATAACGTGCCTACCACAGTGGCAGATTACTAGGGCAAGACAGTAGGTAGCCGGTAAAGTGTCCATCACAGTGCAGATTACTAGTGTAAGACAGTAGGTAGCCGGTAAAGTGTACATCGCAGTGGCAGATTACTAGTGCAAGACAGTAGGTAGCCGGTAACGTGCCTATCACAGTGACAGAGTATTAGTGTATGACAGTAGATAGCCGGTGACGTGTCCACCACAGTGGCAGATTACTAGTATAAGACAGTAGGTTGCCGGTAACGTGTCCATCACATCGGCAGATTACTAGTGTAAGCCAGCAGGTAGCGGACAACGTGTCCATCAGAGTACTAGTGTAAGACAGTAGGTAGCCGATGACGTGTCCATCACAGTGGCAGATTACTTGTGTAAGACAGCAGGTAGCGGACAACGTGTCCATCAGAGTACTAGTGTAAGACAGTAGGTAGCCGATGACGTGTCCATCACAGTGGCAGATTACTTGTGTAAGACAGTTTTCGAGAGATACTAAGGGTGAGTTCTGTAACTTCGAATAATCGTATGAAAAATACAAATCACCACCGCAAACATAGTCCATTATAATTGTATGTGAGTGATTGGTCAACATGGAATTAAAGTACAAAGCAGAGTATATCAATTGATATTCCTGTGCGCGCCAAGCGTGGATGTTAACATTAGCAGACGACAAGCTGCATGGAGAAAATAAGCTGTGAAGTCATCCATCTATTAGGAAATGTGCTGCAATCATATTCCAGGAACAGTGACACATTGAAAGTCCGTGAATACATCATATCTAATGCAATCATATTCCACTAACAGTGAGACAGTGAAACATAAATACGTCATATTTAATCTAATAGCCATATTCTATTAATCTGCATAATTTTGAAGCATTGTCTTTGTCATAGAGTGGTGTTACCATTATTGAAAGAACTTATAGTCATATTATTCAAAATAGCATATTCAAAGTTCAGTGTATTTCTAATTCTTCGACGTATTCTTGTAGTTCCAACCTAATTTGAGCTCGGAACCATAATTACCCTGCAAGTTTAATCCGACACCCCTTTCTATTATCGAAGACACAGAGAGAGAGAGAGAGAGAGAGAGAGAGAGAGAGAGAATCATATAGTCTTTAGAAATGTTAATTTAAGCAGAATAATGTCACACACACACACACACACACACACACACACACAGAGTCGACGCCGTATGTAGGCTTTAATTAAACCTGTTCATTTGATCATCTGATGTAATAGGGTCGACGTACATGAACGTCACTAAAGAGAGTCAACATACATGAACGTCACTTAAGAATCAACGTACATGAACGTCACTGAAGAGAGCCGACGGACATAAGAGAGACACTTCACAGATCTACTGAGAAATAACCACTTTTGCCGGTCGTTATCGAAGCTACCTCTCTTTTATTTAATACTGAGAAACAGGGGGCAGATATTATATCCCCTTTGCGTTCATCGTTAATCTATCGCTCTGAATGAATACGTTGAAGTAGAGCAAGAGGACTCATCAGATGTCTCTATTTGGAAAATTCTCTTATGTACACTATTAATAAATGGCTGTTCTTACATAAAAATAACACATAAAACAATCAAAATGTTGGCATTCTGAGATTGCATACACATACACGAATCGGAATGCAGAGTCGTTTACTTTGGGTGCAGCTCGTGAAAGGGATAAATATAACAACACAGAAAGTAGGAGTCATGTCTTGTAAAATTGCAAGGTCGCGGCATATATTAAACAAAATTAAGTTTAATGTAACAAATATTGCATAGTGCTGATGGGCCTCGTGGTAGTTTAGGGTTCAAAGAAAGGTGCAATGGCAGGCTCGGCCTTAGGCAGCATGCGGGGCCCAATGCATCAAGCGATGAGCGCAGGGCCCTAAGCAAACAAATTGCATTGCCTGAAAGCGCGGGGCCCAAGGCGGTTGCCTCGTTCGCCTTGCTCTAGGGCCGGGCCTGTGCATGGACTTATATATAGGTCCACATCTATTGTTCAGCATAAGGGATGTATATAATGTTATCGATTACATGAAACACTTAATAAAGCCTATTTCAATGTTAAGTAAACAGTTCACGTACAACTCTTTCGGGGAATTAACATTTTAAGAAAAAAAACTTTAATATGAAACCTGGAAAACATTCAAATATGTTCTGTGTGACAGAAGCACCAGAAGTCGAGTCCATCTTCTGAATTATAAAACATGGTATAGATCTGTCTGTTTGTCCTCATTTCTCAATCAATTTATCTGCTTTCATATCTATATAATTATCAGTCGGTCTTTATGTCTACTGATCTATATTGTTTATTTATTTATTTATTTATTCATTTATACCTATCTATCTATCTATGGTTTTCATGTTTGCGCTGATTTTGCCTTTGGCGATGATTTGCCTTAAAAATTCTTTCCATTACTTAAAAATAATCACTCATACATCTTAATCTATCACTTAAGATAAAAACTAGCGTACGCTAATCAGTATGCGTACATAATTATCTATCACATTAAATATACTAGTGTATGTTAAGCATTATCTATCACATACAGTATATACTAGTTCACGCTAATCAATATTATATCACAGAATAGATTATTGCACGATAATCGTCATGTTATTTATCACATACAAATATGCTGGTGTACGCTAATCAGTATGGTATCTATCACATCAAAATAAAACTGGTGCACGCTAATCATTATGTTAATTATCACATAAAAATATGCTGGTGTACGCTAATCAGTATGATACTTATCACATAGAATATATTAGTGTACGCTAATCAGCATGTTATTTATCACATAGAATATAATGTTACACGCTAATCAGGATGTTATCTATCGGATAAAATATACTGGTGTACGCCAATCTGTATGTTTTTTATCACATAAAAATAAACTGGTGTACGCTAATCAGTATGTTATCTACCACATAAAAATATACTGGTGTACGCTATTCAGTATGTTATTATCAAAACATATACTGGTGTACGCTAATCAGTACGTTATCTATCACAAAAATATATTGGTGTACGCTAATTAGTATGTTACATATTACATAAAAATATATTGGAGCACGCTAATCAGTATATTATTTATCACATAAAATATACTAGTGCTAAGAAGAGTCATGTGGTTTATTTCATTACCTGTATGAAAACTATGTTGAGAGGAGTCCTGTGATTTATTGCATTACCTGTATGCAAACTCTACTGAGATGAGTCATGTGAATTATTGTATTACCTGTATGCAAACTATGCTGCCAGAATCATGCGATTATTTTACTATCCGTATCAAAACTATGCTGAGAGGAGTCATGTGATTTAATATATTACCTGTATGCAAACTATGCTACCAGAATCATGAGATTATTTTATTATCTGCATCTAAACTAGGCTGGGAGGAGTCATGTGATTTAATCTATTACCTGTATTGAAACTATTCTGAGAGTAGTCATGTGATTTAATCTATTACCTGTATGCAAACTATGCTGCCAGAAGAGATTATTTTATTATCTGTAACAAAACTATGCTGAGAGGAGTCATGTGATTTTTCTTGTCTATTGCCGTTAAGAAAACTATGCTGCCTGGAGTAATGAGATTTTTCTTTTGTATCACCATTAAGCAGTAGCGTAGCAAGAAATTCTGCCCCCCCCCCCCCCGTCCCGGACAAAATTTAATCACTGGACCTGCTCCCCTTTCACTACCCCCCCTCCCCGATGTATTGGGGTTGCTCGGGCGGTTGCTACGCCACTGCGTTTAAGCAAACTGTGCTGAGAGGAGTAATGTGATTCCCTCCTACCCCCCCCCCATTGACATTACAAAGAATATAATGACTGCAGCAATGTGATTTTTCTCTAGATGCCATTTGATTTTAGTAAAATGATGGATGGTCTGTGGTCATTTCAGTTTAATAAGACAATTATTTCGTCATATATTGTTGATATTTGTATGTTTCCCAATATAGTCACACACAGTCATTCATGTTAAATATGTATGAATGTGTGTGCAACGATACCTGGTTATGTGCATAGTATTGTATTTTTATTTTGTGTATTTTTTATATTTCTTTTAACATAGCCGATTGCAAAAACTGGGGACCACAAAGCAGATGGGTCAGCCATGACCTAATGTGTTATCCTCGTTAAAGATAGTTTATTATTATTATTATTATTATTATTATTATCAAAAGCAAACATTACTATAAAAATACTTATTTCAGATCCACCGGCGTAAGGTTTGTTTACAACTTTATTCTTTGACAAAGTTTAATATCAAGGAAAATATGAAATGATATTGAATATAATACAAGAAAGCAGTGACTAAACTACAAGGCAAAAAAAAACAAAAAAAAAAAACAAAAAAAAAAAAACAACCCAACCATTCTTTGATGTAAATTCTGTTTGTCCAGTTGTTTAGGCCACTTCAAACATAATGACTTGTCAAACAATTGAAGAATCCCGACAATATCCGAATTTCGGCTGAACAAACAAAAATGCAAAGGAGAAACCCCAAAACGCTGATAGCGAAACATCCTCTATCTCTGTATTTTCGGCCATTGATTAAAAAACAGTAATACTGCTGTGACTTAACACTTTTCCTAATTCAACATAATGAAATTAATACGATGCGACAGGGAGCCTAATATAATAATATGATAGATGCGGGCATTTTCTTATTATGACGGCCATGGACTATGTTGTCTTGCAAATAAGATTTACCCCTCAAGCTGATGAGATAACACTGAAATCGAGTTAATTTTGGACATCCCTCGAGAGAAAACACATAAATCGATGTTATTTTTTTTTTTACTTTTCGCAGGTTTGGTTCCAAAATCGCCGAGCAAAATGTCGAAAACAGGAGTCGCAAATGCAAAAAGGTGGGTTCTGAAGTAGAATCAGTGAAATATATTGTTGTTGCATGTTCATTTTACATCAGGAATTTATGCACTGACATTAAAAGTTGTTTTAAAATTGTATTAATATAAGCGAACATGTATTTATTTTGTAATATTAGCGAACATGTAATTAATTAGTTACTATAAGCGAACATGTATTTATTTGGTTACTATATGCAAACATGTAATGTTTTGGTTAATTAAAACTAATATGGGAGTATTTAGTTGATAAAAGCGAATATATAAGTGGTTAATAAAAGCGAATATGTGAGTAAACAGTTAATAACAGCGAATATGTGAGTAAACGGTTAATAAAAGCTAAAATGTGAGGAAGCAGTTAAAAAAGCGATATGTGAGTAAGCGGTTAATAAAAGCGAATATGCGAGGAAGCAGTTAAAAAAGCGAATATGTGAGTAAACTGTAAATTAAAGCAAATATGTCAGTAAAAAGGTAAAAAAACGAATATGCGAGTAAACGGTTAATAAAAGCAAATATGTGAGTAAACGGTTAATACAAGCGAATATGTGAGTAAACAGTTAAGAAAAGCAAATATGTGAGTAAACGGTTAATAAAAGCGAATATTTGAGTAAACGGTTAATAACTTTTGAGCACAATTCGGAGTACTAAAGTTCTTTTTAAAGTATTTAGAAAAATCCCTATGTGTTTGTGTTTTACACTCGCCTACAGTTATAAAGCGTAGACACAGATCTGCTGTGGCATAATGCACTGGCTTGTCAGGGTCTATGATGTTCTCTACAATCATTAACGGGACGAATAACGTAGCGACTGATCTGTGACATCAAAGCTGGATGTTTGCTACTTGCAAAGAGCTGAGTATTGTATACTGTTACATACGGTATGTAAAACTATGATGCAATTTTTCTTCAGTTAAGCGCAAAACGCAGTGCTCACGTACGAATTCTCAAAACTTGAAAAGTAGTTATCGCTTCCGTTAGACGGATTAATTTTAGTTTTTACTCACCTCTATCGCTGACTTCACTTGAATCATCATGGATACCAATTTTCTGTATCGTATTTTGTATTCATCTGTCATTTTCATGTTGTAGCCGTACGTGTCCTTTTTATGTTGCATTATTCCATGCCCTTTCTGTGTTGTACTCTTCCATGCCCATTTTACGCTGTAGTCATCCACGTCCTTTTATGTTGTAATCTTCCATGCCCATTTTATGCTGTAGTCATCAATGACCTTTCTAAGTTGTAGTCTTCCATGCCCATTTCATGCTGTAGTCATCTATGTCCTTTTCATGTTGTAGTCATCCATGTCCTTTTATTGTTGCATACATCTATGCCTTTTTATGTTGCAGTCATCCATGCCCTTTCTATGTTTTAGTCATCCATGTCATTTTTATGTTGTAGTTTTCTGTGTCCTTTTTATGTTGTAGCCATCTATGTTATTTATCATTACTGTTTTTAAAGATATATTGTTATTTGTATAATTAAATTTAGCATACATTAAAAAGAAGAGTAGTTACGTTTATAAAGCATATATCTCTTCATATATTTTGCATGGGTTTCAAAAGAGTGCATTTGTTACAAAAAGTGGTCTACTCAACAAACGCATCACGATCAAATGTATTTCCCGAAAACAATGTTTCAAATCAACAAGCAATTTTCATCGTACCTTTAGGCCTAACAGTTAGTCGTCACGTATTGGTTACAGTTATATAGTCGTCACGTGTTGAGTACAGTTATAGTACTGCTCTAGGAAATTATTATTTGTGTACCGCGTGCATAAATTGTCTCATTTTTTAATTCATTTCTTTTTTATTTGGTGTAAATGTTATCGATATATCGTAATGAAACCTCGGTAGACGTTGTTATCCAATGACACGTGAAGGTCAATGAATTTTACTACAAGGCAAACCAAAAACTTAAAAGCGTCTTAATAAAATATAAAATTGTATATTTTCAAACGATTATGGCTTAAATGTCTATGTTGTTTATTGTTAAAATATCAGGTTCGAATTCGTATTCAGTGATGAGACACCGATATTACATCTGTAGAGGATGGCATGCCGTTTTGCTGATTCTGCATTTAATTTCTCTCCTTATGTTATTACTCCCATTTTTGCTATATCTGTCAACTTTTCAATATCATTGTCTGGTAAAAATAAATAACTCATCATTATTAACTGTTCTGAACTTTTCCCAGGTCTGTCAAACAGTATGAACTCACTGCGACTATTCCGCACGTGCATCGCACGTGCTCTACAGACTTAAGCAACCAATTTGACTTCTTTTCTCAGTCGATAATACCCTAAGTTCGACAGCGGTGTTTAATTTAATTGGGAATTGATGAAGATTTGGCAAATTTATCCAGTTAACCTTAAGGAACAGGCCAAGAGCATCTTCAATCATATTATTTCCATTCTCTCCTCAGTATAGAGGGGGAAGTTGATTGGTTTAATTGTAAGGTCTTATTAATTTACTTTATGAAGAGTATCGTAATTGAATCACTTTGCCTTACACAGCAAATACAGCATGAAGGGTACTGGATTTTCATTTTTGCTTTAAAGCATGTAATTGTCAAATGGTGCTCCTAATTTGATAAAACTACAAGAAAATTTGAAAGGGCTGTTATCAGACAAACTGTGAATTAGAAAGCTGTATGGTCTATGCTTGCCTTCTAAGATGCACCATCGGAAAACCTGATTCAAACTTCCGAATGATTTAGATGTACTTATCCTAAGCTCAGGGAGTAAAGAACATCAACCACGTGACACTGTAGATCAAAGTGATTGTGACTAAATTATTTTGAGAATGTGAATAGAAAATCATAAGCATATTTTGTTCGGAGCCTGTTTAATTACGACAGATCCCGATATTTTCGCGTTTAGGCGATCTTCAGTTTGAACCTTATAGCTACATAGAATTTTAGGAACATAAAAAAAAATTCTGTCGTTTCTCAGACTGATAGAAAAATGAATCTGCCTATAGTTCATATGAATATACACAAATCCGTCTGCTCACTAGTATGTCCTTGACGCTGACGCTTGTAATACGGTATCTACTATGACGCTTGTAATACGGTGTCTGCGATGAAACATGTAATACAGTGTATACTACGACGCTTGTAATACGGTGTTTACTACGACGCTTGTAATACGGTGTCTACTATGACGCTTGTAATACGGTGTCTACTATGAAGCTTGTAATACGGTGTCTACTACGACGCTTGTAATGAGGTGTCAACGATGACGCTTGTAATGCGGTGTCTACGATGACCTAACTCTTTTTACAAACACATAGAGCTGTCCTACAGGAAATCATTGGCGTTTATTTCATATACATGTTCTCAGCAGAAAACTTTGACGAGCATTCTATTTTTAGAGATTATTTGTTAGCTCGCTAAATTCCCAAAACTTTATACTCGCAAAAATATTGTGATACTATATCACTGACCGTCATATTGTATTACACGAATAATGCCAGACATAAGAGTCATTACAGGGGCACCAGCAGAATTATTGTTTTTTTGGGGGGGATGGGGTAAACGTGTAGTGGTCAGTTATTAAAGTTTTACTGCTGTATGTCAAATATGTTTAGAGGTGAAATTTTTGGTGGGGAGGGAGCTACTCCCCTCTCCTTGTCCCTATGTGCGCACGCCCATGTGTAAGGAATGTAAAATGAATCACTTCATAATCCGTCCAATAATCTATATATCGATCGTTCTGTCCGTCCATCTGTCTGGCTGACCTTTCTAAGTGTTGCTCCTCAAAGGGTCGTTCAATCTAGCCCCTACCTCTGTTAACAAATCATTTGTCAATGCTGTCATTACCGATGTCAGACATTTATTAAGACACTTAAAAAATTAATAAAGTTGACGCCCGCTTTTGCCTATATTTATATTAAATTATTCTTTGATTCATAAATTGTAAAAAGTAGTGATTACTTTTATTTGTTAATACTTGTTCAAATTTGCTTGGGACTATTTTTTTAAACGCAGCAAAGGAAAGGTGCATCGTTTCAGTCAGAATATTATTAAATTATTCGTTCTTCTTTCTATCTAAATAATATCCACTGTAATAAAAATATGTGATAAAAGAATCTAACATGGGTAATATGAATATATATATATATATATATATATATATATATATATATATATATATATATATATATATATATATATATATATATATATATATATATATATATACATTGGTATTTTCTGGAAAACTAATGATTTCTAAAGGGTAATTGCATCAAACTGTAAAGACGTTTAGGCCTTGAATTAAATTTTAATAAATATCTTCTTGATCACTTATCATCAATATCAGGTTGAAAAAACAAAAATTGTCAGGTAGACAAAAAAAATCTACCCTCAATCACAGACAAAGGTTAAGCACACTATATAAAATTAAATATACATAACTATATATATATATATATATATATATATATATATATATATATATATATATATATATATATATATATATATATATATATATATATATATATATATATATCTGTGTGTGTGTGTGTGTGTTTTAATACACTATTGATTTAAAATATATATATATATATATATATATATATATATATATATATATATATATATATATATATATATATATATATATATATATATATATATATATATATATATATATATATATATATCTGTGTGTGTGTGTGTGTGTTTTAATACACTATTGATTTAAAATATACAAATTCCTGTAATGGCAGATCTATATTTACAATTATAAACTACATCAAAATCCTGTTCAAGCTAAACATTAAAGATAACAAGGAAACAACTGCATGTACTTTAGAGAGAAAGGGGTGGGTGGGAAGAGAGAAAAGAGTTTTTTTACTGTGCGAAAGATAATGTCATGATTGTTAAAATCAGATTTAGACTTGTTTTACCAGTATTTTTTTTTTAAATATAAAAACAGCAAAAACGCAATAAAACTAATATTATTATGATAGATTTTGGTTTTTATAGATATGTTTCTGGGTAGACATGTTCTGGGCTATAATTCACAGGAACATATGTTTCAACGAATTTCTTGCAGAGCGTTGAGGAACGTTCCTGATCGATTTTAATGAATGTTCAAAACTTTGTCGTTACAAGTTGCGGTGTTGAATGTTCGCCTTTGTGTCTAATCAAGACCAAAAATATGAGTAATGAAGCAATTAGACGTGTGTATTGGTCATAAGTCTCGGATTTGAAAGATCTGCTGATCAGGGGACGAAATTTGGGCGCTTTTCTTTGCATTCCCCCATCCTTAATGATTAATGAAGAAAGATAAATATTTGATAATCATACTGAACCGTGTTGGGGTCATAAGTGAAATTATTACACTCTTTGAGAAGCAAACCTCTGCCATTGCAAAAATATTATTTGTATTATGAAGAAATGGAATGATGTATTTGAGGGATTGATGTATGAGGGCATGCTACAAATTAACTAAACACAAATGTTTGTTGGAAGAAAAGATTAAATGATTATGTTTTGCTACTTTTGATCCAAAAAAGCGCCAGGAGTTCAGAACCAAGAAATTACGACATTGAATATCGAAAATTTGTGTAAACAAATTCCGCTCGGCCTAATATCTAATAATATGGACGTCAGTGTTTGATTAATTGCGAAAGAGAGTTGCCAATTTCCTACATTAATTTCTTGGTGATCTCTGCTCCGCGTGGACCATAATCTTTGGCGCGCGCTCCCGGCGCTAACAGCCCATCCATAAAATTTTGTCAACGGCGAGAATTTAGCATCTTGATAAAGATTAAGAACTTGTTATTTCGACAAATACACTAGATATAACGTTTCAATTACTCCGGAATAGTGGCGGTGGTGTATTGATTCGTCAATTGATACTGTCCCTTGGACCAATTGCTCTCACGTTCTTCACAAAAGAAACTGAAATATGTAGGTAATGAGAAATATGATTGAGTTGCGCCATAGAATATTAAAAGATGATTAGTTGAGTAAGGGAGACAATTTGGGCTCAATTTCTTTAAATGATTTGTAGTCATGGCGAAGATAAGAAAAAGAAAGTGACTTTTAGACCCGTGATTGCCGCGCGGCGAACCGCCATCATATTTTATCAAGTTAATTGCATCAAAAGCCCTGGCGCAATTGTTTTTGCTTGATCACATTTGTGTTTAAATTGCGTTTATTTCACGTGGTTACAAGCGATACAGGATGTCTATTAAGCGGTTCTGATATGTCAATATTAGATTGATGATGTACCAAACAAAAGAGATACATTTTGGTGGCTATAACCTGAAAGCGTTCATTCCTTAAAACGAGTCAGCATGATTTGAATACAATTCAGTTCTTCGAACAAAATACTGGCAGAGACCGGAGTAATAAAATTCCGGCTTTCCTAATATCTACACGTGAATAAAGTGCACATTTACGCAATATGTAATTTAACTTTAAAGTTATATATTAAGTTCATAGGAAATAGTCCCTAACAATCAGATGCAAATAAAGTTAAAAATCTAATGAAACACAGCTAAGTCAAACAATAAAATAGCAAAGCAAGGTGCTTGGCTGTGTTTTAATAAAATGTCAGAATGTGCGTGTATGTGCGTGTATGTATGTATGTATGTATGTATGTATGTATGTATGTATGTGTGATGGGATGCATGGAAGTTATTTGTATCTCTTTTCGTACGTTTTCAAAGCAGTACTCAAGTACCAATGCGCAAAACGATGCAATAATTCTTAAAAATTTATTTTAGTTTTAATTTAAAAAGAATAAAAACATACTGCAATAATGAAATAAAAGAAAGACGCAATTCAATTCGATTAAATGTTCATTATATCTTGAAAAGTTATTCATTCCAAGCAGAGAGAGAGAGAGAGAGAGAGAGAGAGAGAGAGAGAGAGAGAGAGAGAGAGGAAATTTAAATATATGGAGATACAACCACTCATCCAATGCAAGAGCTAAAAAGATCATATGCTAATACCAAAAACCTTTCTCCATGCCTCGATTTCTTTCTGTCTAATAATTTTCGAAGTATTTAAAAATGTAAGTCCAATAAACAAATCATCTAAATCAAGCTTAGTAATTTTGAAAATGACGTTTCACGTCATGCTTCATACTTTGCCCAATGTAACTCGTGCAGTCCAATGAAAAAATAATAGAAACTGCTCAGACTAGCGTAATTTTTTTATTTGACTGTTACTCTTGAAGCCCAGTGACAATAACAGAACCTGCTTAGACTAGTAACATTTTTCTCTTCATTTGACGATGAAATTTTCAATATTAAAACTCATTTGCTTATGTTTCCACGCTCCTGTGTGTTTCATTAAGTTTGTATTTTTGTATATAGTTTTTAATTCTTTTTTGGCCTGATTGTGTTTTTCAGCTGGACTTATACTTCAGTCGCCAGGAACTCCGTTAGATGCCTGCCGAGTGCCTGCCTATATTAGTCTAGCTTCGCTTCGGGAGCCTTTGGAGAGATTCCACTATCCCCCATTCTTTCCATACTTTCCAGTCCACTCTACGGCGGGGTTGCCACACCCTCTCCACCCAATGCTGCTATATCCCCACCACTATTCCCAACTGAATTACGCTGCATTACATGATAGCTGCTTTAAGTCCAACAAAAACTCCAGCATCGCGGACCTAAGACTAAAAGCTAGGCAGCATCTAGCTACATTAGGCCTGTGAAGACAATGTGACCTTGACAGGAAATACCTTCACGGGATGACATTGACCTACTTTCTTCACGACCTTGTGAAATGTGATCAAACTTGATTTTATCTATCACCAATGAGGACGATGCACCTTTGACTGGAATACAATGGCTTGATGATATTGGCCACCTTGTCTTGTGTCTCAGTAATATTCTCATGTGTGATAACCATTATGGCCCCTTCTTCTATTTTCTAAATTCAGTATTGCATGGTTTTAACATTTAACTGGCAATTGTTAAACGGTGATATGCATCGTACGTGTTAAGGGTGAAATTTTCACTCTGAGTACAAACGCTTTAGAGGATTGAAGTCTATCTATCTATCTATCTATCTGTCTGTCTGTCTGTCTGTCTGTCTGTCTGTCTGTCTATATATCTATCTATACACACACACAGACAGACACACACACACACACACACACACACATATATATATATATATATATATATATATATATATATATATATATATATATATATATATATATATATATATATATATATATATATATATATATATATATATATATATATATATATATAAACATTTTACATACGTCTAAACAGATGTATCCGTTCCTAATTAAATATTTCGTGTACAAAGATCATTTTTTAAGGAATAGGGCAATGAGCTTGAAAAAATGAAAGAACTGGATGAACGAAATGCTAAATGCTTCTCTTTTAAACTGATAAAAATGATTTACCGTGTCTCTCTAGTTGGTGAGAAAGGATACTTTATCACAGAAAAATGCAAATTTCATCGGCATTTATATTTACCTGCAAACAAATCTAACGCAATAGGTTAATATAACTTTGCTCCTTCCATTTCCTTAGAAAGATCAACAACCCTAAATGCAAGGCCATAAACTAATAGCTGCATCCTGCCGCACGCGTTGTTGTTGTTGTTGTTGTGGGGTTTAACGCCATTTTTCAGCACACGATTGGCTATTCATGGCGGCCAGTATTAATGGTGGAGGAAGAACCCGGGAAAACCCCGGAAAGAACCACCGCTGCCGCACGCGTAATACAATCTTCATTTGGTACCACTACTGTAGTGTAACGGTGTTTTTCGCTCTGTTCATATTCGCGGTTCGTACACATTTTGTTTTTAGCTTTCTTGATTTCTATATGAAACCTATTTTTCAAGATTGCGTCGTTTGAGTGATCGTATTTGTGCTTCTTGGCAGCCTTTTTTCATTGACATTTTCGAATCGTTGTTGTGTCTGTTGCTAGGACCGCGTGTCTTGACAGACACTCTTTCCAATCTCAAAAAAGAAAGGTTCCGGTAAGAGATTCAAAGACGACGCAAACTTTGTAAATAGTCTAAAATCCAACCGGAAGCGGACGTGGAGGTGGAAGGGCAGGACAGGTTTTCTTGCGAAGAAGTCAGACATCACGAGTGAGGAAGGCCACGGAAGAGATATGGTCTTCCGCAAAAATACCTTTGTCATCTAGACTTGATGGCGCATCAAAGTGTCAGTCATAAAGGGATATAAATTAACTGATTGCCAGGTCGATTGATTACAAGTCCGAATCTTTTAAAAAATTATCATACAGTTGTTCCGTTCTGTTTTCGGTGAGTGCACTTCCTCTACTAGTTTTGCACTGGATAAAAGGAAGGAACCCATCTAACATGAGGGCAATAATGACTACGTCAGTTATATGGGCGAGGACTCGCCACGAAAGAGGTTTTCGGGTATCAGAAGAACTGGAGAATGTGTACATTTCTTGTTCTTTGTCGATATAAAAGGGAGAGAGCTGATATGCCAAGGGGAGATTCAGATTCTCAGATGGCAGTTATAGAATCTGGGGATAAAGCATTTCATAAGGAAGATTGTGTTATTTTCTTTTAATGAATTGGTTTTCAACATTCCAGATTTTGTTACATACTAATCGAATGAACAAAGAAGCGAGACAAGAGAATATATTTGGCAGAGATCATTACAGATCTTCCTAATGCATCCATAGTTTTGGGATCCTCTCAGCCTGCAGGGGGATTCTTTTAAGGACTTTCCCATAAATTCCAATTTTCAAAGCGTGTCATAGGTCTCAGAATCGCTGTCCTGATGATGACTTCCATTCATTTGGAAACATCTCTGATGTACCTCGAGCAATTTAAGCATTCACTTTAAGTCCGATGCTAATATGGAAATGTAATCTTTGAAATCAGATCTGCATCCCAAAGATAATCAGAAAGAAAGCTTCTTGATATTTATAGTTCAAACCTTGTATAACCTTATTTTATCTAAATATCAAACCTTGGGTAATCAACGGAGAACTATATCTCATGCATTTTACACGTTGACTGCCTTGAAAATATGGTAAAGCGGTGACACTGTAGGAGTTTCAGATGAACAAATTAAGTTAATTACTATGTGGTTTAGGAACCACACTTTCAGATGGAGGTGGTTTATCTGTCAGGCCCTTGTTGGATATACCTGCCCTGAGGGAGATTTTCCTGACGGCTATTAACATATATGTCAATATTTCACCTTCCGGAAATTGCAGGAAATTGCAGACATGTCATCAGAACTGATAGAAACAAACCGCTCTTAATCTGAGTAGGAAAGTCCCCCAACCCCACTTCGAGGCACCAATTACTGCCCTATCAATGAAAAGTCCCACAACCACACTTCGAAACACCAATTACCGTCCTTTCGTTGAAAAGTCCCCCAAACCCCATTCTGAAATACCAGTACCGCTCTATCAATGAAAAGTCCCCAAAACCTCATTCGAAACAACAATTACCGCCCGCTCAATGAATAGGCGTGGATTCAGTTATAAGAAATATATATTCTTACTGTTTGTATGCCTCCATTTCCTGAAGCATCTTGACCTGGTCCTCTGTTCATTCGTCCGTTTAGAGAAACTTTGTAGCAAGACTGCACAAAAGCCACTCAACACAGACAATTGAAATGCGAATATAATTATATGTATGCTTATATAGTTGACCTGATTAGATTTTAAGGTCATTAAATCTTTTTCACATTTTCCCACAGGTGTTTGAGTTCTTTTACTTTAACGAAAAAAGCCAAATGTGGTAGACAAATGTAAATACATTTTTATTTCCTGTAAGCGTACGTTGTTTAGAATTTTAGGCTATTACGTCAATGTTAATGTGTCTGAAACACGTTTACCATTTTTTTTTTTTTTTGGGGGGGGGGGACTTCGACATTATTAAACAAACTTTCTTGTCACAGTTAAACAAAACCAAATTAAAAAGGTACAACTTACAAATTAAATTTTGTATTTATACTTGTATGATTAAATAAATGACATGATAATATGTGCAAATTCAATTTGGTATGAATATGTGTATACATAAGTATATGACATGTTAAGGTGTACCAGTTCAATTTGGTATGCATATGCGTATACATAAGTATATGACATGATGAGATGTACAAATTCAGTTTGGTATGCATATGTGTATACATATGTATATGAAACGATGAGATGTATAAATTCAGTTCGGTATGCATACAAGTATGCATAAGTATATGACATGATGAGATGTACAAATTCAGTTTGGTATGCATGTGTGTATGCATAAGTATATGACATGATGAGATATACAAATTCAGTTTGGTATGCATACGTGTATGCATAAGTATATGACATGATGAGATGTTTATGTAAGAATAGGAATAGTTACAATTGTCCTAAATGTTTGAATGTGTTGACTTTGACTTTTTTATTTGCAAGTCTTCATTGAGGGCACACGCGTTTTTACAGATACAAACTGAGTTCCTTTTATTATGTATGCACCCAAGTGTTGATTATTGCAATTATCCATATACTCAGACTTGAACATTGTGATCATCCATGTACTAAGACTTGAACATTGTGACCATCCATGTCCTCAGACGTGAACATTGTGATCATCCATGTCCTTAGATGTGAACATTGTGATCATCCATGTCCTCAGACGTAAACATTGTGATCATCCATGTCCTCAGATGTGAACATTGTGATCATCCATGTACTAAGACTTGAACATTGTGACCATCCATGTCCTCAGACTTGAACATTGTGACCATCCATGTCCTCAGATGTGAACATTGTGATCATCCATGTACTAAGACGTGAAGATTGCACTTATCAGTGTACTCAAACATAAACATTGTGATTACCCATGTACTCAGAAATGAACATTGTGTTTATCCATATACTGCGACATGAACATTGTGAATATCCATGTATACAGACGTGAACATTGTAATTATCCATGTAGCCCGACGTGAACATAGTAATTATCCATGTAGCCCGACGTGAACATTGTGATTACCCATGTACTCATAAATGAACATTGTGATTATCCATACACTGCGACCTGAACATTGTGAGTATCCATGTACTCAGACCTGAACATTGTAATTATCCATGTACCTGATGTGAACATAGTAATTATCCATGTACTCAAACATGAAAACTATGATTATCCATATACTCAGACATGAACTTGTGTTTATCCATGTACCCAGACGTGAATACTTGTATTATCCATATACTTAGACGTGAACATTGTGATTACCTGTACACTTAGACGTGAATACACTGAAGGTTCATTTCGTATGCATATTTACAAACGTAACTATACAGGTTCGCAGTACCTGTCAGAAAACCTGCAAAATAATGCAAATTGCATTTATTTTAATAGGAAATAAGTCGCCCTTATTCAAAATGCAGAACAAAATAGAATATGTGTAAATGATATTGCTTATAGAAGAAAATAATCAAAATAAAATAGATTGTATTAGAAAATGATATTGTATAGAAAAGGATATAAGTCGTTTATACAAACACATAATAGAATACAATTTTTTGGAAATGTTATTATTTGTAAAATGAATATCATAATTGGGTAAAAAATGAATCTTTATTACTTACACGTTTACTGATAGTTTATTGTGTTTGTCACCAGATAATGCAGCCAACTCCGAGACATTAGGAAAGCGATTGTCAGATGTCGCAACATGAAATAACTTTCATGTGAAAGGTGTGAAAACGTTTTTGATCTACTTATAATCCGTGATAAAATTTTAATCTTGCAATCTTTTAAGAAAAATTTTCAAACATGTTGCTGTCAATCATGTAATGAACATGACTTAAGTAGAAAATATGCAGAAATTTCCATGAACTATTTAATCATAAAGAAATGTGTATATTTGTCACCATGGAAACATAATGCAATAATAGTTTGATAATTAGACATGTGGTTCTTTTTCCACAGCATAATTGGGTTCTCGTCACACCAAAACGCGTTTACATTATCTGTACAAAGAAAAGAGCAAGTGCAATAAATAAAATTAACTACATTCAAACGAAAGTTTTAAAAATTCACACGAGTGGAAACATTATAAAGTAAATTTAAAAATCAACATTATATATATATATATATATATATATATATATATATATATATATATATATATATATATATATATATATATATATATATATATATATGGCAAGGTAAGGAGTATGTTTGTTTTGTTAATATATATACTATTGGCTCATAATGAATGTTATTTCATATAAACAACAATCCATCGATCTCAGTATTTGCATGTTCTTTTAACTACACGCTTTAAATAAAGTTTAATTCGAAAACGAAATGTGTATTAGCTTCTTGGTTACATACTATTTGGGAGTCAAACGCTAGCTTCTTGATTGCATACTATTTGGGCGTCAAATGCGTGCTTCTTGATCACATACTATTTAGTGTCATATCCGTGCTTCTTGATCACATACTATTTGGCGTCAAATGTGTGATACTTGATCACATACTATTTGGCGTCAAATGGGTGCTTCTTGATCACATACTATTTGGCGTCATATGCGTGCTTCTTGATCACATACTATTTGGTGTCATATCCGTGCTTCTTGATCACATACTATTTGGCGTCAAATGTGTGACACTTGATCACATACTATTTGGCGTCAAATGCGTGCTTCTTGATCACATACTATTTGGCGTCAAATGCGTGCTTCTTGATCACATACTATTTGGCGTCATGTGCGTGCTTCTTGATCACATACTATTTGGCGTCAAATGTGTGATACTTGATCACATACTATTTGGCGTCAAATGCGTGCTTCTTGATCACATACTATTTGGCGTCAGATTCGTGCTTCTTGATTACATGCTATTTGGGCGTCAAATTCGTGCTTCTTGATAACATATTATTTGGCGTCAAATGCGTGCTTCTTGATTAAATGCTATTGGAATGTTATATATAGCTATAATTTCTGTACATTTTGTTCATTACGGTAAATTGTAGTGATTAGTTTTAGTTGAAATTTAGGACGAGCATAGGTTTTTTGTGAAGATATAAAGAACGTAAAATTACTGAGGATCTATAAATATTGCTTACATACATGTTTACAGTTATTTATAATAAAGGTATTATTAAATATGTTGACACGTTTGGTGCTCTTTTCAAAATGGTTAAGTGAGATTTTAGAAGAATTAAGTTAATTCCAACTGGATGGATTAAATCAAGTGAGTTCTTTTACGACGCTGGAAATTTACGATTTGCCACATTGGAGTATTGGCAACATGCGTGTTTTAGCTTTTCGCCTGTATACATGTGGCTCGAACTGGGTAGTTTTCTCATTCTTATTTCTTGTGTTCTTGTTTTTAACACCGAGTAAGCAGACTTATTTTATGCCGTTTTTCACGAGGTGGTGGAGATGTGTGATTTCCTCAACTCCTTATGGTTTTGGGTTTTCGTTATTTAAGAGATGATTTTGCCCCAGTCGAGTAAACAGTAAAATAAAACGTGAATTCAGTGGATGGAATAACATAGATCAGAGCAGAAATATAGAATCGCACATGACATTTGAATGATTCACTTTTCTCAGAAATATAGAATCGAACATGACATTTGAATGATTTACTTTTTCCCAGAAATATAGCTACACAATTATGCGAAATTAAATTAGCCGTTCTGTAATACTGATAGAACAAATTTCATAATCTGATCAAAATCAGATTGTCTGCATCACATCATCACCTGATGCTTCCAGTCTTTCCAGATCACTGCTGGTGATAGGTGTACGTTTCCATCTGTCTGTCTGTCTGTCTGTCTCTCCTGGCCTCTTCGGGTCAACAACATTTTGATTGCAGACTGTGCTCTTTTCCCACTGTGCAACACAGGTATTGAGATATTTCCTTCTACTTAAAAATTAGGGATAAAAAAAAATTCAAACTCCGATGATCCAGACAGAATGTACAGCGAAATTATCTCTACAAAATTATTATGCAGATTTGATACGGAACGTTTCATTCTTTTGGATTTTAATAGGACGTTTTTTCAGGATTTTATTTTTGATTCAGTTCACAGTACTGTAAATTCCTCTTCAATTTCAGTTGTATAACATTGAAAATTAAACTGTTAGGCTTCATACAACTTGTTGGTTTTGTTCTTTCTTTTACTTAATTCATGACCACTGAGTCGTAACAGGAGTCGAATGTCTGCTTCTTGACTACATACTGTTGGTAGTCGAATGCTTACTTCTTGACTACATGCTGTTGGTAGTCGAATGCTTACTTCTTGACTACATGCTGTTGGTAGTCGAATGCTTATTTCTTGACTACATGCTGTTGCTTGTCGAATGCTTGCTTCTTGACTACATGCTGTTGGTAGTCGAATGCTTACTTCTTGACTACATGCTGTTGGTAGTCGAATGTTTGCTTCTTGACTACATGCTGTTGGTAGTCGATTGCTTACTTCTTGACTACATGCTGTTGGTAGTCGAATGCTTACTTCTTGACTACATGCTGTTGGTAGTCGAATGCTTACTTCTTGACTACATGCTGTTGGTAGTCGAATGTTTGCTTCTTGACTACATGCTGTTGGTAGTCGATTGCTTACTTCTTGACTACATGCTGTTGGTAGTCGAATGCTTACTTCTTGACTACATGCTGTTGGTAGTCGAATGCTTACTTCTTGACTACATGCTGTTGGTAGTCGAATGCTTACTTCTTGACTACATGCTGTTGGTAGTCGAATGTTTGCTTCTTGACTACATGCTGTTGGTAGTCGAATGATTACTTCTTGACTACATGCTGTTGGTAGTCGAATGCTTACTTCTTGACTACATGCTGTTGCTTGTCGAATGCTTACTTCTTGACTACATGCTGTTGGTAGTCGAATGCTTACTTCTTGACTACATGCTGTTGGTAGTCGAATGCTTACTTCTTGACTACATGCTGTTGGTAGTCGAATGTTTGCTTCTTGACTACATGCTGTTGGTAGTCGAATGATTACTTCTTGACTACATGCTGTTGGTAGTCGAATGCTTACTTCTTGACTACATGCTGTTGCTTGTCGAATGCTTACTTCTTGACTACATGCTGTTGGTAGTCGAATGCTTACTTCTTGACTACATGCTGTTGCTTGTCGAATGCTTACTTCTTGACTACATGCTGTTGGGAGTCGAATACTTGCTTCTTGACAACATGCTGTTGGGAGTCGAATGCTTGCTTCTTAACTAAATATTGTTGATAGTCGAATGCTTTCTTTTTGACTATATGCTGTTGGTAGTCGAATGCTTGCTTTTTGACTACATGCTATTGGTAGTCGAATACTTACTTCTTGACTACATGGTGTTGGTAGTCGAATGTTTTCTTTTTGACTATATGCTGTTGGTAGTCGAATGCTTGCTTTTTGACTACATGTTACTTTGATTCAAATGCTCTGTCGAAGCGACTCTTTAATCATCTAATTAACAATCAGATAAGCTCTGTGATAAATGGCGACAGCAAATTCCAAACATTATTATTTAATCAGGTACACGAGATAGATATTCGCAATTATAATCAAACAATACTTAAGCAGAATAAAAATACATGATGTAACTGTAAAAGTAAATATAAATATTAACTGTGTATATAAATACTCCAATATGAGTAAAAGAAGAATTCTCTACTCTTTCTCTATGTCACAGCGAATAGTACCATACTTAAACATTCTCCACTCTGTTTCTAGGTCACAACCGATGTTACCGTCTTCATGCATTCTCCAATCTGTCTCTAGGCTACTTATTATTTCGAAGTTAAACTTCAATCTAAATTATTGTTTACTATCGTGTGCAAGCATTGTTTTTCATCACATTGCATCAGTGATGACGTACGTACAAAGTTTTACGCAATATGTATTGGGATATTAAAAAAAACACAAACGCCAAATATTCTGTGCAAATAGTTTCGCATTTATGCTTCTTCAGGCACGAAATGTTTTGAAAGAAAACGGATGATGTCTTTTATTTTAAAATAACAATTACGTCATTACGTAACGTCATAAATGACATGCATCGTCATAGGATATATATATATATATATATATACATATATATATATATATATATATATATATATATATATATATATATATATATATATATATATATATATATATATATATATCTATATATCTATATATATATATATATATATATATATATATATATATATATATATATATATATATATATATATATATATATATATATATATATATATATATATATATATATATATATATATATATAATATTGTAGTTTAGGATAAACAATACTTATAGGTTACTGCATTTGTATGGGAAAATATGAAAGAGTTTGGGATGGAATACTGCATGACCTTGGGAGTGCAGTATATCCTTCCGACAAAACGAGTTCATATTTTCCCATACAAATGCAGTAACCTTTTTATTATATACTCATTTTTTTCTACCTAAGGTTTAATTATATAAACAAAATACACTACAAGAAACAACGTAAATGAATGAATGCCGTATTCCAAACTAAATACACAAGCGCAGATTTGTCATTACACAATGACATCATTATTAATGCGCACATAACTCCGCCCAGATAAATTTGAACTTAGTCGCGCGCTCGACATAACTTTCGAAAGAAAATGGCGTGTCTAGTTAAAATTGAAATTTGCAGTCATATTGTGAATGAATGCGCATTGCAACAACTTTTCCATTTGATCTGGAATGAATATATTTTGGTATTTTGTTTCGATTCGACGAAAGTTTGTGATTTTGGACTGGATTCATCTGTGCAAATTATACATGAAATACATAAGATTGAAGTGGCGCGGGAGAAGCGTGTTTACATCTGCAAATGTGTTTCTCTTTCTGTCATTGAATGTTTGAAATCATAATGTGAGAAAAATATGAAGTCTTTCAATTGCAATTATCAAAAAGACACTATGGAATTTAATGCTTATTTTATTTTGAGAACAGTAAGGAGGATGCAGTTGCACTTATCATCGAAATTACATTACAATTTCGAAATGTGTAATCCAGATTGAGAACCTATGACATGGCTCATGTAATTCGGATTTGCAGAATTAAAAAAATACATTTTGAGGAAATTCAGGATGTAAAACTGTAAGTATATTTTATTTTTCCATTCTTATCACCAGCTAAAGAAGAGAGTATATGTCTTGTCACTTGTATGTCATTTGTAAGGACATTATCTTGCGTCTGTTATATAATGTAGCTAGCCTAAATCCGTAACATTATATCAACGCGGAATGTGCCAAAACAGCTGGGTTTTTTTGCAGTCCACGAAACATGTTTTAGTACATTCAGAAACAAATTTAAACAACCACAACGTAAAGAGCATCTTACGCGAGTGTACATGATTTGTGTACAAATCAAAAGTGCTGGCGTCTGCGTCCATTGTTTGTTTACAATAGAAAGTAGTTCCTTTATGCACGTGAATGCTATATGTGTATTGTCGTGCGAGTTCAGTATCGGGTAATATTGAACGATTCTGACAATGTAAAGTCAACGGGGGAAAAATGAGCATATAATAAATAGAGGATATTTGCTTGAAACGAGTGAATAACAGATATATATCATCGAGTGGATGAAAAACTCAGTATTTTCACGAGCGGCGAAGCCACGAGTGAAAATGATAGAGTTTTTCACCCACGAGATGAAATGTATCCGTTATTCACTCGTTTCAAGCAAACATTATTTTTATTTTATGCTCACATACGTTGGCTACCTAAAGTTTGAGACACAGTGAATTAGAAGATTTCTTACGGTAATGTCAGCTATGTGTACCTGCGCACAAAATTAGATACACATCAGATTGATAAAAAATTAACTGATATTTCCAGAATAACGAACTACAAGTTTCAAGGATAACAGACAGGGATTTTTAATAAGAAAACAACTACAAGTAATTCATCAATGTATAATTGTTTTTTTTTATTAGCTATCTGACAGACGTTCACTGACAGAAAATCAAAGGGAGGTAAGTATGTTCTGACCCAAAAGTAGTTCCGGTAGTGGAAAAATATTGTTATTTTTTCACTACAGTGAAATATCAAAAATTATTTTAATTAGAAAATCAAGTAATTCACTGCTTAGCTTAAAATAAATAAATTAATTATAATAATAATAATAATAATAATAATAATAATAGTAATAATAATAATGAGGACTTTGTAGAGCGCTTATCTTTAGAAGCTCTAAGCGCTTTACAACATTAGACAACACCTATAAGATAAAAAACCTTATAATGATATGATTACAAAAACAAACACCACGAAATTAGAAAACATAAAAAAACATGCTGAAAATATTTAAGGTAGGAAACATTATTAGGTCTTTAAGTTTGTTCTTGCAGTCGAAATAAGTGAGTTTTGAGAGCATTCTTGAATGTGATCACTGTGTCTTTGTGTCTAAGTTCAGTGGGCAATTCATTCCACGTTGCTGGGCCCTGGTATGCAAAAGAACGCTGTCCATATGACTTTGTTTTCATACTGGGAATAATGTGTATACGATTGTCAGAAGAGGAGCGTAAGTATCTTGCTGGTGTCTACACATGGGTGAGGTCGGATAGGTATGTTGGACTAGAGTCCGACAGTGAAACGTAGCACAGAGAACAAATGTTGTGTTTGATTCTGGATCGAATGGATAGCCAGTGTAGGGTACAAAGCAGCGGGAAGGTGTGCTCTGATCGTGGTACTCTAAGTATGATCCGAGCAGCTGTGTTTTTAACTTTTTGAAGTTTCTGGAACAGATATTGAGATGAACCAGACAGAACTGAGTTACAATAGTCCAGTCTTGAAAGTACTAATGAACACACAAGTGTTTTAGTGGCATCAACTGAAAGATATTTACGTATTGAGCTGATTGGTCTCAGCTCAAGATATGCAGCCTTGCATATGTTCAGGACATGTTGGTGCAATGTGAGAGTACTGTCCAGAGTAACACCTAGGTTTCGTATTGATTGTGTGAATTTAATGTTGGTGTTGCTGATATTTATTGTTTGAGGTAAAGGATGTGACTGAGAAAGTCTTTGTGTTGTGATCAGAATGACCTCAGTTTTATCATCATTCATCTGCAGCTTGTTACATGTCATCCATGATTTCACATCAGAAATGCACCTCTCTACACCTTGGATGGTAGCATCAACTTCTGTTGGGTGGCTAGATCTGTATATTTGGGTGTCATCAGCGTACAATTGGTGAGACACTGGATGATGATCTATGACACTTGAGAGCGGCTGAGTGTATAGAATGAAGAGAACAGGTCCAAGAACAGAGCCCTGTGGAACACCATAACATAGATCAACTGGTCTGGAGTGTATTCCATCTGCAAATACAATTTGTGTCCTGTTGACCAAGTAGGACTTGAACCACAGTAAGGTTGTATCATGAATGACAAATACATGTTGGAGACGGTGAAGTAATATATCATGGTCTATTGTGTCAAATGCTGCAGACAAATCAAGGAGGGTGAGGACTGTAATCTTTCTGCTATCCAAAACGCAGAGAGAATGGCATTAACTATTTTTAGAAGAGTAGTTTCAGTACTGTGGCAAGGGCGATATGCAGATTGTACATTGCTAAAAAGACTGTTTGAATTCAGACGAGATACAAGCTGGGATAGAACAACCTTTTCTAAGATTTTTGATATGAATGGGAGATTAGAAACTGGGCGGTAGTTCTTTAAATCGTTATGGTCAAGTGTTGGATTCTTCAGCAGAGGCTTTACAATGGCAGTTTTGAAAAATGATTATAATTCTCTGGATGAAAGAGAGGTATTAATAACATCAGTTAGTGAAGGCAATACTGGATTTTAAAAAAATTATACAATTTTATATAGTACATTGGCATTAAGGCCAATAGGAAACACAGTATATAACTTATAAATCCAAGAAGTTTCTTTTATGAGTCTATTCATGTCACCATGCACAATATCTATTGGCATGAAAGAAAAATCGAGTAGAGAGTGATTATTGGTGTTAAAGTGTCTTGAAACATTAAAGGAAAACTGATTATCTCTTTAAGTTTTTATATGAAAGCGATGATTATTTATTCTCTTAGAAACTTGTTGAAGTGTTTGTCCAACATATTGCATGCTACATTTTTCACAGGTTATCAAATAAATCACATCAGTTGATATGCAGTTAGTTAGTGTTATCACGTAGAGAAAATACCTCTTTTGTATTAGCGCTACTGAAAGAAGTACTTTCTCTTATGTTTGCACATTGAGAGCACCGGTGTACGTTACATTTAGATGACGAAAATTGTCTTTTTTAATTTTCTGTCTGTTTAGTTCTAATTAGAAAATCTTGCAAATTCTTGGGTCTTCTATAAGCGAGAAATGGTTTATTTTTGTAAAGTGATTTTACGCTGGTTTTAGTTGATAAATTTAGGAGACTATAATATTTATCAATTATACGACCTATATTAGGTAATGAAGGATTATATTGTATTGTGAAAGGAATTACATCTCTCTCTATTTTACATTCTGCTGTGTTTAAAGCCTCATGCTGAGTAAGATTACGGGCTTTGTTCAGCGCAGAATCAATTATACGTGTAGGATAATTTCTATTTTGGAAATATGTTTGTAATTTATTCAACGAATTTTTGTAATTGCCAATCATCTGAAATAATACGTCGGTATCTTTTGGTCTGGCTATATGGTGTACCGTTTTTACATGACATGGGATGACATGAAGAATATTCTACATATTGGTGGATATTAGTTTCTTTGATATGAATATCTGTAGAGATAATATTATTAATAGTTTTTATTACATTTACATCTAAAAATGAAACATGCGTACTAGATGCAGTATAAATAAATTTAATCGTCAGGTGAAAATGATTTAGACAATCAATACATTTTTTCAGCTCTTCATCTGAATGGTTCCAGATCATAAATATGTCATACAAAAATCTGAACCAAACGGATGGATTAAACTTTTCGTTTTGAAGAAAATCTTTTTCTAATTTACCCATGAAAAGAGATGCATATGAAGGAGCCATATTTGGATGTAATTCATATTATTAAATTGAAAATAATTATTTTCAAGATAAGTTTTATTATTTTACAAATATATTTACTAGATAGTGTGCTATTATTAGGATTGTTATCAAGAAAATATTTACACGCTTGAATACCATCTGCATGCGGAATGTTGGTATATAGTGATGTTACATCTAATGATACCAGGATTTGAGTTATCAGATAGCTGTGGAATAGACTTCAACTTTTTAATGAAATCAGTGGTATCTTTAATGTATGAAGGAAGTGATTTCATCAAAGGTTTTAAAACATTGCCAATAAATTTGGATAGGTTTTCAGTATATGAATTACAACCTGATATAATTATGGGTTGTCCTGGATAATTTAAAAGTAAATTATGGTCAGGATTTTTTTTATGAGTTTTGGGTAGTTTGTAGAATTGAGGTGTACGTATGTTAAGAGGGAAAGTATCAAATTCCTCATATACGGAATTATTATTTTTAGCGATCTCATTAATGCATAATGATTTTTTAAAAAAATTTAATTTCTATTGATGGGTCTTCGTTAATATGTTTGTAGTATTTTTCATCATTTAATTGACGTTCAACTTCTTTAACATAATCATCTTGATTCATAATAATAATAATGTTTGATTTATCATCCTTTTTAATCACTATAATGTCGTCATTCAATAGATTATATAAAGACTTAATTTCGTCTTTAAAAATACTACTATGATATTGCTTTTCATGATTACCACTTAACATCTCTTTTGTGATCGCGTCAATACAAAAATCTAAATATGAATCACGTCCATTAGCTGGTGCTAACGATGATTTAAATGTGTTAAAATAACCCACTTTTCAGAATGAAAAAAAAATTCGATTTACTCTGAATAATTGTATGTGTTTTATCATAAAAAATTCTTTTAATTTTATGCGTCTAAAAAGATTAAAAATGTCTTCAGCTAATTTAATTTTATTATGAGATTTTGGTTTGGGACAAAAGTTTGGCCCTTTCCCTAACAGTATAGTCATTATCAGTTAATCTCCTACGTGACAGGTTTGACATGAGACAAAAGAATAGGAGGTTTCACGGATTCAAAAGTAGAAGAGAGTGGAAAAAAGAGAAAAAGCGAAGAAAACAAATTAAGAGAGGTAAAGAAACCATGTTAAAACTCTCACGTAGAAGATTAGCTGATAATGACGATATTTTACTGTTTCAACTTTGTTTGGGACAATTTTTTACGCACAACAAATGAAAGGTACAGTGTCTGTCAGAATGAATGAAATTATTTTGTTCTTCTTTCTATCTAAATAATTGCTGCGGAAATAAAACTGTGATAAAAAGACTCTCAAGGCTCACAAAAGCTGGACATTATTCAACTCGTTTCATAAATTCAATGTTAAATCCATTACCCATCTGAGATCTTCTATATAGGACATACACTCTACATCGATGATGACGTACGTACAAAGTCTTACGTAATATGTACGACATACATCCTGCATTAGTATGACGTACGTACAAACTCTTACGTAATATGTATGACATACACCTAGCATCAATGATGACGTTCATACAAAGTCTTACGTAATATGTATAATAATAAAATAAACTAGAGACAAACAGTCATACATATAATTATATTGTTATAAAGGATATACAATATATCAATTTAAATTATACAATTTTATATAGTGCATTAGCATTAAGTCCATTAGGATACAGAGTATCTAACTTATGAATCCAATAAGTTTCTTTTATGAGTCTATTCATGTCACCATGCACAATATCTATTGGCATGAAAGAAAAATCAAGTAGAGAGTGATTATTGGTGTTAAAGTGTGTTAACTGAGGATCTCTATAATTTTTTATATGAAAGCGATGATTATTAATTCTCTTAGAGACTTGTTGTAGTGTTTGTCCAACATATTGCATGCTACATTTTTTACAGGTTATTAAATCAATCACATCAGTTGATATGCAGTTAGTGTTATCGCGTAGAGAAAATACCTCTTTTGTATTAGCACTACTGAAAGAAGTACTTTGTGTCTGTTACATTTAGATGACGAAAAGTGTATTTTTTTTATTTTCTGTCTGTTTAGTTCTGATTAAAAAATCTTGCAAATTCTTGGGTCTTCTATAAGCGAGAACTGGTTTAATTTTGAGAAGTGATTTGACGCTAGTTTTATTGGATAAATTTAGGAGACTATAATATTTATTAAATATACGACCTATATTAGGTAATGAAGGATTATATTGTATTGTGAAAGGAATTATATCTCTCTCTATTTTACATTCTGCTGTGTTTAAAGCCTCATGTTGAGTAAGATTAAGGGCTTTGTTCACTGCAGAATCAATTATGTATGTAGGATAATTTCTATTTTGGAAATAAGTTCGTAATTTATTCAAAGAATTTTGTAATTGCCAATCATCTGAAATAATGCGTCGGTATCTTTTGGCCTGGCTATATGGTATGCCGTTTTTACATGACATGGGATGACATGAAGAATATTCTACATATTGGTGGATATTAGTTTCTTTGATATGAATATTTGTAGAGATAGTGTTATCAATATTTTTTATTACACTTACATCTAAAAATGAAACTTACGTACTTGATGCAATATAAGTAAATTTAATTGTCGGATGAAAATGATTCAGGCGATCAATAAATATTTTTAGTTCTTCAGTTGAATGGTTCCAGATCATAAATATGTCATCTAAAAAACAGATGGATTAAACTTTTCGTTTTGACGAAAATCTTTTTCTAATTTACCTATGAAAAGGGAAGCGTATGAAGGAGCCATGGGACTACCCATTGCTGTACCCATTATTTGTATGTAATTCATATTATTGAATTGAAAATAATTGTTTTCCAAGATAAGTTTTATTATTTTACATATATCTTCACTAGATAGTGTGTTATTATTAAGATTGTTATCAATAAAATATTTACATGCTTCAATACCATCTGCATGCGGAATGTTGGTATATAGTGATGTTACGTCTAATGATACAAGGGTTGAGTTATCCGATAGCTGTGGAATAGACTTCAACTTTTTAATGAAATCAGTGATATCTTTAATGTATGAAGGAAGTGATTTCATTAAAGGTTGTAAAACACTATCAATAAATTTGGATAGGTTTTCAGTATATGAATTATAGCCTGATATAATAGATCGTCCTGGATAATTTAAAGGTAAATTATGGTCAGGATTTTTATGAGTTTTGGGTAATATGTAGAATTGAGGTGTACGCATGTTAAGAGGGAAAGTATCAAACTCCTCAATTACGGAATTATTATTTTTAGCAATCTCATTAATGCATGTTGAAATATTTGATTTAATTTCTATTGACGGGTTTTTGTCAATATGTTTGTAGTATTTTTCATCATTTAATTGACGTTCAACTTCTTTAACATACTCATCTTGATTCATAATAATAATAGTGTTTGATTTATCAGCCTTTTTAATAATTATACATAATATGTATGACATACACCCTGCATCAGTGATGACGTAAGCACAAAGTCTTACGTAATATGTATGATATACAAGATGGCCGCTATCAGTAGTTAAGTGGGGCGATTTGGCGACAATGGGAATTAGCATTAAAATACCCCTTGGGCCTGTATAGCGACAATGGAAAATTAACATGGAGAAAAATCGTGGGCCTGTATAGCGACAAGAGGAATTAACATGGAAATAAATTGTGGGCCTGTATAGCGACAAGGGGAATTAACATGGGAATAAATTGTGGGCCTGTATAGGGACAATGGGAATAAATCATGGGCCTGTATAGGGACAAGGGGTAAGCAATGGAAAGTCATTCTCTTTTCGAGACCTATGAGTGGCCCTGAAAAGGGCCTTTGGGTTTATGTTAATGTATCCATTAACATAAAGGGCAACGCATTGGTCTTCTTCTTGTCCTTAGGCTGCGTCTCACTGTAGGACCGTAAATCAGGACTCTTTTGAGGCATCCTTGTCTTTCTACGTAGATCCTACGTATCCACAGACTGGTGTCTGTCCTGTGGACAACTGTCCACTTGGATCGGACATACATGGGTATGTCCGTCCGGAACATCATTGAAGACACAAGCTTAGAAGATTGCACATCGGTCCACATCCTGAGGCGCCGAGAACAGGTGAATCAATGCAGTGAACTGCGCTTATTTATAGGTAGAGGTAGGATTGAAACGGATTGAGTTTGTTGACCAATCCAAACACGCGTTACAAAATTCAGTCAGCCCGCATCCAATCCGAAGAGAGCAGTCTGTGACGTCACGTGGTCTATATAGGTTTGCTAGCGCCTGTGTGCAGTCAATCTATGCGACAGTGATTCAACATGACGGAAACTCAGAAAACGATCCATTGGGGTGCACCAGCAGTGGAGACCGCCCAAGGGAACCCGGACTTACTTTCAGAAGAGGTAAATTGGGATTTTGTGGATTTCTTACCTCGCAAGAATTTGTTCCGGAACCTTCGTCACCTTCTTCATTACCGCAAGTGGAGAATTTTAGACAGAGACAGAAAGAAGAATTGGAGAAATTTATACAACGACAAAAGGAAGCGGAACAAGCTTTTCTCCTACAGCAACAGCAGCAAGAAGAAGAGGTAAGAAAAAAACAACAACAAGAAGAAATAGCAGCAAAGAAACAAGAGGGTGAAAATCAAACGGTCACGGTACTGTTAGACATTTTAGCGGAGTTAAGAAGTCTGAAACAAATGTATCAGACTTCTTTATCACGACCGAAGAGAATACGACCTTCCCGAGCTAAACACGTCAACCCTGTGACTAAGCCTGTCGTACCACCCTTAGTGATTTCAACCAAATCATCATCATCATCAACATTACGCAGTCCAGAAGTAGGCCTTGACCGTGGCAAAGGCTTAAGACAGTTAAAGTTGATTGCTTAAACTCATCCCTACACCAAAAAAGGCCCTTTTCAGGGCCACCCACGTCTCTCGAAAAGAGATCGACTTTCAATTGCCAATAACTCAAAAAAATAAAAAGAACCATTTTACCCTATAGTACGTGTCTGTGTATGAATGCGTGAGTGTACGTTCTTATTTTAAAATCAAAAACCAAAGACACTTACCTTTTTATACCTAATTTATTCTTTTATCAATAGTTACAATACAATTCACAATTCACAACAGAGCTCTTTAAAAAGTTCATACACTTCTTCTGTCTCATTGTTTAGTCTCTCTGTTTTTTAAATTTCTTCACCGTTACAGTCTTTTCCTCCTCTTCCTCTTCACTTTCTTCCCTTCTTCTTTTCTTCTCCTGTTTCTTTTTCTTTACCTGGCTGCTTTCTTCCTCTGAAGAATCCCTCTCTTCCTCTGAAGAATCCCTCTCTTCTTCTGAAGAATCCCTCTTTTCTTCTGATTCCTTTTGTTTCTTTTTTGGGCAATCTGGAGACCAATGTCCTTTTTCTTGACAATAATAACAGATATCTTGACTTTTGTTTTTTCTAGCCCCTTTTTTTCTATTTTGATGGTCTGGACACTCTGAAGACCAATGCCCTTTCTTCTGACAGATATAGCAAGTATCTTGACTTTTATCTCGAAAGGAAGGAGAGTAGTCCGTCGGCTGGTCTGAAGAGAATTTTCTAATGACCCCTCGCAAAGCTCTGATGAAACGTTCGATTTGGCTAGTCTCTTCCATCGTTGTGCTCGGTTAGAGAGTGAAATGAATAGTGAAAGGACAAGACACACACCCTTTTATATACGCTGGTCTGCCATGACTATAAATTAGTCTATGGTGTTTAAACTTTAGTCATTTGACGTTTTCACTCAAGATGAAACGATCCTATTCATTCGAGAAGAAAGAAGAAGAAAGTAAGAGGCAGAAACGTGATCTATCGCCTCGTACCAGGGCTGAAGTCTTGGCACAAATTCATGCCAGTGATTTTGAAGAGGACATGAGTGAACCAGAATCCGAACCCTCTAAACAAAGTTCACCACCCTTAGTCAACCCTGAAAAGTACTATTCCATTCGAGAGACGGAAAAGCGCTCCTCTAGAAAATTTAGAACCACGGCTTACAAATACACAGTGAAGTTTAAAGATTTCAAGGCTGAAGTACCGTTAGAGAAAGCAGAAGGGTTCATCACTGGGGTGTGGGATTCTTTGCTCACCGCACTCAAGCGACAATGTCAACCCAAAGAAGACGATCGCTTGAGATTTTCCATACAACACGACGGTTTGAAATCCCCTGTTTGGATCGAGTTTAGCAGACCCGCAGAACGAACTGCTTCCAAAGTCACGGACAAGATTCAACACGTGCAACAATCTAATGACCAGTTTGACATCACCGATGGAAAAGCCACACTGGTCATGACCCACGTCTCTCCTCCTCAAGGGACCGGACAACGCAATAAGGTGTTACTGGTGAACGACCTTCGCAGCACCAAAAAGAGTCTCGTCCAAATTCACAACCCTCAAGACCAGATGTGCTTAGCCCGAGCCATCGTGGTGGGACGAACCTATGCCAACAAGAACGACACGGAAGAATGGAAAAGAGCCTGGAAAACTATTCAACGATCGGACCGAGCCAAACAACGAAACGAAGCAGAACTCCTGTTGCAACAAGCTGACCTATCCAAAGACACACCCTGTGGCATTCCTGAGATGCAAAAATTGCAAGATGTCCTAGCTCCACGCTACACCTTGAAAGTGCACCCTCAAGAAGTGCGTGGGCCTCTGTTGTTTCGAGGCCAAGACTTTAAGGACGGAAAATACATTCATGTCTATTATCACGATGACCATTACGATAACATTACCAGTATCACTACATTCCTGGGATACAGTTATTACTGTGAGAAATGTGACTATGGTTATAACAATCGAGAGCAACACAAGCATTGCGGATCGAAATGCTCAGGATGTTTGGCCTCTCCACCCTGTCTGAGCGAAGGGCAAAAACCATTGCATTGTCCTGCTTGTCTGCGCACGTTTGTCAGCCCTGCCTGTTACCAACAACATCTGAAGACGCAAGGTTCATAGCAGAAATGTGCTTGTCAACTCCTGAGATTGTGCCCTACCCGTGGACAAGGCATACGTACCAATAATGCCAAGGCACACTTATGTTCAGGAAAGAAAAAATGTCACATTTGTCACCACATCGTGGACTTGGAACACCAATGCTACGTGCAAAAATACCAGCCCCCACCAGAGAAAGAGGATGGACACAAGAAGAAAGGCAATTTCATCTTTTTCGATTTCGAATGCATGCAAGAGACCGGCATTCACATTCCTAATTTCTGCGTGGCTCATCGAGCGTGCGAGAAGTGCATTCAAGAACCTATCTTCAGTCATTGCCCTCACTGCAGCAAGATTCCCGGAGGGCGTGAAAAAATCTTTCGGGGACCGAACACGCTAGCCGATTTTGCCCAGTGGGTCTTAGACCCCATCGACAAGACATGGAGCCAAGAGGACATCGAACGTTACGGAGATTGTCATCGTCATGCCACAGTGATGGCTCACAATTTCTCCGGATACGATGGACAGTTTCTTTTGAGGTACTATACGGAACATGGCACCGAACGTCCTAAAGTCACTTTAAACGGAGCCAAAATCATTTTCATGCAAGTGGGACAAGTACAGTTTAAAGATTCGATGAGTTACTTGACCATGCCTTTGAGTCGAAAGCCTAAAACGTTTGGAATGACAGAAATGGCTAAAGGGTACTTTCCACACTTTTTCAATACGGAAGCCAATCAACATGCCGTTCTACCCCACTTGCCTGAGGCTCACTATTACGACCCCGACAACATGCGTACCGAACAACGAGAAGCTTTCTACGCTTGGTGCCAGGCTCACACCTCCGACCCTTTCGACTTTCAGGAAGAAATGCTAAAGTATTGTCGTTCCGACGTGGACATTTTACGGCGATGCTGTGGAAAATTTCGAGAACTGTTCATGGAACACGGAGGGGTCGATCCTTTGAAAGAAGCTTGCACCATTGCCAAAGCGTGTTCCTTAGTGTACAGGCACGATTCATGCCTGAAAACACCGTGGCTGTCATCAGTCCTCAAACGACCAACTATATTAAACGTCAATACTCGGTCAAAGCCCTACGCTGGTTACATTACTTGTGCGACAAGGAAGACAAATGGATTCAGCATGCCCGCGGAGGAGGCGAAAAGACCATCGGAACGCATTCGGTCGATGGTTGGGACTTAGAAAACCCCAAGATCGTGTACGAGTTTAACGGTTGCTTATTTCACGGATGTCCCGTCTGTTACCCTGACCGCGACACTAAAAATCAGTTTTTACAACGAACCATGGAAGACTTGTACCAGGCCACTTGTCAGCGACGCCTACAGTTAGAACAGGAAGGATACCAAGTGGTGGAAATGTGGGAACACGAATACGATCACCGTTTGAAAACCGATCCCGAATTTAAATGCCTCGTGGAAAGTTACCAGTTCATGGACCCGCTGAACCCGAGGGATAGTTTGTACGGAGGAAGGACCAATGCCACCTGTTTGCTGTACCAAGCCGACGAAGAGAAAGGAGAAGAAATCAAATACTTGGACGTGTGTTCGCTGTATCCCTACGTGTGCAAATATTGTCGCTTTCCTGTAGGGGACCCACAATTGTTGACGGAACACATCGACCTGAAAAACATTCGACAATACGAAGGTCTGATCAGGTGTAAAGTTTTGCCTCCCACGGACTTGTACCATCCTGTGTTACCTCACCATTGCCAAGGCAAACTGATGTTTCCTTTGTGTCGTACTTGTGCCGAAACGTGCAACCAAGATCAGCCTTGTCAGCACACCCAGGAAGAACGGGCCTTGTCGGGAACCTGGGTCAGCGTAGAATTGTTCAAAGCTCTGGACATGGGATACCAACTGTTAGAAGTGTACGAAATTTGCCACTTTCCCAAGACACAACAATACCACAAGGGTGACCCACGCAGAAAGGCATTTTCGCCGACTACGTGGATGCCTTTTTGAAACTGGAGCAAGAAGCCAGCGGCTATCCTTCCTGGTGTCACACTCCCGAAGACGAAAAGACATTCAAAGAGAAATACTATGAACAAGAAGGCATCACTTTAGATCACATCGAGAAAAACGAAGGTAGGCGATCGTTTGCCAAAGTGATGTGGGGAAAAATGGCACAACGACCGTGTTTACCCAAGACGGAATATTTGACCGAACCTTCCCGCTACTTCCAGATGATTCACGACAAAACCAAATACATGAAACACGTGGACGTCGTTCGTGAGGATTTGATCTTGGTCAATTACGAAGAAGATCTGGACTTTGTACAAGACGACCCCTTTGGAAATGTCATCATTGCGGCTTACGTGACAGCCCTTGCTCGCTTAAAATTGTACGAAGCTTTAGAACTGTTAGGGGAACGCGTCCTGTACACGGACAGTTGCATTTACATCCATCACCCGAGTCAACAGCACCCTGACATCGAAGGAGACCGTTTAGGAGCCTGGACAGACGAGCATCCCGACGACAAGATTCTAAGTTTCGTCAGTGGCGGTCCAAAAAATTACGGCTACGAATACCGGGACAATCAAGGAGAAGTGCACACGACGTGCAAAGTGAAAGGATTGACTCTGAATAATCGTACCAGTGGTGTGGTCAACTTTGGGGTATTGAAAGAAGCCTTGCAATCTGGAGAAGATGAACACTTTAAAGTGACCACCTATCAACCCAACAAGATTGTACGTTTACCCACTCACCACATCGTCAGTCGACCCTTGGAAAAAGTCTATCAAATCGTGTACCAGAAGCGAGTGCGACTGCCCAACCACGTTACTTTGCCGTATGGACATGTTGGTATAAAACATTGGTTGTAAGCGGATAGCCACCCACCAGAAGGATGACTTCGCCCCAGCAAGAATCGAGTGAGAAACCCGATGAGAACTCCAAGTTCAAATCCTACCATTTTCCGGTTTTCTTGCCAGACTATTGTGATTGTGCCCGTCGATTGAACACGTTTCAAGCATGGCCTACGGATAGGAAAGGATTACCTTCTTCGCATATTTTAGCTAGAACAGGATTTGTCTACTTGGGACCTGAGTCAGGATTGGGATACGAAGTACAGTGTTTCGCTTGCGGACTGAAGTTACGAATGGATCTATGTATCTACAAAGATTCAGCTATTCTGGAACATACTCGATGGTCTCCGCACTGTCCTTACCTTTCTATGGCCTTTCCACCCATGAGACTACGGTACAATGATGACGGCACCTTAGAGACGGTACCTTCCAAAACTAGACATAAAAAACTTAAAAAAGGAACGATGTACAAGCTTGAGACTGCATTGCGACTAGTATAAAAAGGAACTATGGTCAAGATCGATAGTTCATTGTGACTACCAAGACCAAGCGAACAAGATGAATACTTTGAAAGAGACATCGTTCCAGTTTGGGGATTGTAAAAAAGTTGTATCTTCCTCTAGTGTGACTAATATTGGATGGACAAGACCCAGGCATTGCGATGGAAAATGTCCGGAAGGAAACTGCGATTGTCCATGTGGTTACCATTGTAATTGCGTAACGGAGTTTGCAGACGAGTGCGATTGTGAGCGTTGCGATGGGAACGATGCTGCACGCTGTGACCTTAGCGATGCCGTAAAGCATCATGGGAACTTTGTTCTCACTACCCCTATCATGGAAAGTGATGCTGTGCGTGTCAAACCTGATGGATGCGAAAGCGATGCCACTCGTCCTCTTGGACATTTTACTGGGTTTCGTTTTAAAGGGGAATGTCGACCTTCACGTTTACCTCCCTACGGATGTCTTCCAGCCCTGAGCAAACTCCTGTTCATGTCACCCAACCCTCATCGAAACGAACCTGTGAAAGACGAATATTCGTTTCCTGTGCGTTTGTCGGAATACTGCGACTTTGAAAATCGTCTTCAATCGTTCAAAGGAAAATGGCCTAAGTATCTGGGAGGACCGACCCCCGAAGAATTAGCCATAGCCGGATTGTTCTACCTGGGCGAAGGAGATACAGTCAAGTGCTTCAGTTGCGGTGTGTCACTTCACCACTGGGAACCACAAGATTCGGCCTACGTAGAACATGCTCGATGGTCACCGAATTGTCATTACTTACCCTTAGAGGGACCGAGACATTGAAGTAACTTACCATGTCGTTGACGAAGAAGAAACCAGATTGGTTAGGAATCAAATGTTGGACATCACCGAGACCAGTATTTAAACTTCATTTCAGAAACGATATTGAATCATTACCTAAAGAACTGCAACAGAAGATTTACAAGGAAGTTTGGCAGGGGTTTGCCAGAGTGAAATCTCAATGGGTGACTGTAGAACTTTTGTGCCGAGAAATTCACAAGAGGAAAGTGAAAAAAGTCAACCAGTGTGTTAGATTTCTTTGGGTCAAGTGTGCATTCGTCCTATTATATCGCTTTAGACCGTTTACATCAAAAGAGTTCAGTGACATTCTTGGACGTTACCCTGAACGGCAGTGGCCAGAAATTACTCACTATGTGGATTACTTTTGCTCTAGGAGAAGATTGTGAATTGTACGGACTGCCCTATTCATGGATACTTTACAAGAGAACATTCGTGCTTTGCCTGTGGAGTTGAGAGAAAGGATTTACCGAGAGCTGGTGAAAATACAAGTCAAACGTAAAGAACAGTTGCATCCGTTACGTCACCAGATCTTTAACCACTGGTACCTGAATGGTATAAGAGAACTGATTCGTCAGAAATTGTTTCAGTGGTCAGACCTTGTTCAATACTTCCATGACCCCGATGATCCACGTGTTGATTATTTTGGTTACTTCGAGATTCACCTACAGCAATACATTGAGGAAGACAAGGTAAAGGATTACCGACATATTTTACGTTGAATCTACTTAGTGGAAGAGGAAACTTCTAAACGATCTATGACGTTTCGGTTACAGTATGCAACATTTAAATTCACCACTGGAAAACGAAGATCTCTGGCTAGAAAGTACGTGTATTCTTTTCGAAACAAAGAGACTATAAAAACAGGCTGCCATGCCACGACTTTTATCACATGTAATCCAACAGATTCCGTGGAAGGAACTCAATGACCATATTCAAACCGTGGATCATTACCATCGATTATTACAAGAACTGTATCCATTCAATTTGGGTCGACAAGTGGTGTGTGTCTTAGTGACTTGTTTTCTAGGATTTCGTTTACCAGCCGATTCCTTGTGGACTCTTTACGATCAGTACTTACCACACCCCCATGGCCTTAAATGGTCACGAAAGACTCCTTTTGCTCAAAGCCTTGCGGTTTCATCTGGATACTTCTCGACCTCTACGGGAGAAAAAGATTCGTCAACTTTTAGCTACCCAAGACGTGTATGACGATGTGTGTGTAGCTTGTGACTTACACCCCCATTGGACAGATGTCCGTGCCTGGAAAGAATGGGATGTTGAGGCTTGGACCCAAGAAGTGGCCCAGTATGCACGAGAGTTGTTCAAGGAAAAAAGTCACTTTTCAACCTGTGTTAGTGACGGTACCAGAAGAACCCGTCACCCAGGACAGGACTGTCGTGGACAGGCCTGAAAGACCCTTTCGGGAGGACACTTGTGTGACCTTACCCCCTATAGAACTGGTCAGAACTTTACCCAAAACATGTTGTACAGACATTTGTTTCTATTCCACGTTGATGGTTATCATGTGCCTTGTATTGTTGTACTTAAGCCTTTGGCTTTTATGTATTTTTGTCTTTCGTATTCATGTTTAAAACATTCAATAAACGTGTTCTGAAAAAAAGTATATAAACTCTCGTCTTGTTTGTTTTCGTGTCACAAGTGACATTCCTGACACTATGGCTACCTCTGCTGTCTCTGCTCCCTCTTCCTCCACTATCAAAGTCATCGACGAACACTTAGATCGTGCCAGTTGGGAGGCTTTGTATCTTCGCCATCCCTTAACATGCTCATTGCTGGACCTAGCGGTTCAGGCAAAACCGAATTCGTCAAACGTTTGATCGAACATAATCATCATTTGATCGATCGACCACCTCAGCGAATCGTGTGGTGTTACAAAGAGTGGCAATCGGCTTACAGTCTCTTGCGAGAAAGTCAAGGCGATTCCATCGTGTTTGTGGAAGGCATTCCTAAAGAAGACGACGGCACAGTCTCTGACTCCCGTCAAACCCATTTGGTCATTTTCGACGACATGTTAGGAGAAGACGAAGAAGAAATTAAACTGTGGTTCACGCGCAAAGGGCATCACCGTAATGCCAGTGTCGTTTACATCACCCAAAATTTGTTTCAACAAAGTAAAGCCCATCGCACCATCAGTCTCAATGCGCATTACGTGGTCTTGTTTAAAAGCCCTCGAGATAAATCACAAGTGCAAGTCTTAGCCAAACAGTTAGGAACGCCTTGGCTGACTCAGGCGTACGACGATGCCACTCAAACTCCACACGCCTATTTACTCGTCGATTTGAAACCTACGACCCCCGATGATTTGTGATTTCGTACCCACTTGTTTCACCACTGGTGCCAAGACGGAGGGCCTGTCCTGTACACGTCTCCGTCCTCGACTTAATTTCACTCCATAAAAAAATCTATAAAAACCTCAGACCCTTTTCGTCTGTCTCACACAACGTCAACATGTCGTCCCTTCAGTCGCATCTTCCCGTCAAATTGATTCGTGCTTGTATGGCATCAGTCGAGAAAAAAATCCACAAATACCTGCTCGTGTCTTAGAAGCTAGTCTCAAAGAAGTCTTACGATGGTTCACGGTGACGGCACGTCAATTACTCCAAGGAATCATTCAGATTCCTCATCAAACCAAACGCTTTTTTGATCGAAACAAAGTCGCTTTGACCCAACTGGCCGATCCCCACATCGACACTCAAACCAAAAAACAAATCATTTTGAAACCTGGAGGGAGCGGTACTCTAGGAGGGGTCATCATTCGCTCTCTCTTAAGATGGGATCCTAATGCCCCCAAACTTCTCCCCAAGAAAAAAGTCAAACGAAGCCCCAAGAAGAAGAAAAAGACCAGGTCCCCAAGGAGAACTTCTCCAGTGGCGGGACCCTCCTCTTACCAGACACCACCCCGGAAAAAGACAAGAAGCCCCTAGAAAAAGAAACAGAGAAAACGTCCCCAGAAAAAGAAAAGTCCACAGAAGAAAACTAGTCGCAAGAGAGGCACTTCGGCCAGGACGCAACCTTACACTCGCAAACCACGACCTGCCACGGCGGTGACTGCGTCTCCGGCAGCCTCACGTTCATCCACTTCTCCGTTGATGACACCAAGAACTGAAGAGTACTTGGAGACGTTGATCACACCAAGAACTTCTCCGTTGATGACCCCAAGAACTTCCCCAGTGGCAGGACCCTCCAATTTAGTGACAGTGGCTGCTGCTCACAAAGTACCTGCTCCCAAAATCAAAGTTCAAGAAAGATCGGGCATGTTACAAAGTTTACTGGATTTGTCCAAGCAAGAACTGGCTCGATTTAGTCCGTTGCGTACACCTGCACGAGACGTGTCATGCCTGTCCTGAAGTTGATACGACGTAAAGACAATCAGTAGCGATGCGTTCCAGTATAAAAAAAGGCCTGTGACCAAGTCGGGGTATCAGTGTTTTGGTGCTCCTGAAGATGTCACCCTCCAGAAAACATCCCTCTTCTAAACAACCCCAAGGAAAGAAAAGGAAAGGACTGCCTCCTCGTTTAGTCAAACATGGGGACATGTTATCTGTCCTGTCCAAAGCTTCTCCACCCCTACGAAAAAAACTCATTCAATCGGCCTCCAAAGAGGTCATCGATACCGTGTGCGAATGTTGTTTGAACGTCTTGAAAGGCACGATCCCTTTGTCCAAACACCAGAAACAATGCTTAAGCAAACATCGTCACGTTCTTCGCCAAATGGCTCAAAAGAAAATTCCCATTCGTCAAAAGAAGAAGATGTTGGTCCAACGTGGAGGCATTTTACCCCTTTTGTTAGGCCCCTTACTGAAAGGAGTCTTGGGAACCATGTTGGGAGGATTGGTGGGAGCAAGATAAAAAGGCCCTCTAAAATCCCAAGATCTCAGAATCGACCCTTGACAACCCCATGGAAGGACGAAAACTAGCTTTAGTGCCTTACAAACGATGGATGGAATACCATCATTGGCAAGAACAACGCACCCCGCATTTACCTCCCAATCCCAATTTGAGCGAGATGTCCCAGTTACAACACGAATTGCAGTCCTTGATGGATCGCCAAGATTTGTCCGAAACAGAAAAATCGCAAAAGTACGGTCAACTCTTGCAACGACTGCAACTCTTTCACCAGAAAGCTTTAGACGAAACAGCTCTACCCACTCTGAAAGATTTTAAGACCTTGATGAAAAGTCCAGCACCATCATCAGTACCACAACCACCACCACCACCACCATTACTACCATCCCCAGGGGTCACCAGAGATGCTACCCCAGGAAGACCTGAGGAAGAAGAGATGCGAGAAGTGTTTCAAACACCGTCAGCAGCTCCCATTTCGAGTAAGATTGCAGCATCCTTGTTGACCCCGTCCCCCACACCCGAACGAGAAGAAATGAAAACTTGGGTTAAAAAGATGATGTCCACTCCTCCTTCGACAGAAGTGAAAAAGAAAGAAGGGAAACCAGAAGTGAAAAAAGAAAAGAAGACCAAAGCCATTCCATTGCCACCTCCACCACCACTACCTTCGACTTCTACTCCCGTAGCCCATCGGACACGTAAATCCGTTTCTAAACCACCCTTTCGACCCACCCAAAGTAGCATCACCGAAGAGTGGGTGACTTATTAACACACAAACAAACACAAAAAAATGGAAAAAGTCTTAGCCAGCATTTACTACGATCCCTCCCATCCTGCAGGTTACGCAGGAGTTCAAAAATTGTATCGTGCTGCCAAAACGCGACTGAAAAGTCTCCGTTTACCTCAAGTGCAACGATGGTTACAAGAACAAGCTATTTACACTTTACACAAACCCATTCGACGCAAGTTTGCCAGAAGTCGCACCCGAGTGGAAGGCATCGATCATCAATGGCAAGCCGACTTAGCCGATGTCTCTCATTTGGCCAGCTACAATCGCGGCTACAAATATTTGTTTTGTGTCATCAACGTCTTTTCCAAATTTGCCTGGGTCGTGCCCTTGACTTCCAAATCGAGCAGCGAGATAGTGCGAGCCCTGCAACGGGTGTTGAAACAAAGCGGTCGTCACCCTCTTCGATGGCAAACGGACAAAGGTACCGAATTTCTGAACCAAGCTTTCCAAAAAGAATTAAAGAAACGTGACATTCATTTTTTTACCACCGAGAATCCCGAAACCAAAGCCAGCATCGTGGAACGTTTTCAACGCACTTTGAAAGAACGCATGTGGAAATATTTTACGCATCACCACACTCTGAAGTACATCGACATCTTACCGCACCTGGTGCAAGCGTACAACCAATCTTACCATCGAAGCATCGGACGTGCCCCGCAAGAAGTGACTCCCGAGAACGAAGTATTGGTGTTTGAGCACCTGTTTGGTACGTCCCCGACGAGGGCTGTCCCCAAGAAAAGTGGAGAGTTGACCGTAGGAGATTGGGTGCGCATTGGCAAAACCAAACGCACTTTCGACAAAGGCTACTTACCTAACTGGACGACCGAATTGTTTCGTGTCACTGGACGAGTGCATGGCCGTCATCCTGCCGTCTATAAATTGGAAGACATGAAAGGAGAAGTGCTCAAAGGAACGTTTTATTTGCCCGAGTTACAACGTGTCACCAAAAAAGAAGACGACGTGTACGACATCGAAAGCATTCTCGAACGCAGAACCCGTAAAGTGGGCAAACGACGTGTCAAAGAAGTCAAAGTACGTTGGAAAGGATATCCACCCAGTTTTGATTCTTGGATCGGCGTTTCGCAAGTCTTCGACTATAAAAAGAAGTGACCATCATGCCCTTTCACACAGACGCAGCTACTGCGACCACTCCTTCACCCAGTTCTTCTGTGCAAGATTTACAAAAACAACCCTTGTGGGTGTGGTGTGGAGAACGTGTGCCTAAAACGCAAATCGTCTTTTTCTGCCAAATCTTTGTGGTGTATTGTGTCATCGGGGCAGCCATTGCCAATTTGAGTTTGCAACAAGGAGACAAACAATTGTGGACCATTTTATTGAGCAGTTGCATCGGTTACCTGCTTCCCAATCCCTCCCTGAAATTCTCTTCGAACGGGAACCACGGAAACCTTGTGTCCAGTGAAAGTGCCAGTCACCACTCCAACAACAACCACAACCAGAACCCCATTTTGGGCGGAGACACGCCTCTGACTTCCAGTAACCCCTCGGACAGCCACAGAACTCTGGAATTATGAGTCACCAAAACCAATTTTACTTAACCTTACCCAGTGACAGTTCCATGGAGGTGTTTCCCCACAACACGTTGTGCTTTTACACGGCCAAATTACCTCAGGCCATCCAGTTAGATCACGAAGCCCATTGGGAAGTGGCTTTAGTGGAAATGATTCACCCAACACAAATCAAAAATATCACTGAAACTCAAAACACTTTTGACGTCGAAATTCTGGACCCAACAGTGCAGCAAACCATGACGACCACTTCTCAACATAAATCACTTGCGAAGACCCCAATACCCCGCAGCAGCAGTGACCCTTCTCCTCCTTTTTACGTTTATCACTTTAAAATTAAATCAGGCCATTATTTTAGTGGTCAACATCTGGTGGAGGCCATCGCTGACAAATTCTATGCAGCATTTGACAAAGTTCTGACCGGACTGAAAAAACGTGTCACCATTGAGTACCACAAACTGTCTCACCGTCTACTCGTCAAATTTGAAAGTGAGGAAAAAAGTATACGTATTAAATTTTGCCCTGAATTGTATGACATTTTGGGTGGAGACCTCAATTTGATCACGGATAAGCACTCCAAAAAGATTGAGAAAGCAGAGATTGACAACAACGGGCATTTTTCGAGGCATTTTCGTTTCCCGGTAGAACTGAACCAGGGACTGAATTTGATGTTCGTGTACTCCGATGTGGTGGAGTACAACGTGGTGGGACACACCTCCGTGCCGTTACTGCGTGTCATTCCTTTCAAAGTGGATTCTGCCACGGTCACTGACGAGGAAGGTGGAAACACTTACCACGTCCACCGCGAATTTGTACATCCTCATTATTTGCCTGTCAGCAAGTCGTATTTGGACACGGTCAACATTGCTATAAAAGGAGATTTGGGACAAAATATTCCATTCACCAAAGGAAAAGTCACGGTGAAACTCCATTTTCGAAAACGGTTCTCTCACGATTCGTAAGTCATGTATCCAGTGTACCGAGGGGTTGCTCGACAGCGAGGACACGGTTTAGGAGATATGTTAAAATCGGCTTTTCGTCCGGTAGCCCCGGTGTTGAAACCGATGGTGACACGCGGATTGCACGCCTTGAAAGATGCGGCACTTACGCAAGGCAAAGAATTTCTCCAAAATGTCATCATCGACAAACAAAACCCCAAAGAAGCCTTCATGAGGGCAGGCAAAAATGTCTTGCTACAAACGGGTAAAGACCTTTTGGGCCGACGAGACACACCTATAAATGCCCTGCACGCTACCGAGTCAGGCATTCAGCAAGGACAAGGCAGAAAGAGACGACGAAGAAAACACCCTTTCACCAGACTTCACACGTCTAAAGCTAGAAAGGCAAAGAAAAGAAGAACCGTTCGAGACTTAGACGTTTTCGATTATTGACAAACAGCAACAAAAAAAGTGATGCACCGAGAGTCTTGCGCCTGTTCCAAGTCGGAACTGGATCTGTTTGCCATGTCCCCCACCATGATGACCATGCAAGAATCCCAATGGGTGGAATTTCACCCCGTCTCCTCTTTGACAGACTCCGCTCCCATCGAGTTTGAAATCAAGGGACAGCCCGAAGATTACATCGATCTGAATAGCAGTTACTTGTACTTGAAAGTCAAAGTTCTAGATAAGAATGGAGGTGGTATAGACGGTGACGAGAAAGTAGCTCCCGTCAACAATTTCATGCATTCCTTGTTCAGCTCAGTGGACTTGTACTTGAATAACAAACTGGTCAGCAGCAGCATGGATACTTACCCTTGCCGTGCCTACCTGGAAAATCTCTTGACGTACGGAATAGATGCCAAGAATACTCATCTCAATGCTTGTGTGCTATGGGAACCTGACGAAGCGACCAAGTTTGACATAATAGATAAAGACAATGACGGCTTTGAGGAAAGACGAAACAAAATCAAAGATAGAACTGATGGATCGTTTGCATTTGGACATGTGGTTGCAAGAGAAATATTTGCTGAACGGGGTAAATGTTCGCTTGAGACTGAATCGTAGCAGTACTGCTTTCCATTTGTTGGCTGATGCTGATGCTACTACTGGTGGCAATCCTAAAAGCAAAATCGAGGAGGCCAAACTCTACGTACGACGCGTGGAAGTGTTACCTAAAGTGGGAAACGACATCAGTCAGACGTTGAGCAGAACGACCGCCAAGTATCCCATACGACGCGTGGAAGTGAAAACCTTCACCATTCCCGCTAACCATCATTCCATGATCGAAGATCATCTGTTTCAAGGACAGTTACCCAAACGTTTAATCCTTGGTATGGTCAAGAATTCAGCCTTCAACGGAGACTTCACTAAAACTCCTTTTAAGTTTAAACACTTTAAGGTGAAGAAAATCGAAGTCAGTCGCGATGGCAAGACCTTGTGTACCCGACCTTTCGAACCTGACTTTAGTGACACGAAGATGAATTACTTGAGATCGTACTTGTCCCTGTACGAAGCCACCGGCCAGTTAGGGACCAACACCAGTCACGGCATTACGTACGAAGATTACTCTGGAGGCTATGCTTTGTGGGCTTTCGATTTCACTCCAGACCAAGGCAGTGACGAGGGACATTTCCACCCTATAAAATCAGGCCAGATTCGTGTGGAACTTCAGTTTGCAGAAGAAGTGAAAGAGACAGTGAACGTCATCCTGTATGCAGAATTCGATAATACGATAGAAATCAACAGTTTGAGAGAAGTCATTCTAGACTATTAGAAGCTATGGAAGACTGTTATCCCTCTTTACCTAGTGGAGAAACTTTGGACATGGAATGTGAGGAGACCGTGGAAGGAGAATCCAAAGACAAAGACGAAGAAGTTGTCATGATGAAGTCGAGATGGCCAGAACAAGAAGCCCATTTAGTCTCCTGTTTTGCCAAACACTTGGTCGAAAAAATGACGGAATTGATCAAGAAAGATTGCTATGGATGTCAAAACGATCATCCCAGTCAAATTCAACACGATAAATGCCTGATGCTGAGTCAAGAAGAAAAATTGGACGAGTATCTGGACGAAGCTTGGAGTCTCATCTCGGACGAAGTCGTGTTGCACCAGTGGTATAAAGACTTGCGTGAACATTCTTGTCCACCATTAACCACTCAAGAGATCGATCGTATATAGCTCTCCTGAATCAAAGTGAGGAGACGAAACGAAGAAACGGTTATTTGTCAGACATTTTCAAGCAAAAAGTCAGGATCGAATTGATGACTTATTATTACCTGTGAAGAAGAAAAAAAACCACACAAAAAATGGATACCTGGGAACTTTATTACCTTTTGAACCACAGTTCGTATACGGCTTCATGGAATCCTGTCGTCTGTGCTAAAGATGAACTCCCTCATCGCAAACCTCAAGACCATCTAGCTTATGTGATCAACACGGACGACAGTCATCTCCCAGGAACCCACTGGGTAGCCGTTTACTTTCCTGAAGAAGGATATGTGGAATATTTCGATTCGTACGGATTGCCCCCTTTGGAAGACGATATCATTGACTTTATGAGAAGAAATGGTCAGACCACCCGATTCAATAATGTGAAATTACAAGGCACAGATTCCTTGGTGTGTGGACAATATTGTGTGTATTTTCTGCATCATCGCAGCCTGGGCTATTCCTTAGAACATTTAGTGACTCATTTTGATCCTCGTTCTTCTTCTAGAAATGATGTGAAAGTAGATCAATGGTTTTGTGACCATTATGCTTATCTTTTGTCTCAAGCTAGGAAACGTAGTGTCCATCAATGGCCTAATGACTTCCAACAGTGGAAATCACAATTTCATTCACAACGTTGTCAGCCCTGTTTAAAGTAGAGTGTGAATTGAAAAAAATGTTTGAGATTTGAAACAAATGTTTGATGTTATATTGTTGGATTATTGTTAAAAAAGTTAGAGTTGTTTGTTAGTGTTAAGTGGTTTTGAATAAAAAAATGTTGTGTTTTGAAAAAAATGCCTTTGTCTTTTGTTTGGCGATAAGAATGTTGATTCATGCTCTTTGACTTCTCTCTATCTTTCTCATGATACTCATTGAACGTTGTGGCTCGAAAACCGTAGAGGGATGTTTTCCTTCACGTCCGCCCTTTGACTTTAAGAACCGGGGTAGTTTCCAGTCTAACTATTTAATTAGGAACTGGGACGGCCGGATAGGTCTTGTGGGTTCACAGACTAACACGACCGTTCAGGGACCTGATAAACTAAAACAAACTAAGGAATTACTTTCATTAAAAAACCGAACTTTATACAAAAATTTAAACACAAATAATTAGGAACTGGGACGGCCGGATAGGTCCTGTGGGTTCACGGACCAACACGACCGTGCAGGGACCTGATTAACTAAAACAAACTAAGGATAAATCCAAACAATTATAAGCAAAACAAATCCACTGGCTGATAAAACTTTACAAATAACAAGAATAAAATAAAAAACACCAACCACAAAAAACAACTGTACAAAAACCAGGAAGGAATATACAGGGGGGTAGGTGGTGAAAATAAAAATCCTACTCCACTCCTCCTCACCTATCCTTCTCCTAAGATCCTAACCAATAGCTACAAAAACTCTTTTCTCTATACATAGGTGACAGCTAAGATAAACCTAGATATAACTATGTAATCCCAAAAATAGAACGCATAAGGTGGTCGCAAGAATAGACCATCAGGGATACCTTTATTAAGACCCCAAAACTTACACATATGAGGTAGTCGAAAAACCCAACGACTATCAGGGCCGGCGGCACAATGCTGCAAATATAACAATAACATAGATCAATACCCCAAAACATTACAAGCATAAGGTAGTCAAAAAACCCAATGACTATCAGGGCCAGCAGCACAAGGCTGCAACCAAAACTTATAACTAGAAAAATAGGACCCTAAATAATTACTCAGTAAGATGGAAAAAAAAACACCAGTTCCATCCAGGGCCAGCAGCACAATGCTGCAAAACAAACCAATCAAATTGCTGTCACCTATTAGCTAACATCTACCTCAATGAACTCTACCTCTCTTAAAAACAGCACAGAGTTTTTTATTCAAATTCCAAAAGACGGAAATTTAGAACAAATATCCTGGATCGGAAAAACCCTGCTAACCTGTGGCAAGACAACTCCGCCCGAGCCCGACCACTTTCAGCCCTTACCACGGACAGACATCAAAACCCATACGTGCAGTGCACGCATCATAAATTAAAACGCGAACTAGATCGGGTCCAATCCCACTGGTCGCACATCAATGCAAATGAATGACAGAGTGCGTGCTGGGTCCAATCCCACTCATACAAACAAAAATATAGGCCTTACAATCAGGTCGATATGTATACAAAAGTACTTCGACCTGACGGCCCAATCAATAAGTGTTCTGTGAATACATAAATGCCTGGCACCATTCCTTCCCCCAGGAGTAATCAAAAAGGTGCCTGTGGCATCACAAACCAGTGGTACATGCTCATTGCGAGCGCACACCACTATAATCCAACTCAACAACAACAACAACAGTCTAACCATCCATTGTCGACTCATCCTCCTACGAAGATGTGCTCCAAACTAGCTAAGCTAAACGAAGCCTACGTGAATTTGCATAGGGTCAGACACAGTCTGATACCGAAGCCAGAAGAGACAGAGAATGTGAGAATGTTAAAAGTCACTGAAGACCTGATAGAAGAGCTCTTCAGAGAAGAAGTGAACAGGGAGAAAGAAGAATGGACAGAGAAGTACAGACTTCAGAGACAGCAGCAACAGCAACAACAACAACAGCAGCAGCAGCAGCAGCAGCAGCAGCAGCAGCAGTAGCAGCAACCTGAACCTGACAGAGGCTTTGTCGATTGTCGTATCGACACCAAAGAGTTCTTCTTCTCTTTCCGAAGAAGCAGACCTATCGTCAGAAAGTCTATCCTCAGAGGACGTCGCATTCTTAGAAACTAAAAGATGGCCATAGCAAACAAAAAAAAAACAAAAAAAAAACAGCCCTTTTCAGGGCTACCCAATACTCTAGAAAAGAAATAACAATCGATTTGCCAATGTGTGTATGTAGAGTAGTGTGAATATAAACACTGGCTCCATTTATAGTGTGAGTGTATGTGTTTGTGTATAGGATTGTGTGTTTGTAAGTGCTCACGTACGTTGGTGTGGATAGTAGATTAAGATCATGTTTTTGGCTGTTTGAGGTGTGGGGAGAGTAGATTTGGGGTTTGATTGGATTGCTTTGCGTATGTGAATATTATATTATTTGTTTAATAAAATGTTTTAGAATAGGGATGGGTAGTATAAAAAAGTGAGTGAGTGTTTCTTTTAGGTCCGCGCGTTTGTTAGGTTATGATCTAGTAAGATCAATTTTGTTTTAGGGGATGTTTTCCTTCACGTCCGCGCTTTAAGTATAAATTGAAAATCGCTGGGCAGTCTAGCTACCCTGTTCATTCGTTAACAAGACAATGAATACCAGAATTGTAAAGCTTCTAGAACTCCAGATGCACCTGGAATATGCCAGGCGCATACTGAATGAACTGGCCGCGGAGGCCATTGTCGAAGAGGGAAGGATGAAAGAGGAGGAGGAAAGAAGAAAAAAAGAAGAGGAGGAAAAGGAGAGAAGAAATTTCAGAATCCCAGAGACTGAAAATTGGGATTCTGAAGCCACTTATCCCGCCTCTGCACTCCCAAGAAAAAAGGTAAAAGGAGACTGGGGAAGAAGATGTGTGTGTGGTGCCAGGCCAGGAAGGTGCCAGCATTAGATAGGTGCATCCGGAGTTAACAACAAACAGCCCTTTTCAGGGCTACCCAAACCTTTAGAAAAGAAATAGTAATCGATTTGCCAATGTATGTAGATAGAGTAGTGTGAATATAAACACTGACTCTTTTTTTTCCGGTGTGTGTGTGTGTGTGTGTGTGTGTGTGTGTGTGTGTGTGTTTGTAAGCGCTCACGTACGTTTGTGTGGATAGTAGATTTGGGTTTCATTTTAATGCTTTACGTGTGTGAATAGTAGATTAGGGGCTTGTTTAGTGATGCTTCACGTATGTGGATAGTAGATCATATGAAATGAGAAAAGTAGGGGATGTTTTCCTTCACGTCCGCACGTTTTAAGTGATGATCTAGGTAATATAACTTTTGGGCTTTAGGGGAATGTTTTCCATCACGTTCGCGCTTTAACTATAAAACTAACAGTGTTTGCCATTGGAGCCCATTCCACGGAATAAGCAAACAAGAAGATGCCAGCAGCTTCAGCTTTGTATAACAACCTTATGGGAAGTTGGTATTGGATGGTGGATGGATTGAATGTAGCAGAAAGGCTTGAACAGGAATGGAGGCATGCAGTGACAAAAGACTTCGTCTCAAGACAAGTAACCAGCCTCCACTTAGCCATCGATATTGTGAAAGAAATGATAGAGGATGAGGAGAAGAGAATCAGAGGTTTCATTAACCCACCGTATGTGAAAGTGGGCAAGTTGAAAGAAGCCATAGTTTATGTGACGAGGGTAAGGTGTTTTTTAGAAGACATTGCAGAATGGACAGATTGGTCTTTTGTGAAGTGGGGCTTAGACAAGCTTAAGAAAGCGGAAGAAGTAATGAGGAATGTGCTGACCGAAGAGGTCAAGAAGATCAAAGAAAAGTGGTCAAAGGAAAGAAAAGAAGAAGAAAATAGAAAGTAAAAGGAAGAACTAGAGAAACTAAACGCTAACTGGATGAAAATCCAACAGAAGTTCCGAGTCATGGGTCACCCGGACTGGATACCGGAAACAGAAAAGAAGAAGAAGAAGAAAGGAATGATGGAAAAAATAAGAGGATGGATAAAGAAGTTAAGGAGTTAGAAGAAGAAGAAGAAGAAGAAGAAACCCAAAGGCCCTTTTCAGGGCCACTCATAGGTCTCGAAAAGAGAATGACTTTCCATTGCCTACCCCCCCCCTTTTTTTTTTTTTTTAAAAAAAAATCCCATGTTAATTTTCCCTTGTCCCTATACAGGCCCACGATTTATTCCCATTGTCCCTATACAGGCCCACAATTTATTCCCATGTTAATTCCCATTGTCGCTATACAGGCCCACAATTTATTCCCATGTTAATTCCCCTTGTCGCTATACAGGCCCACGATTTTTCTCCATGTTAATTTTCCATTGTCGCTATACAGGCCCAAGGGGTATTTTAATGCTAATTCCCATTGTCGCCAAATCGCCCCACTTAACTACTGCTATCGCTTAACCGGCTTCAAGCAGCTGTTCCGTTTTTTAGTGACGTTTTCATGATATTTGTGCTTGTTGCCTGTCTCCATCTACGTTATTGTGTTCATTATATATAGGCTGTTCAATTCGTATGTGTTTATTCATCTCCTTGTTTTGGAAATGATAGCAATTAGACTCTTTCTCAGCTGTCTTGCTCCACTGTTTTTGAACAAACCGCCATCACGTGATTCTCGCCAGTCGACCCGTTTATGCTATGATGGACCCTAATTAATTGCTTTAAATGATCACTCCTTGGCTCTCCACACCACATTGTATTCTAGACTAAACGAACTGGGACTACATTCATCATTACCTAAATGTAAACAGAAGCGAAAAAAGAAAACTTTGTTTCAAAGCTGGCCGGCGTAGAACAGGAAGAAGAATTCCAGTTATCTCCCTTATTTCGGCTCAACAATTTAAAAACAAATTCGACCGTTTATTTAGATAACCTAATTCAAATCCCTATTAATTCGTCAACTTTTGTGTCAACTATCCAAGGGATACCTTTGCGTATTGCATTATTCAATGTCCAGTCAGTAGGACCACCGGAAAAGCGCACAGAAATAGTTAATTTTATCAACGACCAGAATATTGACGTCTTTTTCCTTACAGAATCATGACTAAAACACCAGGCGACGAACCCAAGTGTGCGGATCTAACACCCACTGGTTACTCCATCAAGTCGTTCCCCCGTAACTCTCGCGGAGGTGGAATTGCTGTCATCACAAAGAACTCCATGATCAAACGTCTTAACTACACCACAACATTCAGTTTCGACCACACATCGTTTGAACTAGTCCAAACCACACTCACACTGGAGCAAAGGTCAGTCTATTTTTTCTGCCTATACCGCCCTCCTCCTAGTAGAAGAAACAAGCTGGCTGAATCTCACTTTTTTGGAGCAGTTTCCTAAACTCCTGGAGTATGGAAATTCGATAGGTGGCAACCTGATTATTCTTGGAGATTTCAACTTTCACTTTGACTGTCCCGGAAACCCAAACACATCAAAACTGACAGATTCCGTTAATGTTTTCAACCTCAAACAGTCTGTTAACCAACCCACCCATAAACATGGTCATATTTTAGACTGGATTCTTCATAGACCTGATAATAACATTCTACGGTCCTCCCTGGTATCCCATGACCTTGCATCAGGTCACCTCTGCATTATATGCCATCTTGACGTATCAGTCCCTAACCCTCCACCTTTATCTGCTACGAAGAGAAACCTCCGTATGATAAATATAACCAAACCAATGCACGACATCCAAGCAAACCTAACAACTTGCTTATCTCCTACAGCAGAACAACTCGATAACTGCCTGCATTCATTGCTCGACAAACATGCCCCAGCTGCCAAGTGCAGAGTATCAATTCAAAGGTGTTCTCCACGGTATAGCAGTGTTAGGGACCAGCTTCGCACTGCTAAAGGAGACCGCCGTAAAGCTGAGAGGCTTTGGCTTTCCACCAGATTCACTATTCATAAGCAAATCTTTGAAGCCGCTAAGGAGAATGTCACAAATATAGTCCATGCAGCGAAATCAGCCCACTACACTACTAAGATCATGGAAAGTTCCAGCTGCAAAGAGCTCTTCGAGATTACTAACAAGCTAGTGTCAAGGAACAAATCTGCACCACTTCCAACTACCTTCTCTCCAGTCGACCTTCCGGACATGTTTGCAAATTTCTTCCGTAACAAAGTACAAACCGTTAGAGATAAGCTTGCTCGGATTCGACCAGTGTGGGTGTGTGAGAAAGCTTGCCAGTAGCTTCTTGTGGGTCGGTGGTTCTTCCCGGGGTTTTCCCGGGTTCTTCCTCCACCATTAATACTGGCCGCCATACATAGTCTATCGTGTGCTGAAAAATGGCGTTAAACCCCACAACAACAACAACAACAACAAGAGATAAGCTTGACACCACAAGTTCAATTGACTCGTCGTCACCATACAGTTGGGATACATAATTTGAGCAGCAACCATTATCAGCATTTGAACCTGTCTGTATGGATTTCGTACGTACAATCCTGATGAAGAGTACACCAAAGTCATATGAACTTGATCCAATTCCAACATCACTGTTGCTCGAGTGCTTAAATCCAGTATTGCCTTCACTAACTGATGTTTATAATACCTCCCTCTCATCCGGGGAATTCACATCATTTTTCAAAACTGCCATTGTAAAGCCTCTGCTGAAGAAACCAACACTTGACCATAACGATTTAAAGAACTACCGCCCAGTTTCTAATCTCCCATTCATATAAAAAAATCTTAGAAAAGGTTGTTCTATCCCAGCTTGTATCTCATCCGGATTCAAACAGTCTTTTTAGCAATGTACAATTTGCATATCGCCCTTACCACAGTACTGAAACTACTCTTCTAAAAGTAGTTAATGGCATTCTCTCTGCACTGGATAGCGGAAGGATTAGTCCTCAGCCTCCTTGATTTGTCTGCAGCATTTGACACAATAGAACCATAACATATTATTTCACCGTCTACAGCAGGTATTTGGCATTCATGATACAGCCTTACTGTGGTTCAAGTCCTACTTGGTCAACATAACACAAATTGTGTCTGCAAATGGAATACACTCCAGCCCAGTTGATCTATGTTATGGTGTTCCACAGGGCTCTGTTCTTGGACCTGTTCTCTTCATTCTATACACTCAGCCGCTCTCAAGTGTCATAGATCATCATCCAGTGTCTCACCAATTGTACGCTGATGACACCCAAATATACAGATCTAGCCACCCAACAGAAGTTGATGCTACCATCCAAGGTGTAGAGAGGTGCATTTCTGATGTGAAATCATGGATGACATGTAACAAGCTGCAGATGAATGATGGTAAAACTGAGGCCATTCTGATCACAACACAAAGATTTTCTCATTCACATCCTTTACCTCAAACAATAAATATCAGCAACACCAACATTAAATTCACACAATCAGTACGAAACCTAGGTGTTACTCTGGACAGTACTCTCACATTGCACCAACATGTCCTGAACATATGCAAGGCTGCATGTCTTGAGCTGAGACTAATCAGCTCACTTCGCAAATATCTTTCTGTTGATGCCACTAAAACACTTGTGTGTTCATTAGTACTTTCAACACTGGACTGTTGGAACTCAATTCTGTCTGGTTCATCTCATTATCTGCTCCAGAAACATCAAAAAGTTCAAAACACAGCTGCTCGGATCATACTTAGAGTACCACGATCAGAGCACACCTTCCCGCTGCTTTGTACCCTACACTGGCTCTCCATTCGATCCAGAATCAAACACAAAATTTGTTTTCTGTGCTACTTTTTACTGTCGGACTCTAGTCCAACATACCTATCCGACCTCACCCATGTATACACACCAGCAAGATACTTAAGCTCCTCTTCTGACAATTGTATACTCATTATTCCCAATATGAAGACAGCGTTTTTTTGCATACCAGGGCCCAGTAACGTGGAATGAATTGCCCACTGAACTTAGACACAAAGACACAGTGATCACATTCAAGAGTGCTCTCAAAACTCACTTATTTCGACTGCAAGAACAAACTTAAAGACCTAATAATGTTTCCTACCTTAACTATTCTCAGCATGTTTTCTTTTGTTTTCTAATTTCGTGGTGTTTGTTTTTGTAATCATATCATTATATGTTTTTTTATCTTATAGGTGTTGTCTAATGTTGTAAAGCGCTTAGAGCTTCTAAAAATTAGGCGCTATAGAAAGTCCTCATTATTATTATTATTATTATTATACACACTGATGTAAGTAAAAAATTCTTACGTAATATGCATGACACACACCTTGCATCAATGATGACGTACATACAAAGTCGCACGTAAAATGTATGACATACACCATGCATCAATGATGACGTACGTACAAAGTCTTACGTAATATGTATGACACACACCTTCCATCAATGATGATGCAAGTACAAAGTCTCACATAATATGTATAATATACACTCGCGTAAGAGGCTCTTTACGTTGTTTAAATTTGTTTCTGAATGAACTAAAACAGATGTTTCGTGGACTGCCACATACCAGCTGCGTTGGCACATTCCGTGTTGATAAAATGTTTCGGATTTAGGCTGGCTACAGTATATAACATACGCAAGATAAGGTCCTTACAAATAACATACAAGTGACAAGTCATGTACTCTCTTCTTTAGCTGGTGATGGAACGACACATATTACCACTGGAATAAAACAATAGAAATTTTTATATATTATTTTTCATAACCTAATATATCACACCGTTCCGATCGCCAAAATTCTAAATTGAAAATAAATTAACGGAATATAACATAACATATATTGTAATGGATTTTAAATCCAAAGAATTGAAATAAGACAACTGGGAAAGAAAAAAAAAATGATTTATACTTGCTGTCTCAAAGATACAGAAAATATAGCATACACACAATATAGCACTAATACACATAACAAACACTGAGACTTAGGACACCTCTAGCAAAGGTCACAAAAATTAGAAGGGAAGGGACTTCAAGCAAGGTGAATAAAACCAGGCTCGGACAAACAACCCTTTAGATAGCACTAGGAAAAAATAAATACCCCATTAAAAACTCAAATTAAAATTTTTGATACAAAATTCTTTATAAATAGAACATACAACATATCTGAGGAGGAAACAGACAAACTTAAAATACTTTTTATATTTTATTTAAATGGGGGGGGGGGCATCTGTCTTGTCCCCCCACCCCCCAAAAAAAGTGATTGTGGATTGTTGCGCGGATTCAATATCGGGTAATACTGCACGATTCTGACAATGTAAAGTTAACGGGGGAAAAATGAGCATATAATAATATTACGTATGACTTTGTACGTACGTCATTGTAGGTTACTGCATTTGTATGGGAAAATATGAACGAGTTTTTGGATGGAATACTGCACGTCCTTGGGAGTGCAGTATATCCTTCCGACAAAATGAGTTCATATTGTCCCATACAAACGCAGTAACCTTTTTATTATATGCTCATTTTTTTATTCTACCTAAGGATTAATTATATAAACAAAATACACTACAATAAACAACGTAAATGAATGTATGCCGCATGCCAAACTAAATACACAAGCGCATATTCATCATTACACAAATCAACATCATTACTGCGCACATAACTCCGCCCAGATAAATTTGAACTTAGTCGCGCGCTCGACATAACTTTCTGAAAAGAATAGGTGTTTATGTAAGAAGGTGGTATGGGAATCAATCTTGGCGAGACAGGTTTAGCAATCGCGATCAGGAGGCAAATGAAGGTGCAGGATGCGATATTCCGTGACTAGGGTGACACTTAATTGTTCATAAATTTGCCATTATGTTAATGTGTTTTGTCATCTTTGTCATTTTAGTCCTGCTTTCACGATGCATAAGTATTAATATGCCTATATTGCAAGTTAATATGAATCTTAATATACTGACCTGGAATGTTAGAGGAAGTATGTCCTCTGCTCTTAGCTTTAGTGCAATGTTGGATAAATATAATGTTGGCGTAGCTTGCGTAACTGAACATAAACTATTACAGTACATACTTCCATTTTGCGATACTATTCGTTCTGATTATAAATGCACTGCAAAGGCAGAGGATATTTCCTCTAATAGCACGTTAATAAAATGTGGTAAAGGAGGAGTTGCAATCTTTTGCAAAACTTCTCTCATGAGATATGCTAACTTTATAGATGAAGTTAATAGTGACAGAGTTGTTGGCATAGAATTCAAATTTCCCGATATGCAAAATGTATATATTTTTTGTGTATATATGCCGACCCTATTATATGGCATAGATTGTTATAAAGCGCAAATTGAGTTCATTCAAAATCTCTATGATCAGTACTCACAGCTGGGGGACGTGTATTTTACTGGTGATTTCAATGCAGTAGCTGAACCAGACACTTTCAGAGATTACAAAAATAGAGTATTTCATGAGTATTTCATGAGTTCTTGCGATATAATAATCTAGTGAGTGCTGGACATTTAATACTATGCACTGGTTCCCGTTATACGTTCACCCCAGCAAGAACGATGATTGATCATTTTGTACTGTCGGATCAATGCATAGGTAGATTACGAAGTGTGCACATTGTTTCAGATCACGAAGAGCACGTGATATCTGACCACCTCCCTATCCTATCCTTACTTCCCTTCGTACAGTGACCTGTGGGAGAGACTTCAGACAGTCTATGAAGAGAAACAACATAGCCTGGAATAAATTAAACGCTGATATCTTGAAAAACTATCAATCTGAGCTGGACCTTCGCCTGAAAACTTTAGATATAGATACTATTTCGGACAATGTTGATAGCTTTTACCGGCACATTGTTATTGCAATACAGCAGTCAAGCGACATCGCGCTTCCAAAGTCTAAATTCAATTATCATGCCAAACCATACTGGTCAAATGAACTCAAAGAAGCACATAAACTTCAAAGACAAGCTAGGTATACTTGGATAAATGAGGGAAGACCGAGGGGTAGTCAATTTAATTCTTACAGAGAATATAAAGATAAGAAGAGAGACTTTAGAAACGTTCAAAAACTGGCTGTGAAAAATATATGGGGGAGGTGTATGAAGAAATTGAAAAAGCACATGAATGCGATGTAAGACACTTTTGGAAAATGATCAACATTAAGAGAGGGAACAATATAAATTTTTGTCAGGAACTATCAACTGATGGAGTTTGTGTCCGTGATGATGATTCCATCGCAAATGGCTTTGCCAGATACTATGAGGACATTCACGGAAACTTTTATGAATTTATAGAGAGAGAATTAAATCGGGGTCTACAGGACGAAGTAAGCCATATCGAGGCTTTACAGACCAGTATCAGTTTAAACGAAGTAAGAGAAATCATTAAAGGTCTAAAGAAATCAAAAGCATCGGGCAATGATCAAATTTGCAATGAACATTTGATCTATGGCAGCGACTACCTCATCGAGTGTATGACAATTTTATTTACTCGGATGATTGATCAATCTTACATACCTGTAGACTGCAAAAAAGGGTTAGTAATACCACTGTACAAAGGTAACAGAAAATCAAAGAACTCCCTCGAAAGTTACAGGCCTGTTACTTTACTGCCTGTTATCTACAAAACCTTTGAGAAAATTATTCATAAACGTTTGGTAACTTGGCTCAAAGATACTAATTCTAGTATACCCAGTTCACAACAACATCGTTACCAAAAAGGTTTAGGCTGCACAACAGCGAGTTTTGTGCTGTTGCAATCAGTACAATATAATGTAAACATGGGTTCACGGGTTTTTGCTGCTTTTCTTGATACAAAAAAGGCATTTGATACCGTGTGGCACGAAGGACTGCTTTTTAAATTATTCACGCTGGGAATTACGGGTAAATCCCTTTTGATATTTTTTAACATGTATACAAATTTACAGAGTAAAGTTCTTGTAAATGGGCAATTTTCAGATTGGTTCTCAATTGGCTAAGGAGTGAGACAAGGGGGTGTTTTGTCAACCTTGATGTACACAATATTTATAAATGACTTGCTGCTACAGTTAGAAAATAGTGGATTTGGAGCAAAGATTGAATCCTTAGCTGTGGGAAATCCAACCCTAGCTGATGATATTTCATTTTTGGCTATATATCCTAGAAATCTACAAAAGCTGTTAGATATAGCATACGACTACAGTAATAAGTGGCGATTCGAGCTTAGTGTCACAAAGTCATACATTATCATTTTCGGACCCCAATACAAGAATTTTATCAATATGAAATGGTATCTTGGCCCGTCATGTTTGCCGGTTACCGATTCGGCAACACACCTGGGTCACCGGATTAACTCAAAGCTGACGTCGCATGACGCAATACTCGATGCATGCAAGAAAGGGAAAAAATCTTTTCACGGTCTGTTTGGTATTGGCATTAAACCGAATGGTTTAAATCCTTTGGTTGCTGCAAATGTAATTAAAAAGGTAATTTTCCCTTCAATGTTTTATGGAAGTGAATTATGGTGTAACATTTCAAAAAGTGACCTCGCTTTATTGGATAAAACTCTGAGGTATTTTGCCAAACATTTACAAGATTTTCCAATACATACAAGATCAGACATTGCCCTGGGAATGCTAGGATGGACATCAGCGCAGTCCGAAATTGATAGAAGAAAATTGATGTTTTTACACAGATTGTGTTTGATGCCTAACAATGTACATACTAAACGTGTGTTTAACGTTGCGTTATTTCACTTCATTTTGAGCGGATGCATGTCAAGCTGCGGGTTAATTTCAAATTTATATTATACCTCAAAGAAGTTTGACTTGCTCGGGTATCTAACTGATTATTTACATCATTCTGAAATTCCAGATAAACATAATTGGAAAGAAATTGTAAGGTCAAAAATTGTTGGTCTTGAAAATAGCCTCTGGAGAGTTCGTATGTCTAATCAAGCAGATTTTGATAGATTCTCTTCGATACACGAATACTTACGACCTGCCTCAGTGTGGCAGTCGGCTAAAACCAGACAACACACTAAGGTATTTACATATGTAGCTAAACTATGGGCTGCTGTTCCACAAACACAACTTGATATGTGTATTAGATGTGGGAATGTTTATACAGACTTGATACTTCATTGTTGTGTTAGTTGTCCTTATATGTCGAACTTTCGAAATTCTTTCTGGGATTTCCTTATTGATAAATTTCTCTTGAGCCTGCACATTACGTTATTTAATGCAGAAGATGAGCTGCAACTACAATATCTTTTAGGTAAAAGGTTACCATCAGGAGTAATCGACAAAGAAAACTCCAAGCTATTCGTCCTGTATGCAGCATACTTTGTCATGCAGTGTGCAGCTATCTTCTGTAAATAAGGTACTGAAACTTGCAACTTTGGAGTTGACGAACACTTTGTTGATTGATATTGTGTAAGAATTTGTATTCTAAAATAGATTTTTTTAAAAAAATATTTATTGATTGTATTCAGATGATTTATTTTTATATCATGTAATCTTCCATGGAAGGAAATAAAGATGATGATGATGATGATGATCATTACACAAATCAACATTATTACTGCGCACATAACTTTCGAAAGAAAATGGCGTGTCTAGTTAAAATTGAAATTTGGAGTCATATTGTGAATCAATGTGCATTGCAACAACTTTTCCATTTGATCTGGAAAGAATAGATTTTGGTATTTTTCTTGATTCTAGGAAATTTCGTGATTATGGACTGGATTTGTATGTAACGATTCATATGAAATACATGAGATTTAATAAGCTAGGGAGAAGCGTGTTGACATCTGCAAATATGTTTCCCTTTCTGTCATTGAATGTTTGAAATCATAATGTGGGAAAAATATGAAGTCTTTCAATTGCAATTATGAAAAAGACGCTATGGAATTGAATGCTTATTTCATTTTGAGTGCAGTAAGGAGGATGTAATTGCACTTATCATCGAAATTACATTACAATTTGGAAATGTGTAATCCAGATTGAGAACCTATGACATGGCTCATGTAATTCGGATTTGCAGAATAAGAAAATACAGTTTGAGGAAATTCAGGATGTAAAACTGTAAGTATATTTTATTTTGCCATTCTTATCACCAGCTAAAGAAGAGAGTACATGACTTGTCACTTGTATGTTATTTGTAAGGACCTTATGTTGCGTCTGTTATATAATGTAGCTAGCCTAAATCCGTAACATTATATCAACGCGGAATGTGACAAAGCAGCTGGTATGTGGCTGTCCACGAAACATCTGTTTTAGTTCATTCAGAAACAAATTTAAACAACCACAACGTGAAGAGCATCTTACGCGAGTGTACATGATTTGTGTACAAATCAAAAGTGCTGGCGTCTGCGTCCATTGTTTGTTTACAATAGAACGTAGTTGCTTTATGCACGTGAATGCTATATGTGTATTGTCGTGCGAGTTCAGTATCGGGTAATACTGAACGATTCTGACAATGTAAAGTTAACTAGGAAAATAATGAGCATATAATAAAAAGTCTTACGTAGTATCTCATTGATGACGTACGTAGAAAGTATTACATACTATGTATGACATACATCCTTATCAATGATGACGTACGTAGAAAGTCTTACATACTATGTATGACATACATCCTGTATCAGTGATGACGTACGTACAAAGTCTTACATACTATGTATGACATACATCCTGTATCAATGATGACGTACGTACAAAGTCTTACATACTATGTATGACATACATCCTGTATCAATGATGACGTACGTACAAAGTCTTACATACTATGTATGACATACATCCTGTATCAATGATGACGTACGTACAAAGTCTTACATACTATGTATGACATACATCCTGTATCAATGATGACGTACGTACAAAGTCTTACATACTATGTATGACATACATCCTGTATCAGTGATGACGTACGTACAAAGTCTTACATACTATGTATGACATACATCCTGTATCAATGATGACGTACGTACAAAGTCTTACATACTATGTATGACATACATCCTGTATCAATGATGACGTACGTACAAAGTCTTACATACTATGTATGACATACGAGGATGGGCATCCTTATTATTTATATAATTCAGATTTTGACCTCAAATGAAATCACAGTTTTATTCGGTCATTAATTTGCTGTTTCTCAATCGGAAACCGTTGTTGACATATCTGATAATTTCAGCCATCAATCATAGGAAACTGTCTGACATCTTTCTGAACGCTGAGACTAAGTTTAATACGGATTCCATTTGTATTGATCCACTTGCCAACAAAGGAAAGAATTATGAAGCAATATACACATCCTTTTTGGAGATGTGTTTATAGTGATAAACATGCAGCTAGTGAATACAAATTAGATTTAACATCTTGCGGGAGAGAGAGAGAGAGAGAGAGAGAGAGAGAGAGAGAGAGAGAGAGAGAGGATTATTTCAGTACGTAGAATGGCGACTTACGTCTCCTCAAAACAAGGTACTTATTCTGTCATGTCACACCTGTTACCTGTTACCTGTTACCTCTGTCATCTACTGTTATACCCCCCTCTCTCACTCTGAATGTCGCATATTCTATACAAGCGACGTATTCATATCTAATGGTTTGGAATAACTGAATTTCCATATATAAGAGGATCTCTTTTGACTTAAATACACATAAGAAGGGACAGATTACATCTTCACATGGAAAATGACATTTCTCCTGAAGAGAATGCAGTAGTAGATAGCGACAGTGCTTTGGTAATTGTAGAAGCCTGCGACAAGGAGTTACAAGAGACATGTGACGAGCTGGGTGAAAAGGTTTGTGCTCTTTAATATGCATGTAATTTAAACTGCAGTTTTCATTGTAGCATGTAATTTAAACTACAGCTTTCATTGTATCATGTAATTTAAACAACAGTTTTCATTGTAATAGCATGTAATTTAAACTACAGTTTTCATTGTAATAGCATGTAATTTAAACTACAGTTTTCATTGTAATAGCATGTAATTTAAACTACAGTTTTCATTATAAAAGCACATGATTTAAACTAGTTTTCATTGTAATAGCAAGTAATTTAAACTACAGTTTTCATTATAAAAACACATAATTTAAACTTCAGTTTTCATTGTAATATCATGTAATTTAATATATATGTTTCATTATAATAGCAGTTAAGTATTAGCTGATTTTCGACGCATATCGTATACTGTTTTCTTGACAAATATCTCCTGTAAAACTTCCGCAAACACGTTCTTTAATCTAGCTCACTAAATAGACCGAAAACCAAATACAAATTCTAGACAGCCCAGCTGACTTACATTGTGCTTCTTCATGTGATTGACACCGAGTGACGTTATCGAGATGTGTTGCAAATCCAAACAAACGCTTTCTTCGATTTTTCGTTTTCTTGCTATATGCGACTTGATTCTGTCAGCTAAGTTCATATATAAAGTCTTTTTTTAAAACCTAAACACCAATATTTTGGAAATGTACGTTAACGTCCACTACATTTTGAGCGAGAGTGACAATTATACCACTTTTCGTTCGATCTGTTCGTTGTGAATCATTGTTTTTAAATAATATTTTCATATCTTGGTCATTTTCAAACTACATAATTTCAAATAGTCATTCTGCACGCATCGAAGCGTACATTAAAGTCTGATTTTGTATCACACTTGATATATCAACAATAGGGGGAGTCACGCTATTGTCCTAATATTGTCCGTAACAAGAATGATTTTGTACCATTATCGTAAGCCAAGGTTCCGATATGTTACTCCAGCAGATATTTCTTTGCTTCGGGTCTGTGAATTTCATTGGATGCGGCGGCAAGCCACCGTCTCCAATCAAAATTAAGTTGTTTAAATCTGAATATTGTTCCTACATGATCGATACAAGGGGAGCACACAACTTGAATTGACGCATAAATAAACAGTTTCCACTGCCGGTCTATGTTTGTACAAATACCTTTCACTCAAATACGCTTGTAATGGCTTCTCTCTGGTACGTAGTCATACTTTCGATGTTAAACTTACAAAGTATAAATTTGAAGTCAATTGCCTTCACCATTTTTGGCCCATGTACAATGCACCGCTGTTACACGATGTTCTTTAGTTGACAATACATACTAAGGGAGGCAACTCATGAAATCCATTAGCTGTCGCTAGGACAAAGCACTAAAATATCTGCTTGATCCACCAAGGCGTAGATAGGGTTAACATATCGGAACCTTGACTAGCGAAGATGGATTCTGTACTAATTCAGTCCATCCCTGGCGACTCTTTTACGTCTTCTTTTTTCGTTCAGAGTTGTTTACTTATTCATAAAAATGCAACAGAGAACATGCGACTCACAAAAGCACTCTTTAAGGCATATGATAATAGTACTTACATCGTAGAGCCTAAGTCTTACATGGTTCGAATTATTAGTCATTTCTCTGTACAACAATGTTTAAATGTCTTTAAAACAATTACTCATAGGAGTCGGGGTGGCTGAATGAATACCGTGCCGGACTCATAATCAGTTGGTTCGGGGTGGAATCCTGCCCAGAGCAGGCCGGGTTGCCGTGGTTTATCTCAGGGATAAGCAATTTACGCACATTGCCATGATAGGCAATAATCTTTCAAGTACTGTCATGCCATTAGATACTAATCATTGAACAATTTCAACAGAATTATGTGGTTTAATTTTGTTTTATTTTGGGGTACTTAAAACGTTAAGTTAAGTTAAGTCAACGTTGTGCTTTGCCTATGAAGAAACTGACCTTCAACTTTGGTTCTTGGATGGTTAGAATATATCCAACCAGTGCAAATTGACGGCTACAAGCGCCATCGGCAATTGCTGATGATTGTTGATAAAATGAAGAAAGTACTTTAGTACCAGATATAAAATTAATAAAAAATGATAACCTTTGAGATGTTTCTATTTGATTATTATTAGTTTTAATTTCTAACACATTTCAAGTTTTAATTAGAAATAAAATAACTTAATCAAGATATAACCATATTTTTGAGCGGCTCATTTAATTTGTTCTCACCCATAAGCAACTTATTTACTAGTTCAACAGGTCACAAAAACCAACACTTCTACTGTCATGCAATATATGGTATAAATTCTATTTATCATTTCTCACCTATCAAACAGATAGCACGACAAATTTAGGCAAATTTTCGTTGAAATTCAATTGTTTGTCATCTCTCACTGTGTGTGTATGTATGTATATATGTATGTATGCATGCATGTATGTATGTATGTATGTATGTATGTATGTATGTATGTATGTATGTATGTATGTATGTATGTATGTATGTATGTGTGTATACACGGAAGAGTGATTTGAAGGCACTTAGCATCAGAACAGCCACTTGTAAAGTGCTAGAACCATCTTAGGCAAAAACAGAAGAAAAAAGGTTCTACAGAAAGGTCCAGCACGAAGGAAATAAACCAACTACAGATGATAAGTGCAACAAGTGTGACAGAGACTGTCACTCTCGCATCAGACAAGTGTGACAGACCGTCACTCTCGCATCAGACTTTGTTGAAACAATACATACTGAAATGCTGCCAAACTGATGTCAACATCCATCGGCGCAGATCCATAGTCTCGCGAGACTGACGGAAACCTGCTTTATAGAGGATCTCGAATGGGTAATGATTTAATATTGAATTTATGAAACGAGTTGAATATGTCCAGCTTTTGCGAGCCTTGGCTCGCGAAAGCTGGACATTAGTAAATGAGGTTCATAAATTTAAGATTAAAAAATCTTCGCATTTGAGATTCTTTTATTACATAGTTTTTATTTCAGTAGATTATACTTTTCTTGCAAAATATAAGCCATAGAACAAGCGTCCTTCCGAGAAAAAAAAACAACGTTCTACACAGACAAAATCATTTTTCAAACAGAATGTCCAATGCGTTTGATGTCGCATTGTTTGATGTACTACCCGTTAGAGTGCAGTAGACGATCCATGTTTACGTAACCTAGCATGTCACTTTCACAACTAAACATTACATTGATGAAATATTCATGTAAAAGAAGGTTTGCTGAATGCAGAAATTCCCATATTTACTTTAATGTATTTGTGACCGGATATTTGCAGTACTTGACTTGGAACAGTAGACTACAGTATATGCAAACAAATTTCATTTTGAGTCGGAATTGCATCACATATTTACCGCGTAAATATGCAATGGTTGTATAAACTTTTGTCAGTTTATGTCCACATTTTTCTCTGAACAGAGGTGAGTTTATTTACTTCTGTAAGTTAACATTTAAACCACGGTTATATATAGGGTGGGGTGGATTCAATGCTACATGTGTATCGCCCGTCTCCACCCCCGCTACCAACTTTGCAGCAGGCCCGGCTCTAGAGCAAGGCGAACGAGGCAACCGTCTTGGGCCCCGCGCTTTCAGACAATGACATGTTTTTGCTTGGGACCCTGCTCGTCGCTTATGGTGCCTTGGGCGGAAAAAAATGTAGTCGCAAGGGGGAAAGTTAGAAACGGAGGATGGAAACACTTGCACGGTTGGTAAGAATGTCAATTAAATCATAATAATGACTTAGATGAACTGAAAAAAAAACTTTAAATGTTTGAATTACCTCTTGCCGGTTCCTCATTCCGTTTAGTTTATATTTCTATTTCGTTTAAATATGCTAGCCGGTATGTGAAAGCCCGCGAGTTCACTGTTCATATAGGACTCACGGTACTAATTCAGTTCCCATAGCAAACCTATGCAAACACCATGATATTAAAAATTCAATAACTTTAAATTACCGAGTGCTCATTATCAAACCTATATTTATCAGTATAGATGAAACCTGGATGTCAGCTTCTTTGTAGAGGAAAGGATATGAGCCGCGGCATTTTCTGGATCTACATGTGTTTGAAACATGTGCTTTCAATTTCGCACCAAATATACAAGGACTAATTTCAATAATGAGTGTTCCAAACTCAAGACTGTTAAAGAACTGAACTTCCATCAGTAAAACAATGTCTCTATTTGTTTCAGTTACAACTAGAATAAGCTCTCAAAACATTCTTTTTCCTAAGAAATAACTTACATTATTAACCAATCCTGGCCGGCCAGACCCATATATATTCTATCTTATGTTCACCCATTTCCAGGCTGGTTCCTATTTTTTCCATACAATTAGTACCGTGTGTCCTCAAGTACTCAGCCATAATGTGTTTGAAGTGTTCTACTTGCTTCATTTAAACGATCTTTCCTATTTAAATCATAAGTGTGATTGAAAATAGAAGTTAAAAACTAAAAGAAGAAACTGGTCAATTTGCAGTGCAGATTGCTATTATTCATAAAAGTTAAGAACTACATTTTGTAGTGGACACACTGGACAGAACTGTCCAGAGTTCATTCATTCCGTCAAAACATAGTTGCTTTTAGTCAATCTTAACTGCGTTGGAAATGCAAGTATGTATATTTGTTTGTGATAGAAATAAAACATACCACCGGTAGTATAAATTGGTAATCAACAGGAAATTCGGCAAGCCTCTTTTCCCTTTACTGAAAAATGTATTCATCTCGTGCTTACTAAATGATACAGCGTTCATATATATATATATATATATATATATATATATATATATATATATATATATATATATATATATATATATATATATATATATATATATATATATATATAATCTCATCCAGTTCTTTTTGTTCTCTCTCTCTTAGTCTCTTTCGCGCGCGCGCTCTCGCTCTACCCGTGTGTGTATTTATCATAAACACATTGCCTTTATATATATATATATAAAGGCAATATGTTTATGATAAATACACACACGGGTAGAGCGAGAGCGCGCGCCGCGCGCGAAAGAGAGAGAGAGAGAGAGAGAGAGAGAGAACAAAAAGAACTGGATGAGATCTAGAGTTGTTCGAATCTATATGAGAGCACAAAAGTAGTATTTTAAGAAAACTCCTTGAGGGCTTGATAGTTTTCATCGACATAGATAAAATCATAATTTTCAATGTCATATATCCCTCTTATCCCTCTTAAACGTTTATGTAAAATTGAAAGAAATTATTCAGAACAACGGTTTATCAGATAACGTCCATCCTGTATAATTTCGGTTTACGACTTGGGCTGGGTTTCCTATCACTCGGCCCACCCTGGCTATTTCTGCAAGACAAAATATTCCTCAGATGTAAATCACAGTAATTGACAGAAGAATCGTACATTTTGTTGCGGGACATTTCTTCGCAAGAAGAAAGCACAGTCTATTGGGTACTTTTGTTATGAACGACGAAAATAATTGTTTGTTTTGAACAGATTCCTGTCCACATATTTTGTTTTACTGCAGTGGAAGGACTTTTTATTTTATTTTATTGAACATTAACATATATAGATTGCGTTTACTTCCGTTACAATTAATTCATTGTTGTTATCTTTCCTATCACATTATTTTCTTTGCTATTTTTAAATGTTGGTGTATGACGGATGAGTAAACATTATAAAGTAACGAATGGAAACCTTCTTTTAAGCATCGGAGGGACGATTATATAAATATACAACGGACTCACCGGGTCTACATTATTTTCTGAACGCTAGTTCTACCTCAATTTCCGAACAATGGGTCTACGCCGTTTTCCTAACACAGGTTCTACCTCATTTTCCGAACACTGGGTCTTCCACATTTTTCGAACACCGGGTCTATCCCATTTTCCGAACACGGGGTCTACCTCATTTTCCGAACACTGAGTCTACCCCATTTTACGAAAACACTGGGTCTACATAATTTTTCGAACCCTAGGTCTACTCTATTTTCCGAACACTGGATCTATCCCATTTTCCAAACGTTGGGCCTAAACCATTTTCCGAAAACAGCTGATATTTCATGAGAAAGCCTCCATTTTTCGGTGACAGTCGGCTTTTAATGTAAAGTACGATCATGCCATCCGCGAGAGACAGGCTTTCATTAGCTACTAATTTTATTTCATCAAAATTACATTCAATTAAAGAGAGGTTGATTCGATTAACCGGGCTTCTAGCACGTCGCTAGCTTTCTTTCGACACCCAGTAAATACGCCAATACAGAGTCTGATGTTGATTTGTAATTATCTCTCACAAGCTGTGAGTTGGCGGTATAATTGTTAAAAATGAAGACACGTTGGCTGCAAGGGGCAAACTGCTTATAAACAATGCTACTTTTTTAATCAAATTATCGCCCGATAATTTACAGTTATTTAAGAGGTTAAGTAGTAAAATTCAGCCTCAATATTAATAATCCAGTATAGAACTTGAAAATCTCACACCGTAAAAAAAAGAAAGTAAATGTGTACCATCAGCAACTAAGCTTGTCCCAGGCGAGTGTGATCTTTGGCGCTAAATAAATTCCATCTTCTGATAGCTGATAATTTAATAAAGGTGAACATAAAGGAAAATGAATGTTATACTTTAGAAATGTGGTTGATTAAATCCAGTTTGGTTCCATTTTGCAAGTAATGATATATGAGTTCTTGCTAAAAATTGACACTTTTCTTAATGATGACCAATATCTCCACCAGTTTGAAACATGACTGATATTATCATTTGTATTCTTGGACACAAAGAGATTTGATTACATGAAGTCTTTGAATTAAGAAGAACTTTACATTTATATTCATGATGTGAAAGAGTCTTGATTACTTAAATTCTTTGGATTAAGAAGAACTTTACATTTATATTCATGGTGTGAAAGAGTCTTGATTACCTGAAGTCTTTGGATTAAGAAAACTAATCTTTAGCGTCTCATCAACGAGCAGCATTTAAAAAGACGAAACTAGAAAATTATTGCTGTGTGTTGCTTCTTTTAAAGATTTGCACATTGAAGATTAAGTACCGTAAATGTTTTCCTGTAAGTTGGATCCAACAACAAACTGTATAATGTACCGGCAGATCCGGGTCTACTTAGTTTGTTATGGCTATTCAGTAGAGCAAACAACGTTGACCATAATTTGCCAGCGCATTATGGGCCTATGTTGCTTCCAGTTTAACCCGATTTATACGTGAGTACATGTACAGTACATATAGAGTACATATGCAGTACATATAAGCACTGGTAGGAAACTTCAAGTCAATGCGACGATTTATTGAATGGGGCAGTTCGTAAAAAAAGAAGATTTTGCAACCCTATCAAACTTTAAAACATCTTCTCCATTCCCATCATTTAATAAGACGAAAGCTATTTTTTGTTTTTCAAACTTACTTTAAAACTTTGCATATATTCTGAACGTTTCTAGAATGTTTGACTCATATTTGATTAATATTTTGCTGTGCATAAATTCAAACCTAGCTGACAAGCTGTGTTCAGCATCAAAGACTATTCAAGGAATGGAATAATCAATGTGTGAATTCGAAAATCGAATTAACTTTCAGTGAAAAATACCAAGATGGTATTTTATACTTTAAAGCGAGATACCAGAGATATAGATAGCACATCCTCATAAAAAAGGTATATATTCAATAAAGCTTTCTTTTGCATGTGAGTCAAACATAATTATGATATTATATTAACTAAAACTCATAGAAAGATATCTGACCAAAGACAAAATAAAGGAATATAGTATTTATATGCACATGACAGTGCATCTGCCAACACATTCTCTTTTCCTCTAATGTGTTTACTATGAACACTGTATTCATGCAGCACAGACTATATCCCAATAATCTTTAATTTTTGCTATTTACTTTATGGTCACTGAATAAAATAATTGGAGAAAGAGCTGATCAAACATACACTTTAAATGTTGCGACGCCAATAACAAATCCAAACACTCTGCTTTATTGTGGAGTAATTTCTCTGATGAGCGTTTAGTTCTTCAGACAAATATAGCAGACGGGTTTATCTTAATCATTTTGATTTACTTGAATCAATACTCCAATAACCACAACGTCACTTGCATCAACATAGATTTTATATGACTGATTGAATTTTGGAGCTGAAAGAACTGCTGTACCTTCAGTCATGACCTTTAATTTATCAAAGATTCCTGACACTTTTTAGACTAAACAAACTTGGTACTAAAAAAGTCCAATACTATCCAGCTGTACCACAACTCGCATCAGCTGCATTCTACCAACAGGCATTGTGAATTCAGCGATAGCCATGACCTTAACTTATGCTGGTTTAATTTGACCGTGTCCCACAATATGTCCTAAAATGTGGCAAGACACTTTTACCTAAATTAATTGCCAGATTTGCATCACGGAGTCGATCAATGAGTTTTCGAGTGGTTCTAGGTGATCTTTCCAGGTATCGTTGTAGACAATTACAACGTCGAATTAGGCCTCACAATTATCTAGACCAGTTGTTATCACGTTCATTACAAGCTGGAATGTTACCTAAGAACCTTTCGTACCAAACGGCATCACCCTATATTGATAACGTCCATCTAGAGTTGCAAATGCTAAAATTTTCTTTTGTAAGCACAATAATACATGGTGCACTCCAGTTGCTTGTATTTAGTCCTAAAAATCATAATGTAGCAAATACTGACTTTTTTCCTGCTTGTGAGGATTCGTCATGTAAGGATGCTGTTTTGGTGGTGTAAAATCTAAAATCTCGATGATAAATTTGATTTATTCGGTTTGGGAAATCAGAAAACAAGTGCTCATGTTCACTTAGTAGCTGTTTTAGTTCATTCCGTTCCTGCTCTTCTAGAAATGAAAGTTCCTGGTCCAGTTCGTTAAATACTTTTGATTTCCTAGGACGAGTTGAAGCAAAGTCATATAGGCAGATCGTATTCATCGTTTACATCCTTACTATTTGAGACAGTGTTACGACTCTATGGTCTAAAACTAAAATTCAACAAATAATTTATTTCCCAGGAATAAAAAATGAAAAATTTAAAAAGTACATTACTGTGAATTAAATCCCAAAGAGTCCTAAAAGTTCTATCAGAAGTCTAAATGTATGAAGTTCCAAGTGAATTCCAGTGTTATTTCCATTAAAGTCCAATATCAAATGTGTTGATGTGCCTGCAGTCTCGAATATACTATTTTGCAGTAGGTTGGAGGAGCGTGATGATGTCTTAAAGATCTTTTTATGTATCGCATTATAATCCGAAATTTTCTTTACTGAATTCATTACAATTCCAAATTAAAGTTCCAGCCCAAGAATAATACTGAGCACTGTGCAATTCCAATGAATAATTATTTGAATAAATAAGTCCACCCAAATACAAAATTGAACAAAACAATAAGAATAATTCAGCTTCAGATGTTAAGGCAAGATTAAGTATTTCTTATGTAAACAAATGTAAAAAAATATTGTATACACCTCTACTTGACCTAGGTCACAATTATCATTTTTGGAAATACTCTGCCAGTTTAACGGAATTTTCCATTGATAATGATCTGTGTCTTTAATCCACACTCAGATAAATATTATCTGTGTATTATGTTGTTTACAAAATAAATATCACTGTTCAGATGTCACTGTTCAGGAAGACCATTACTTGATTTTGGTGAGAATCAAGCACAAAATACAGATATACATAACATACCATCATTAATAAAGCCAACTATTATGCATATTTAATTTGCATTGTTTGTTAGTTACCTTTTTTAAAATTATTTTATTATATACTATGTTGATATAACACTGTATGTTGGACTTAGCTTTGTCCAAAATCAAGTTTATTTTATACTTGACCTGAATTATTGATTCTTTTTTTCTGCTATAAACAACAAATACGTAGTTAAAATATTTTCTATGTGTATGTGTTTAATATAAAGATTATTATTAATAGACGTGAGCATGTTTATTTGTGTCTGGGTCTAGGCCAATTGGATTCCCCTGGCGTATTATAAGTTTAGTAATAGATTTTCTAATTATAACTAGCATTTTATCTTATAAACATTTAGATTCTTCTTGGTAGAAATTTTTCATTTGGTGAAAGTTTTTGTTAGAAAATGTTAATCGTGATCTGAGGTCAAGTAGATGACCGTATAATTTATTACTAGAAAAATTGTTCATTCGTGCTTTAAGATATAGGAGAATCAAGTTCTATCATTGTTGTATGTTCTGTCTTGTATACAATGTTTTAATTTTTATATTGTTATGCCATCTGGTGTCGAGATTATGCTATCCTCGTTTCAGACATCTTCGCTAGACAAGGTTCCGATAACCCTATCTACACCTTGGTATTCGAGCAGATACTGTTGTGCTTCGGGTCTGTGAATTTCATTGGATGCGGCGGCAAGCCACCACACCCAATCAAAAGTAAGTTGTTCAAATTAGAACACTGTTCGTACGTGATCGAGACAAGGGGAGCACACAACTTGAATGGACTGATAAATAAACAATTTTCCAGTGTCGGTCCGTGTTTGCACAAATACGTCTCACTCAAATACACCTGTAATGGCTTCCCTCTGGTGCATAGTCATTTTTTCGATGTTAAGCTTACAAAAGTATCCTTTATAGGTCAATTGCAACCACCGTTTTCGGCGGATGTACAGTGCACTACGCTAATGGTTAGTTGGCATTACCTACTAAGGGAGGCAACAAATGAAATCCGATAGATGTCGCTAGGACAAAGCACCAATATAGATGTTCGATCCGCCAAGGTGTAGATAGGGTTATCGGAACCTTGGCTAGCGAAGAAGGGTTTAAGAATAAAAGTTACGTGATTGCTAGTGGCAAGCACGAGGTTCAGTCTGCCATTTTCTGTAAAATAGGGAGCTCATTGCCGAGCTGCCGCATTTTTGTTTTTATTTCTATCCGCTCTCGTTGCAGCCCTGGAAAACTGTATCTGTGAATACTTATTAATGTGGTTACACTAGATTCTTTATACATGATTACTAATATAGTCAGTTTGTGTATTGCAGTTTTATCAGAGAATTTCTTAGCGTGTATCAGGGCGCATTCTAGTGAAAACCATTCTAATGTGAAGAAGTTTTCCAGTCATATGTGAAGTGTGCAATTCAAATGTGAAGTTTACCATTTAAATGTGAAGTTATTGTGTTTCAGACAGCAAAACAGAAGCCCATATAGCATTTGTCGTAACATTTGTAGTTTAATTTGATGTTTAATTACAGCGTGATTGAAGACATGCAGTGATGATCCAAAACTTTATCAAATCAGTATAAATGAGTCATTGTTAATATATAGCATCACTCATTGATTTGTATATTTTATAGTCAAGTTTAACTGTATACGCACTACTTATCACGTGTAAAGGTAATTAGCCATGCCTTCAGTATTCGTCGGTGTTATAGATACTGTATTTCCTTTTGTCTTCTTTCAGTCGATCATACTATAGACTGTTCATTTTGTATGAACAATTTGAATAAATTCTACTAGATTCGGATGATTATTCTTGTCTTCGTATGTTTTCGTTGGAACTATGTTTAACTTTTTTAACTATCTGTTTAGTCGTGTAGGGTTACGTGCGACGAGAACAGAATATTGTGTGCGTAAGTGCATTTGGGCAGGAATTTATGTCTTTAACTTATTTAAGTGAGTGAATTTTTTCTCCTTTGGAATTATGGAATTCTCGTGAAAATAAGATTCTTGGAAAGAGAAATTCACTGGAATTATGTGTAGTTTCGCAACTAAGAGCGTTAGGAACAGAAGAACCAGTGAAGGGAAAATTGCAAAAGCAATAGAATGAAAATGTTAAATTTAGGGAAGAGATGAGAAACTAAGATACCCGTCACCCCCCAAACCCCCAAACAAAACAATCCCAAACCTCCGGATAAACACCCAAACCAGACAACACACACACACACACACACACACACACACACACACACCAAAAGCAACTCTTGTAGGGTATGAAATGACCCAACAAACTGATCATTTCAATCAAGCTAGTTGAAAGAAGATAATAATGTTCTGTGGATTCATTTCCTGATTTTAAAATGGCCTGAAGACAAAAATGGAATGTTTATAATAACTTACTGTTGTCTGAATCCGGAGGACTTAAAGAGGGTGCATGTGTCTGGTCATTCTGTTCAGTAGTCTATAAGATGATAAAGAAATATCGACTGGTTTTGTAATTTTTTGTAGAACATATTCAATGGAGCAACTGTCTTCAAGGGATCGTCAGCAACAGTAGCAGTTTGCGAGTAGTTAGTTTTGACCCACCAGGCTGCTTTCCTTTGAATTCGTTCAATTTGTTTTGATGTTCAACAATTTTTGTGTGGGCTCCAGGCAATCGAGATGAATTCAAGTGGGGCTCTAACCAGAGCTTTTAAAAGAGTCTCGAGTTTGCTCTATGGTTTGGTTTTGATTTCGTCAGAGAGACCCGACGGTCTTAAACTCTTCTGGAACTGGTTGTTATTCTTCGGTTATTTTTCCAGTATAAGTCGTGACAGCTGTCCACACCAGTTTACTTGGCATGATATACAGCTGCTAATTTCTCACCATCTGACAATTAACAGTACAAAATTAGATTTTAGCTAGCCTAAGCGATTTCAAGTCCCGTTGAATCTATTTGAAGGCAAACACAGCATAGAGACAAGACACACAATAAATACAAAAGAAAGCGTTGAATTTACAAAACGTTCACATGACTATGCTTAAAGGAAGTATTGTCCGATATATATTCTTTCATTTGGTTTTGAGAGGTAAGTGTAAGATTGTATTTTTACTTTAAATTTCTCTGGGAAAGGAATTAAAATTTTTATTTCTAATTTATTATTTGAGACATTCAGTGACCTCTCAAGTTTAAATCTTCTAAACATTATTTTGGAATAAATCAATCACATTACGAAGTTCATTCGTAATCTATTTAACTTTGATTTATACTTGAAAATATCTGACATAATTTTTTGGGTAAAAGTTTTTCGATTTTTCATTCTGACAATGCTACAAGAGTCCTCTCCCCTACAACAGACACGTACATGCTCATAAATTAGGAGAATGGAACTTACATTTTGTTCTCGGTAGCAATGGTACTGTCGTAATTGCCGTTATTTATCCACACGTTTTATTACTAAAGTTATGGCAAATTACGTGTACATTATGCAAGATGGCATGACGGTTTCATATCCTTTTTTCGGGTAAGGTAATTTGTAAAATTTTTTTAATAAACGTTGACAGAAAACATAAGTCTGTGGAGCTGATTGTAGATGTTTTTCCATTGCATAAAAAACGTTTGGGTGCATGAAGAATCTGATTCAGTACTGCCAGGTGAGTTGTAAGATACAAGCTGTCTAAATATGCATCATTCATTCATTCACTCGTCCACTAGTTTGTTCATTCCTTCCTTCCTTCATTTGCGTGCTATGTCGTCAGACAAGTTTATACATGGTAAGAAAATGTATTTTAAAGAACTCGAGACGTTTATCTGAGATTTCATGTCGCGAGATATCACTGAGAGGAAATACGGCGGCTAAAAGTTCTTTATTTGATAACTATCAACCTATCAACATACCAGGTATTGACAATTGACAACATTTTATTCCCCCAATGTCTCTTGGGAACCTATATCATATAATCCACTGTCATTGTCCGCGTTTGCAGTCAATTTGAAATTTGGCTGATAATACTAATCTTATTACTTTTGATTTCAAGCAATTTACGTGATGCGCTTCTCTAAGACAATACGTCCTGTGGGAGCGCGAAGTTTTCCCGTAAAGTAAGTGCAGCAGAATGGCACACAAATCTTTATTTAGGAGCGATGAAAAAGGACATAAAAGTTCCCACGAGAAAGGAGCCAACCTTTTAAAACTATTACCACAAAAAGAAGATTTGAATTGGACACATTGGGTTCGAATTTTGCACGTCGATCAAGCTATGTCAATATTGTGTTATCATGCATGGTCATCTAAGAAACAGTTCACGGGTGAACTGATAACACTGCATTGTCGCGAGTGGCGTCGCCACGCGTAACAATACCAAATGTTCCTCTTTTTCGACTAAAATATTTCCTTTCAGCTACTACTAAAACAGTAGATTTTCCGTATAAGATAACAAACATTCTAAAAATGTATAATCATTTGGGCAGCGACTTTTATCATTATAACTCGTACAAAAAATGCTTAAGATTGTGTATTTAGTTACATGAATCACCGTTTTCATATGAAATTGAAGAGCTTTATTTTCGTAAACATATTACTAGTTCTTGGGATAGCGTGCTGTAGAAACACGACAGAGCTGTCGTTACCTTCATTCCGGTACTACATATACATAACCACGTGATTATCAAGTGATTGTTATGATTGTGAGTATGGTTCTTTATTTTGTTGATTTCTGCACTGAACGTGAATTTTCGCATGGCCTTGGCAAGCTTGGAGTCTAGTAGATGACGCATCCTCATTTCTATTTTTCCTTGATTTCATTTGCAATCAAGACTCATATTGCCGCCTTTTCCATTGTTTTCAGACAGATTATGACTGTGGTAAAAGTTAGAACCACTACTTAAATAGTTTTATTACCATATTAAATCAAGAAATTTCCTTTAAAAAATTAGCTTGTCTTAGTAACATGTATATAATACTGTATAGATAATAACGAAAACCGACTAGAAACAGTTCATGTAAGTTCAATAACTGATAATTTGCGAAACTATCTTTTGGGATTTTAAGCATTTATGACGGCACCTACTTAACGAGGATGTAAAGTCTTTAAATTTTGTTAAGATCGATCGGTACAGCCTGAGAGAGAGAGAGGGGGGGGGAGGATTGCAATAGTTCTACTGTATTGATATTGTTATGTATATTTAATCTGCCGTGTTTGATAGTTTTATTTTAATGTATTTTTATTACTTTCTATTATAATGTAACATTGTATGTTTGACTTGACCTTGTCCAAAATTGAATTCATTTCTGCTTGACCTGAATTGACTTTTTTCTGTGTAATTAACTAATACATATCAAAAATTTTCTGTGTGTATGGGTTTAAACTCAGTATTATTATTAACAGAAGTAAATATGTTTATTAGGGTCTAGGTCTAGGTTTGGGAATTTCCTTAGTGTATTTTACTTAATCCAGGATCTGGTTTTTATTTTGTAAACATTAGGATCATTTTAGAAGGTTATTTTCCATTAGGTAATGTTTGTTGTTGTTTTTTTCTTCAGAAAATGCTAATTGTGATCTGAGGTTAAGCAGAGAACTATATAATCTTGTAATTGAGAGGAGTTTTCAAGCGTGCTTTAAGATCTACCATTTTCAAATTGTATTATATGTTGTGTCCAGTATTTAATTTTTGAGCTGGAAATTGTATTTCTTCAAGTTATTGAATTGAACTGATTATTTTCCTTGGAAATACAAAAGTGCTTTGATAACATTTTTGGATAGAGACATTTACTTGAATTTTTAGGGAATTCAAACCTGGAATTATATTACTGTGATTCAACAAAAGACTGCTGACACATCAACACTCTATTAGATACCATATATACATCATCGCCTTCAGTTTTATTATTTTTTCTGGACTTCTACTAAATTTTATTCAGGACTTTACGTAAGTTCTTTTTTCTCATTTTCACTTTGTATTCTAGGGATATAAATTATTTGTTGAATTTTACAAAGCTTGTTGCCTTTCACTCTTTTCAGTCACTTATTTTAAGAGCATAGACTCGTAACAATATTAAGTTTATCCTACTGGCACATTTGAATGTATCATTATGAAATATATAAAAAATATTATTAAGTGTTGCCAAACACAGCTTGCATCTTCGGAAAGTGTTGTGTCGATATGAATCAAATTCAGGCTGGTGAAAATTTTAACCTGATGCAATTTTGAGTCTCTAGGCTGACACGCAAATCAAATTAAGCCATTCTAGAATTTCCAACAATTTATGTATGTGTCACGTTGAATCAAAATCGCGATGTGTCGCATATTCTTTTTTCCATTTTTTTCGTTTCAAAAATTCTAGTTGCATATATATATGAGGGTGCCAATATCTCTCATTGAAAGCCACGTCAACTATGACTATAATCACTCGCTGTACAACCAATATGGTCAAGCTATACGTAATGCCAGTGGGGTTGGGCTATATGTACCGCAAATGGGGTGGGGCTATATGTATAGCCAACGGAGTCGGGCTATATGTGCTGCCAGTGGGGTCGGGCTATGCTAATAGTATAGTGGGACACTATAGGGTCTATGGAAATCCCAGTCAAAAAGTTCTTGGGAACGTTTAGGGTCAATGGGAATTTAACATGGGTGGAATACTCTAGGGTCAATGGGAATTTAACATAGGGAATGTATAGCGACAATGGACTGGGACTTTTTAGGGTCAATAGGAATTGGGGAAGGGTGACGTCAGTGTGCTGGAGAATAGTAACAATGTAGCAAGGGCTAACCTGTATAGGCGCTACTCTAGGAAAAGGCAAATACTTATAGGTTACTGCATTTGTATGGGAAAATATGAACGAGTTTTTCGGACGTCATACCACACGACCTTGAGAGTGCAGTATATCCATCCGACAAAACGAGTTCATATTTTCCCATACAAATCCAGTAAACTTTTTATTATATGCTCATTTTCTTATTCTACCTAAGGCTTAATTATATAAACAAACTACACTACAAGAAACAAAGTAAATGAATGCATGCCATGTTCCAAATTCCAAACTAAATACACAAGCGCAGTTTCATCATTACACAACAACATCATTATTAATAAGCACATAAAACCGCCCAGAAAAATTTGAACTTAGTCGCGCGCTAGACATAAGTTTCGAAAGAAAATGACATTTGTGTCTACTTAAAATTGAAATTTGGAGTCATATTGTGAATGATTGCGCATTGAAACAAGTTTCCGTTTGATCTGGAATGAATAGATTTTGGTATTTTTGTCAATTCTACGAAATTTTGTGATTAGTAGAGACGAGAAGCGATGGCATAGCAGCGGCTACCAAAGTCAACACAGTCCTAAGTAGTGAAAGGGGACGATTCAGCCTCAATGGGAATTAGCATTACAGACACCCCCCGGGACGGTTTAGCCTCAATGGAAATTTAACATGGAGAAAAATCGTGGGATTGTTTAGCCTCAAGGGAAATTTAACATGGACGAAAAATCGTGGGACTGTTGAGCCTCAAGAGGAATTGAACATGGGAATATGGGACTGTATAGCGTCAAAGGAATTTAAACAGTGTGGGACTGTATAGCGTCAAGGGAAATTTAACATGGGATTTTTTTTTTAAAAATAAAAAATAAAAAATAAAAAAATGGGGTAGGCAATGGAAAGTCATTCTCTTTTCGAGACCTATGAGTGGCCCTGAAAAGGGCCTTTGGGTTTCTTCTGCTTCTAATTTCTTCTATTTCTCCACCAACTTCTTATTTTCTCTCCTACACTCTTTCTCTTCTTTTCTTTCTTTTCTTCCTTTTTTTCTCTTCTTTCTTCTTCTCCTCCTCTTCTTTCTTCCTCTTCTCATTTTCTTCTTCTTTTTCAATTTTTTCATTCCATTCTCTTATCATTATCCTTTCCTCTTCATCCTCCTTCTCCTCCTTTATTTCTTTCATCACATCACTTATCAAGTCCTTTACTTTTCGTAAGTTGTTAATCTCCATCTTCACTCGATGGGGACTATAAGAATAGTGATCTTCGTTTAGTCTCACTAGCATTTGTTCCATCATGCCCAAATTGTCCAGGACGTCTTGCAATGTTTGCAATTTATCGAGGTGGTTTGAAGCCATCTTCTCTGTAGAATGGTTTGAACGACGAATACTGTGGGTTCTTATACGAAAAGCGCGGACGTGATGGAAAACATCCCCCTAAAAACATAAAATTGATCTTACCTAGATCATGACCAAACAACGCGCGGACGTGAAGGAAAACATCCCCATACTTTTCTCATTTCATATGATCTACTATCCACATACGTGAACCAGCAATAAACAAACCCCAAACCTACTATTTACACACGCAAATCATTAAAACAAAATCCATAATCTACTATCCACACAATCGTACGTGAGCGGTTACAAAACCCTAACTATACTCTCCATATACGCTAAGAAACAATAAACAAACCCATAATCTACTATTCACACAAACGTACGTGAGCGCTTACAAACACAAACACAAACACATACCCTCACACTAGGAAAAAAAGAATCAGTGTTTATATTCACACTACTCTACATACACACATTGGCAACTCGATTGTTATTTCTTTTCTAAAGGTTTGGGTAGCCCTGAAAAGGGCTGTTTGTTTTGTTTTTTTAACTCCAGATGCACCTATCTAATGATGGCACCTTCCAGGCCTGGCACCACACACACATCTTCTTCCCCAGTCTCCTTTTACCTTTCTTCTTGGGAGTGCAGAGGCGGGATAAGTGGCTTCAGAATCCCTATTTTCTGTCTCTGGGATTCTGAAATTTCCTCTCTCCTTTTCCTCCTCTTCTTTTTTCTTCTTTCCTCCTCCTCTTTCATCCTTGCCTCTTCGACAATGGCCTCCGCGGCCAGTTCATTTAGTATGCGCCTGGCATATTCCAGGTGCATCTGGAGTTCTAGCAGTTTCACAATTCTGGTATTCATTGTCTTGTCAACGAATGAACAGGGTAGCTAGACTTCGTTCGTTAGTTGGATTATAGTGGTTTTCGTTCTTTTGAACATGTACCACTTTTTTATTCACGCACTGCGTGATTTTTAATTACTCCTGGGGGAAGGAAAAGGAGCCTCATCCCCCAGGCTTTTATGTACTCAAAGAGTACTTTTTAATTTAGCCACTCAGGTGTAGGACTAACTAGTCCTTAACAACCTGACTGAAAGGCTAATAGACATGAGTGGGAATAGTCACACCACACACTCGTGTTTCTTAGTTAGATTGAAATGCCCCAGGTGTCAAACCAAGCAGTATGTGACTCCCGCCACGATTGGTCGGCAGCGATGACGTCACATTAGGACACCCGGTCTTGTGGCATTGACGAAGTGGCCCGCTTTTTTGATATCATCAATTGCCTTTCCCAGTCCCATATTCCGGTAGACAGAGCCTTCCTTTTTTCCACTCTGTTTAGGTGGTGCAGGTTCATCAGCTTCATCGCCGCTGCATGATGATACTTCCAGGGACGCTGCCAGCGTGGAAGTTTCAAATTCTTCAGTGTCGTCTGCCAACATTGCCTGGATTTGGCTGAGTATGTTAGTAGAAATAGCTGTGGAAGCTTGATTTGAAAGTTCAGCCAGATGTTGTTTAAGAGACAAGGAGACGGTTAGGAGTATTTTTTTTTTTTTTTTTTTTTTTTTTTTATTCATGAATTCCATATTTATTTTGATTCCCTATCTTATTGGTTTGGAATGAAAACTTGTTTTATGGTTGTTTGTATGTTATTATGGAGTCCTGTTTTAATTAATTCCTATTTTCCTATTTTAATTTTTTGTGGCCTTAATTGGTTTTTATTATTCGGGCTATGAACGGCTGTGTCAGTTTGTGAACCTACGAGACCTAGCAGGCCGTCATAATTCCCAAACAGTGATTTTGTAATATTCGTCCTTAACTGGTTTTTATTATTCGGGCTATGAACGGCTGTGTCAGTCTGTGAACCCACGAGACCGAGCCGGCCGTCATAATTCCCAAACAGTGATTTGTTATATTTTTAACTGGTCTTTGATTTACTTTCTTAGATTTTTTTGAGTAGATTGGATTCGTGTATAAAACTTATGATATTTTTGAATGTTAGATTACTATTGGGGTTTGTGTTCATCAAGAATTCTGGGTATGTTGTAGGGGATCCAATTTTATGCTGTTTAACTTTAAACTTAGCCCTTTCTTTTTCAAGTGTATGGCAGTTGTTAAAAATATGCTCTATGTCTTCTGGGACCCTGCAGTGGTAGCAGTTAGGGTTATGTGGTTGTGGTCCTATGTACTGTCCGAAGCTGTTAGCCAGCTTGGTTTTGCCCGTGAGTATTCTATTTATGAATTTTTGTTGCTAGACTGCCCAGCGAGTTTCAATTTATACTGAAAGCGCGGACGTGATGGAAAACATCCCCCTAAAACAAAATTGATCTTACCTAAATCATGACCAAACAATACCTCGTATAAAAGCTAAGTACTTTAGTACAAGGTAGGAAAATTACTAAGCCTGCGGGCAATTAAAACTCTGTGCTGTTTACATCTCACTATAATATATTTTACCTTACTTGTACTAAATTCCGTATCTACTCAATTTGCCGCCTATTCTCTTAAACAGTCTCTAAGAAACATACTAGAACCGACTGGATTGAACCCACACATGATACAAGCACCAAATATCATTGTGTGATTTTCAATCATAGAGAATAAATTCGACAAATTACACAACTAACCACTACCTTTTTCTTATAATAACAACTCTAGCTGTTAGCACTGTTCCCGAAAACAGGCACTAGGAAACACACTGATACCACGCCTGGTCAGAATCTCACAAATTACAAGCACAAGCTAACCGCTGTGAGATTTTCCGATTCACGGAGCGTAACAGAATCTCATCTCTCATTGTTTCTTCATAACCACAACCACTATTAACAACAATAAGTAACCTAAACCTTATTCAAAACCAAAGTAGGAATGTCTCAATCAATCACAAACAAACTTAACTTTAACACTAGAAAACAAATTCTGAGAAACAATAGGCTTGAAAAGGAAATTAAATCACATAAACCTCCCACCCCTATGACACCAAACCCACAAATAATCACGGGGAAATTGGATCTCAGTGCAAACTCCAAGCACCTTGAACTTTGCGAGAAGAAACTCAACTTCTCATCCACTCCTGAAAGGAATGATTTAACAACACCGCATCTAACCACCCCTGAGAGAAATGAACTAATTCAAATATCAGCAGCCGACTTAAGTATCAACTCAACTGTAAGTTTCAAAAACTTACTAGATCCATCGGCAAACAAGGACCTGGATGATACAATACCTATAGAAACACCAATATCGCCACTCCAAAAACAAGACCAGCCACCCACCCCCAAATACATGGTCATTGCACAATCCCCGGAAAAAAACATATAGCCATGATAATAAGAAACCCACCGAAAATAGGGCCCAACTCATGTAACAAAGGAAAAACTACACCCAAAATGGCGCCCATTGTAACGATAACTCCACCCATTCATATCAGTAACAACAAACCGAAATATCATAACAGTCAGACCCCTGGACCATCAAAACCCTTAACTGAAGAACAATTACTCAGCAGCCGAAACAAAACACAAGCTAACCCAACCACTAAATTAAAACCTAACAGTCAGACCCCTGGACCATCAAAACCCTTAACTGAAGAACAATTACTCAGCAGCCGAAACAAAACACAAGCTAACCCAACCACTAAATCAAAACCTAACGTGTGGGATGGCAAGGGTAAAGGGAAGGGACCCATGTTTACCAAGAACAAACCTGCCCCCCAAAATAATTCAAACTCACACCCCCCAAAGAACCAAAGAAACAGGCCAAATTTTCATACCACCCCATAGAACAAACACTTTATATCAGTAGCAACCCCAATAAACTGATAAACTTAACTGTTAACAGTCTCACACAGGCCCTCCTTAGGGTTCATCAAGGACAATTCAAAATATTTAGGCCAAACACAAGATACATAATAGTACACTGCAGCACTCGCAGTCAAATGGCCAAATTCCTAGAAATTGAAATTATTAACAACATTAGGGTTAACGTCGAAAGACACAAACAAATAGGGACAAAGAACATAATAACCAAAACACACAATAGCAACCAGACCCTCATGGCAATAAACAATAACACACGAACAAATGACTTAGCCACATACTCCCGCACGAACACCCCCACATTTAAAGCAGTTCTAAAACTCACAGGACAAAATAAAGGGATAAACAATGAAATCCTCACTGCCAAACTCAAAGACAGTGGTACCCCCATAAATAGGGCGTATAAACTCAAAAATCATTTAGGACAGGAAACCAGCGATACTAGAATCAAATTCTCCACTCTCAACCATGATAAGACTAGATCACTCTGGGGCACGCCACCGCCTTGAGACATACATAAACAAACCCAGGTTCTGCAGCAACTGCCAACACTGGGACATTTCTCTAACAGATGTCGATATACCCAACTATGCTACAAATGCGGGGGAAACCACAAAGGTGTATGTCGTAGAACCACACCCAAATGTACCAACTGCAGGGGCCCCCACCTACCTAAATCCCACGAATGCCCCAACACTATCAAGGAATATCAAACCATAGATATCATGAACAACAAGCAAATCCCGTATCATGCGTCGAAAAAACTAACCCCCAGTAATAAAAATTACCACATCATGACCCCAAACAAACCAGCAACTGAAGCAACCACAGCCCAAACACCCAACCTACCAAGGTCAAACAAGGTCAAACAAGATCAAACAAGATTAAATAAACAAGATACATTCTTAATCAAATCCCACAAAGACTCACAACTCCACCCCGAAGAATCAGATAACACTAACACCAAAAACAAATCACTGTCAAACCCGACAATAGAAAAGTTACTAACAGAGATCAAAGCCGAACTTATCAACAACCACCACTACATCGTGGATAAAATAACACAGATAATAAGCATAATAAGCAAAATCGATTCAAATTTGAAGTTAACATCATAACCCTCAACACAAAACAATCAATAAATGACCACCCCAATAATGGATTATACAACAAATCGGAACATTATAATATGGCAATGGAATGCTAGAGGCTTAATAAGTAATATCAGTGAACTCAAAGCCAAATTACAAAGCTTAGAACACAAACCAGATATTATATGCATTCAAGAAACAAAAATAACAAGTAGAACCAAACAAATACCCAAACTCCCAGGATATGCCCCAGGTCACTTCAAAAATCGAACCACGGGACAAGGAGGTGGGGGTTTAGCCATCTATATAGCAGATAACATCCCGAATGTAACAACAATAACCATAACACCAACCCCAGGTAGCAACGAAGCATTCGAAATTCAGTCCCTCATAATTCATACAGGCAAGGGTCAAATACAAATATTCAATATTTATGACCCAGGGGGAACATCAGGCATAGCTAACTTAATTACTTACAAACAAATAAATGATCACAAACGAGTAAATCAGATCGTCGTCTGTGGAGATTTCAATGCCCATAACGAGCTATGGGGGGGGGGGGGCGGTGTGACGGACAAAAGAGGCAAATTGATTGAAGAATGGACCGCAGAATCTAACTTAGCCATTTTAAATGACGGTACAAAAACACGCCTTAACCCAGAAAACGGTCTCATGTCCGCCATCGACCTCACCATTTGCTCGCCATCAATAACCCAGGTGGCGGACTGGAGAGTGGATCAAACTGACCCCTTGGGCAGTGACCACTTTCCAGTAATAGTCACCCTGCATATGACGGTCCAATACAGCTCGCTAAAAAGAACCCCTAGATGGATATATTCAAAAGCAGATTGGACCTCATTTAATGAAACACTAAGCAAAATAGACACCAAAAACATAGAAAATGATAATATTAATAAATATTACGAAGACCTGATTGATACCATACTAAAGGCAGCCACCACTAACATACCCAAAACTAGTGGTAACCCACATAAACAAGGAGTCCCATGGTGGAATGATGAATGCAAACAAGCCATCACTGATAAGAAAAAAGCCCTCAATAAATTCAAACGCACTAAAAACTCTATTGATTTCACTATATATAAACAAAAGGAGAAAAACCTTAAAAACATAATTAAACAGGCAAAGGAATCAACTTGGCATAATTACTGCACGAATATCAATATCACAACTAGTACCAAACAAGTCTGGGATAAGATTAGATCAATTAGAGGAAAGACAACTAACACCACTCCAAAAATAGCTGGAGCCATTACTAATAAAGAAAAGGCTGACCGACTAGCTCAGCATTTCTCAGATATGAGTAGCAACACCAACCACACCCCAGCATTTCAATTACATAGGGACAAAGTAGAAAGAACCCATAGTAATCTCTTTAAAGACCTCGGTCCCAAAGTCTCGAACCTAAATAAAAACATTACAACTTACGAATGGGACCTAGCATTGAAAACCAAAAACGAAACTAGCCCAGGGGAAGATCAAATAGGATACACAATATACAAAAATATCCCAAATAACATTAAACAAACAATTATTAAATTACTAAACCAAATATGGACCTCAGGCAAACTACCCGATAAATGGAAACACGCAATAGTAATTCCAATACCCAAGCAAGGAAAAGACCCTAACGATATTAGCTCCTACAGACCCATTTCCCTAACAAACAACATTTGTAAGATCATGGAAACCATAGTCACCAACCGACTCAAACACCACCTAGAAAGCAATAATTTAATCTCCGATAATCAATGCGGATTTAGAAACAAAAGATCCACCACGGATCAACTAATACGATTAGAAACCGCAATTAAATTTGCGTTCAACTCCAAACGCAAAGCTGATAGGAATTTAATTGCAGTATTTATTGACCTCGAAAAGGCATTCGACCTTGTATGGACCAAAGGCTTATTAGCCAAACTCAACCACTACGCCATCACAGGTCGAATGTTTAAATTCATTGAAAACTTCCTCGCTGACCGTAAAATATCAACCAGAGTCGGCGACACCTACTCTGAACCACACACACTTGAAAACGGTACACCACAAGGGAGCGTACTCAGCCCAACCCTTTTCAACATCATGATTAATGACTTGGACACCAACTTAACATCAAAACTAATTGAACTCTCACAATTTGCTGATGTTAGTGGATTATGGAGAGCAGGAAACCCCTCCAACCACAAAGTAATCAGCGATATTCAAACAAGTTTAAACAAAATAGGGAAATGGGCTGATAAATGGGGTTTCAAATTATCCCATGAAAAAACCATAGCAGTATTATTCACCACCAAACGTAAATTACAAAATCAGTTTCCCAAACTCACCATCCAAAATCAAGAAATTAAATTCGTAAATGTAGCACGATTTTTAGGAATGCATTATAACTCCAAGCTAAACTGGGGACACCACATAAACGAACTAGTCAAAAGGTGCAGTAAAGACCTTAACCTCCTTACAACCCTTAAAGGAACCACCTGGGGATCCAATCAAGAAACCTTACTAGCATTATATAAATCGTTAATTAGATCTAAACTAGATTACGGATGCCAAATTTACAACTCGGCACCCAAAAATAACCTCAAAAAACTAGATAGCATACAAAGAAAGGCCCTAATTATTTGCACTGGTGCACTACCATCCACATCACTAGTGGAACTTCAAATCTTAACTGGAGAACTGCCGCTCCACCTTAGAAGACAAGAACTCACCCTCAGATATGCAGCCAGGCTAACAACACACCCCGACACACACCCCACCCGGCTAGCTATAAATAAATGCAACATACCTTTTAGAACTAAATTATCACAAAACATACCAGCAGGGAAATTAGTCCATCAGTTAGTTGAACAACTTCCTATAGACAAACTCCAAGCAGAAATTGCAAATCACTATGACAAAGAACCATGGATAAATATCAACCCCACAGTTAACACCCTCATTACGAAATATGGCAATAAAAACGAACAGGAACTCAAACTAAACACAATCTGTACAGAAGAAATCAACTCAAAATATTGCAACTACATTAAGATTTACACTGATGGGTCCAAAATTACAGAACCACCCAGAACAGCAGCAGCTTACGTAATCCCCGAACTTAACATTAAAGTAGGACGAAGACTACCTAACCTCTGCTCTATATACACAGCTGAATTCTGGGCCATACTTGAAGCACTCAAATGGATCAAAGAGAACAAAATACCCCAAGCGGTAATAATAAGTGACTCGCTAAGCGTCATAAACTCAATACTTAATAACAACACCAAATCAAGAGAAAACTATCTTAGGCAAACCAATTTATTGTTAAAAATACTGAACAATAATAACTTACAAGTAGAATTTATGTGGATACCATCCCATATTAACATACCAGGTAACGATATGGCAGATATAACAGCTAAACAAAAACTAAACGAAACCACTCACATCAACCTAGATTATAGCATATGCGAACTCAATAGCATATCTAAAACCCTCATTGATAATAAATGGCAGGAATTATGGAACACAAGCACTCAAGGCAGGAAACTAAAAACCATCATTAAAGAAGTATGTAGAAATAGGAAACCGCCCAAAACAAAAGGCAGTGAACAAAAATTCATAAATAGAATACTCACGGGCAAAACCAAGCTGGCTAACAGCTTCGGACAGTACATAGGACCACAACCACATAACCCTAACTGCTACCACTGCAGGGTCCCAGAAGACATAGAGCATATTTTTAACAACTGCCATACACTTGAAAAAGAAAGGGCTAAGTTTAAAGTTAAACAGCATAAAATTGGATCCCCTACAACATACCCAGAATTCTTGATGAACACAAACCCCAATATTAATCTAACATTCAAAAATATCATAAGTTTTATACACGAATCCAATCTACTCAAAAAAATCTAAGAAAGTAAATCAAAGACCAGTTAAAAATATAACAAATCACTGTTTGGGAATTATGACGGCCGGCTCGGTCTCGTGGGTTCACAGACTGACACAGCCGTTCATAGCCCGAATAATAAAAACCAGTTAAGGACGAATATTACAAAATCACTGTTTGGGAATTATGACGGCCTGCTAGGTCTCGTAGGTTCACAAACTGACACAGCCGTTCATAGCCCGAATAATAAAAACCAATTAAGGCCACAAAAAATTAAAATAGGAAAATAGGAATTAATTAAAACAGGACTCCATAATAACATACAAACAACCATAAAACAAGTTTTCATTCCAAACCAATAAGATAGGGAATCAAAATAAATAAGGAATTCATGAATAATAAAAAAAAAAAAAAAAAAAAAAAAAAAAATACTCCTAACCGTCTCCTTGTCTCTTAAACAACATCTGGCTGAACTTTTAAATCAAGCTTCCACAGCTATTTCTACTAACATACTCAGCCAAATCCAGGCAATGTTGACAGACGACACTGAAGAATTTGAAACTTCCACGCTGGCAGCGGCCCTGGAAGTATCATCATCCAGCGGCGATGAAGCTGATGAACCTGCACCACCTAAACAGAGTGGAAAAAAGGAAGGCTCTGTCTACCGGAATATGGGACTGGGAAAGGCAATTGATGATATCAAAAAAGCGGGCCACTTCGTCAATGCCACAAGACCGGGTGTCCTAATGTGACGTCATCGCTGCCGACCAATCGTGGCGGGAGTCACATACTGCTTGGTTTGACACCTGGGGCATTTCAATCCAACTAAGAAACACGAGTGTGTGGTGTGACTATTCCCACTCATGTCTATTAGCCTTTCAGTCAGGTTGTTAAGGACTAGTTAGTCCTACACCTGAGTGGCTAAATTAAAAAGTACTCTTTGAGTACATAAAAGCCTGGGGGATGAGGCTCCTTTTCCTTCCCCCAGGAGTAATTAAAAATCACGCAGTGCGTGAATAAAAAAGTGGTACATGTTCAAAAGAACGAAAACCACTATAATCCAACTAACGAACGAACGAACCAAACAACGCGCGGACCTAAAAGAAACACTCACTCACTTTTTTATACTACCCATTACTATTCTAAAAATTTTCATTAATCACTTCAATATACTATCCACATACGCAAAGCAATCAAACCCCAAATCTACTCTTCCCACACCTCAAACAGCAAAAAAAAAAAAAAGACATGATTTTAATCTACTATCCACACCAACGTACGTGAGCACTTACAAACACACAATCCTATACACAAACACATACCCTCTCACTATAAAAAAGAGTTAGTGTTTATATTCACACTACTCTACCTACACACATTGGCAAATCGATTGTTATTTCTTTTCTAAAGGTTTGGGTAGCCCTGAAAAGGGCTGTTTTTTTGTTTGCAATGGCAATCTTTTAGTTTCTAAGAATGCGTCGTCCTCTGAGGATAGACTTTCTGACGATAGGTCTGCTTCTTCGGAAAGAGAAGAAGAACTCATTGGTGTCGATACGACAATCGACAAAGCCTCTGTCAGGTTCAGGTTCCTGCTGCTGCTGCTGTTGTTGTTGTTGTTGCTGCTGTTGCTGCTGTCTCTGAAGTCTGTACTTCTCTGTCCATTCTTCTTTCTCCCTGTTCACTTCTTCTCTGAAGAGCTCTTCTATCAGGTCTTCAGTGACTTTTAACATTCTCAGATTCTCTATCTCTTCTGGCTTCGGTATCAGACTGTGTCTGACCCTATGCAAATTCACGTAGGCTTCGTTTAGCTTAGCTAGTTTGGAGCACATCTTCGTAGGAGGATGAGTCGACAATGGATGGTTAGACTGGAAACTTCCCCGGTTCTTAAAGTCAAAGGGCGGCCGTGAAGGAAAACATCCCTCTACGGTTTTCGAGCCACAACGTTCAATAAGTGTCATGAGAGGGATAGTAAGAAGTCAAAGAGCATGAATCAACATTCTTATAGCCAAACAAAAGACAAAGACATTTTTTTCAAAACACAACATTTTTTATTCAAAATCACTTAACACTAACCAACAACTCTAACATTTTTAACAATAATCCAACAATATAACATCAAACATTTTTTTCAAATCACAAACATTTTTTTTTCAATTTACACATTATTTTGGACAGGATTGGCAACGTTGTGAATGAAATTGTGATTTCCATTGTTGGAAGTCATTAGGCCATTGATGGACACTACGTTTGCTAGCTTGAGACAAAAGATAAGCATAATGGTCACAAAACCATCGATCTACTTTCACATCGTTTCTTGAAGAAGAACGAGGATCAAAATGAGTCACTAAATGTTCTAAGGAATAGCCCAGGCTGCGATGATGCAGAAAATACACACAGTACTGTCCACACACCAAGGAATCTGTGCCTTGTAATTTCACATTATTGAATCGGGTGGTCTGAGCATTTCTTCTCATAAAGTCGATGATATCGTCTTCCAAAGGGGGCAATCCGTACGAAGCGAAATATACCACACATCCTTCTTGAGGAAAGTAAACGGCTACCCAGTGGGTTCCTGGGAGATGACTGTCGTCCGTGTTGATCACATAAGCTAGATGGTCTTGAGGTTTGCGATGAGGGAGTTCATCTTTAGCACAGACGACAGGATTCCAAGAAGCCGTATACAAACTGTGGTTCAAAAGGTAATAAAGTTCCCAGGTATCCATTTTTTGTGTGGTTTTTTTTCTTCTTCACAGGTAATAATAAGTCGTCAATTCGATCCTGACTTTTTGCTTGAAAATGTCTGACGAATAACCGTTTCTTCGTTTCGTCTCCTCACTCTGATTCAGGAGAGCTTCGATACGATCGATCTCTTGAGTGGTTAATGGTGGACAAGAATGTTCACGCAAGTCTTTATACCACTGGTGCAACACGTCTTCGTCCGAGATGAGACTCCAAGCTTCGTCCAGATACTCGTCCAATTTTTCTTCTTGACTCAGCATCAGGCATTTATCGTGTTGAATTTGACTGGGATGATCGTTTTGACATCCATAGCAATTTTTCTTGATCAATTCCGTCATTTTTTCGACCAAGTGTTTGGCAAAACAGGAGACTAAATGGGCTTCTTGTTCTGGCCATCTTGACTTCATCATGATAACTTCTTCTTCTTTCACAATCTCCTCACATTCCATGTCTAAAGTTTCTCCACTAGGTAAAGAGGGATAACAGTCTTCCATGGTTTCTAATAGTCTAGAATGACTTCTCTCAAACTGTTGATTTCTATGGTATTATCAAATTCTGCATACAGGATGACGTTCACCGTTACATCAGGGTCTCGGTCTTTAAACTAAATTTCCACACGAATCTGGCCGGATTTTATAGGGTGGAAATGTCCCTCGTCGCTGCCTTGGTCTGGAGTGAAATCGAAAGCCCACAAAGCATAACCTCCTGCATAATCTTCGTACGTAATGCCGTGACTGGTGTTGGTTCCTAACTGACCGGTAGCTTCGTACAAGGACAAGTACGACCTCAAGTAATTCTTCTTCTCAAAGTCAGGTTCGAAAGGTCTGGTACACAAGGTCTTGCCATCGCGACTGACTTCGATCTTGGACACGTTGAAGTGTCGAAAGTAGAAAGGATTTTTAGCGATAGCTCCGTTGAAGGCTTCATTCTCGACCATACCAACTATTAAACGTTTGGGTAGCTGTCCTTGGAACAGATGATCTTGGATCATGGATCGATGTCCCTTGGGAATGGTGAAGGTTTTCACTTCCACGCGTCGTATGGGATACTTGGCGGTCGTTCTGCTCAATGTCTGACTAATGTCGTTTCCCACTTTGGGTAACACTTCCACGCGTCGTACGTAGAGTCTGGCTTCTTGGATTTTGGTTTTGTAATCGTCAGTATCAGCCAATAAATGGAAAGCGGTACTGTTACGATTCAGTCTCAAGCGGACATCCACCCCGTTTAGCAAATACTTTTCTTGCAACCACATGTCCAAATGCAAACGATCCATCAGTTCTAAACTTTTTTCGACTCCTATGATTCTGTTTCCTCGTTCTACAAATCTGTCATTGTTTGGTGTTTTGCTTGCATTAGTTTCCAATTCTTCAAACTCGCCCGCATCGTCAGCTTCCCATACCACACAGGCATTAAGATGGGTGTTCTTGGCGTCTATTCCGTACGTCAAGAGATTTTCCAGGTAGGAACGATAAGGGTAAGTATCCATGCTGCTACTGACTAGTTTGTTATTCAAGTACAAGTCCACTCCACTGAACAAGGAATGCATGAAATTGTTGACGGGAGCTACTGCTTCAGTGTCTGCAGGACCTCCAGTCTTATCTAGAACTTTGACTTTCAGGTACAAGTAACTGCTATTCAGATCGATGTAATCTTCGGGCTGTCCTTTGATTTCAAACTCGATGGGAGCGGTATCGGCCAATGAGGAGACGGGATGAAATTCCACCCATTGGGATTCTTGCATCGTCATCATCGTGGGGGGCATGGCAAACGGGTCCAGTTCCGTCTTGGAACAAGCGCAACATTCTCGGTGCATCATTTTTCTCTGTGTCTCAATAATCGAAAACGTCTAAGTCTCGAACGGTTCTTCTTTTCTTTGTCTTTCTCGCTTTAGAAGTGTGAAGTCTGGTGAAAGGGTGTTTTCTTCGTCGTCTCTTTCTGCCTTGTGCTTGCTGAATGCCTGACTCGGTAGCGTGCAGGGCATTTATAGGTGTGTCTCGTCGGCCTAAAATGTCTTTGCCCGTTTGCAGCAAGACATTTTTACCAGCCCTGATGAAGGCTTCTTTAGGGTTTTGTTTGTCGATGATGACATTTTGGAGAAATTCTTTGCCTTGCGTCAGTGTCGCATCTTTCAAGGCGTGCAATCCGCGTGTCACCATCGGTTTCAACACCGGGGCCACCGAACGAAAGGCCGATTTTAACATATCTCCTAAACCGTGTCCTCGCTGTCGAGCAACCCCTCGGTACACTGGATACATGACTTACGAGTCGTGAGAGAACCGTTTTCGAAAATGGAGTTTCACCGTGACTTTTCTTTTGGTGAATGGAATATTTTGTCCCAAATCTCCTTTTATAGTAATGTTGACCGTGTCCAAATACGACTTGCTGACAGGCAAATAGTGAGGATGTACAAATTCGCGGTGGACGTGATAAGTGTTTCCACCTTCCTCGTCAGCGTTCGTGGCAGAATCCACTTTGAAAGTAATGACACGCAGTAACGGCACGGAGGTGTGTCCCACCACGTTGTACTCCACCACATCGGAATACACGAACATCAAATTCAATGCAGGATGGGAGGGATCGTAGTAAATGCTGGCTAAGACTTTTTCCATTTTTTGTGTTTGTTTGTGTGTTAATAAGACACCCACTCTTGGAGGATGCTACTCTTTTTCTCTTGGGGTATTTTCTTGGAATGCAATGCTTTGCGAGTGCGACCGGCAATAGGTGTCGTGGAGGAGGATGTGTGAACAGGGGATATCGGTTCTTGTTTCACTTCTGTCTTCACTTTTGTCTTCACTTTCTTTTTCTCTTGTGATGAAGAAGGGGTGGCCATCATCTTTTTAATCCATCCAATTCTGGAGGTAGGTGGTGTTGTTAACTTCCGTACTTTGTCTGGTGGAGTTTGAAACCCTTCTTCTTCTTCTCCTTTTTCTGTCTTGGTCACTGGTACTGGTACTGGTACTGGTGATGGTGCTGGACTTTTCATCAAGGTCTTAAAATCTTTCAGAGTGGGTAAAGCTGTTTCGTCTAAAGCTTTCTGGTGAAAGAGTTGCAGTGGTTGCAAGAGTTGACCGTACTTTTGCGATTTTTTTGTTTCGGACAAATCCTGGCGATCCATCAAGGACTGCAATTCGTGCTGTAACTGGGACATCTCGCTCAAATTGGGATTGGGAGGTAAATGCGGGGGGCGTTGTTCTTGCCAACGATGGTATTCCATCCATCGTTTGTAAGGCACTAAAGCTAGTTTTCGTCCTTCCATGGGGCTGTCAGGGGTCAATTCTGAGATCTTGGGACTTCCGAGGGCCTTTTTATCTTGCTCCCACCAGTCCTCCCAACATGGTTCCCAAGACTCCTTTCAGTAAGGGGCCTAACAAGAGGGGTAAAATGCCTCCACGTTGGACCAACATCTTCTTCTTTTGACGAATGGGAATTTTCTTTTGAGCCATTTGGCGAAGAACGTGACGATGTTTGCTTAAGCATTGTTTCTGGTGTTTGGACAAAGGGATCGTGCCTTTCAAGACGTTCAAACAACATTCGCACACGGTATCGATGACCTCTTTGGAGGCCGATTGAATGAGTTTTTTTCGTAGAGGTGGAGAAGCTTTGGACAGGACAGATAACATGTCCCCATGTTTGACTAAACGAGGAGGCAGTCCTTTTCTTTTCTTTCCTTGGGGTTGTTTAGAAGAGGGATGTTTTCTGGAGGGTGACATCTTCAGGACTCACGGTACTAATTCCACTCCAATGGTAAACATATGGAAACACTGTCATATTCAAAATTCAATAACTTAAAATTTATGGGTGCTGATAATGACACCTATAATTTTTCGTGCACATCTAACCTTGGTGCAAGCTTATGTGTGGAGAACACCATATGACCCGCGGCAATTTGTTTACATACATGTGCATCAAACACGTGTTATTGATTCTGCACCAAATGAATCAGGTGCTACTTTCAGTATTGAGTACTCCTGAGTCAAGCCTGTAAAAATGCTAAAATTGTATGAGTAGAAATTTGTCAATATTTTTTTTACTTACATATAGGACACGCTCTCAAAAGATATTTTTCCTAAAATTTTAATTTTCATTATTAACCAATTATGGACCACCAAACCTGTAAATGCTCTATCATTTCTTCACCCATTTCTAGACTGGTTCACAGTTCTTCCGTATAATTAGTACCGTGTGTCCTTCAGGAGCACCAAAAAACACTGATACCCCGACTTGGTCACAGGCCTTTTTTATACTGGAACGCGTCGCCACTGATTGTCTTTACGTCGTATCAATTTGAGGACAGGCATGACACGTCGTGCAGGGGTACGCAACGGACTAAATCGAGCCAGTTCTTGCTTGGCCAAATCCAGTAAACTTTGTAACATGCCCGATCTTTCTTGAACTTTGATTTTGGGAGAAGGTACTTTGTGAGCAGCAGCTACTGTCACTAAATTGGAGGGTCCTGCCACTGGGGAAGTTCTTTTTGGGGTCATCAACGGAGAAGTTCTTGGTGTGATCAAAGTCTCCAAGTACTCTTCAGTTCTTGGTGTCATCAACGGAGAAGTGGATGAACGTGAGGCTGCCGGAGACGCAGTCACCGCCGTGGCAGGTCGTGGTTTGCGAGTGTAAGGTTGCGTCCTGGCCGAAGAAGTGCCTCTCTTGCGACTAGTTTTCTTCTGTGGGCTTTTCTTTTTCTGGGGACTTTTTCTCTGTTTCTTTTTCTGGGGGCTTCTTTTCTTTTTCCGGGGTGGTGTCTGGTAAGAGGAGGGTCCCGCCACTGGAGAAGTTCTCATTGGGGACCTGGTCTTTTTCTTCTTCTTGGGGCTTCGTTTGACTTTTTTCTTGGGGAGAAGTTTGGGGGCAGTAGGATCCCATCTTAAGAGAGAGCGAATGATGACCCCTCCTAGAGTACCGCTCCCTCCAGGTTTCAAAATGATTTGTTTTTTGGTTTGAGTGTCGATGCGGGGATCGGCCAGTTGGACTAAAGCGACTTTGTTTCGATCAAAAAAGCGTTTGGTTTGATGAGGAATCTGAATGATTCCTTGGAGTAATTGACGTGCCATCACCGTGAACCATCGTAAGACTTCTTTGAGACTAGCGTCTAAGACACAAGCTCGTATTTGTGGATTTTTTTCTCGACTGATGCCATACAAGGCACGAATCAATTTGACGGGAAGATGCGACTGAAGGGACGACATGTTGACGTTGTGTGAGACAGACGAAAAGTGTCTGAGGTTTTTATAGATTTTTTTTGTGGAGCGAAATTAAGTCGAGGACGGAGACGTGTACAGGACAGGCCCTCCGTCTTGGCACCAGTGTACGAAATCGCAAATCATCGGGGGTCGTAGGTTTCAAATCGACGAGTAAATAGGCGTGTGGAGTTTGAGTGGCATCGTCGTACGCCTGAGTCAGCCAAGGCGTTCCTAACTGTTTGGCTAAGACTTGCACTTGTGATTTATCTCGAGGGCTTTTAAACAAGACCAAGTAATGCGCATTGAGACTGATGGTGCGATGGGCTTTACTTTGTTGAAACAAATTTTGGGTGATGTAAACGACACTGGCATTACGGTGATGCCCTTTGCGCGTGAACCACAGTTTAATTTCTTCTTCGTCTTCTCCTAACATGTCGTCGAAAATGACCAAATGGGTTTGACGGGAGTCAGAGACTGTGCCGTCGTCTTCTTTAGGAATGCCTTCCACAAACACGATGGAATCGCCTTGACTTTCTCGCAAGAGGTTGTACGCCGATTGCCACTCTTTGTAACACCACACGATCCGCTGAGGTGGCCGATCGATCAAATGATGTTTATGTTCGATCAAACGTTTGACGAATTCGGTTTTGCCTGGACCGCTAGGTCCGGCAATGAGCATGTTAAAGGGATGGCGAAGATACAAAGCCTCCCAACTGGCACGATCTAAGTGTTCGTCGATGACTTTGACAGTAGAGGAAGAGGGAGCAGAGACAGCAGAGGTAGCCATAGTGTTAGGAATGTCACTTGTGACACGAAAACAAACAAGACAAGAGTTTATATACTTTTTTTTCAGAACACGTTTATTGAATGTTTTAAACATGAATACGAAAGACAAAAATACATAAAAGCCAAAGGCTTAAGTACAACAATACAAGGCACATGATAACCATCAACGTGGAATAAAAACAAGTGTCTGTACAACATGTTTTGGGTAAAGTTCTGACCAGTTCTATAGGGGGTAAGGTCACACAAGTGTCCTGCCGAAAGGGTCTTTCAGGCCTGTCCACGACAGTCCTGTCCTGGGTGACGGGTTCTTCTGGCACCGTCACTAACACAGGTTGAAAAGTAACTTTTTTCCTTGAACAACTCTCGTGCATACTGAGCCACTTCTTGGGTCCAAGCCTAAAAATCCCATTCTTTCCAGGCACGGACATCTGTCCAGTGGGGATGTAAGTCACAAACTACACACACATCGTCATACACGTCTTGGGTAGCTAAAAGTTGACGAATCTTTTTTTCCTGTTGAGGTCGAGAAGTATCCAGATGAAAACGCAAGGCTTTGAGCAAAAGGAGTCTTTCGTGACCATTTAAGGCCATTGAGGTGGTAAGTACTCTTCGTAAAGAGTCCACAAGGAATCGGCTGGTAAACGAAATCCCAGAAAACAAGTCACTAAGACACACACCACTTGTCGACCCAAATTGAATGGATACAGTTCTTGTAATAATCGATGGTAATGATCCACGGTTTGAATATGGTCATTGAGTTCCTTCCACGGAATCTGTTCAATGATATGTGACATAATCCGTGGCATGGCAGCCTGATTTTATAGTCTCTTTGTTTCGGAAGCAATAAAGGTAATTTCTAACTAGACATCTTTCTCCAGTAGGGAATTTAAATGTTACATACTGTAACCGAAACGTCAGAGTTTGTCTAGATGTTTCGTCTTCCGCTAAGCAGATTCCACGTAACATATGTTGATAATCCTTTAACTCGTCTTCCTCAATACGTTGCAGTAGGTGAATCTCGAAGTAACCAACATTACGAACGTTTAGTTCATTCACAAACTGCAAGTGTTCAACAAGGTCTGACCACTGAAACAATTTCTGACGAATCAGTCCTCTTATACCATTCAGGTACCAGTGGTTAAAGATCTGGTGACGTAACGGATGCAATTGTTCTTTACGTTTGACTTGTATTTTGACCAGCTCTCGGTAAATCCTTTCTCTCAACTCCACAGGCAAAGTACTAACGTTCTCTTGTAAAGTATCCATGAATAGGTCAGTCCGTACAATTCACAATCTTCTCCTAGAGCAAAAGTAATCCACATAGTGAGTAATTTCTGACCACTGCCATTCAGGGTAACGTCCAAGAATGTCACTGAACTCTTTTGATGTAAACGGTCTAGAGTAATACAATAGGACGAATGCACACTTGACCCAAAGAAATCTAACACACTGGTTGACTTTTTTCACTTTCCTCTTGTGAATTTCACGGCACAAAAGTTCTACAGTGACCCATTGAGATTTCACTCTGGCAAGTCCCTGCCAAACTTCCTTGTATATCTTCTCTTGCAGTTCTTTAGGTAATGATTCAATATCGTTTTTGAAATGAAGTTTAAATACTGGTCTCGGTGATGTCCAACATTTGACTCCTAGCCAAACTGGTTTCTTCTTCGTCAACGACATGGTAAGTTACTTTAATGTCTCGTTCCCACTAAGGGTAAGTAATGACAATTCGGTGACCATCGAGCATGTTCTACGTAGGCCGAATCTTGCGGTTCCCAGTGCTGAAGTGACACACCGTAACTGAAGCACCTGACTTTATCCCCTTCGCCCAAGTAGAAAAATCCGGCTCTGGCTAATTCTTCGGGGGTCGGGCCTCCCAGATACTTAGGCCATTTTCCTTTGAACGATTGAAGACGATTTTCAAAGTCGCAGTATTCCGACCTACGCACAGAAAACGAATATTCGTCTTTCACAGGTTCGTTTCGATGAGGGTTGGGTGATATGGACAGGAGTTTGCTCAGAGCTGGATGACATCCGTAGGGGGGTAGACGTGAAGGTGAACATTCCCCTTTAAAACGAAACCCAGTAAAGTGTCCAAGAGGACGAGCGGCATCGCTTTCGCATCCCTCAGGTTTGACACGCACAGCATCACTTTCCATGATAGGGGTAGTGAGAACAAAGTTCCCACGATGCTTTACGGCATCGCTAAGGTCACAACGTACAGCATCGTACCCATCGCAAGGCTCACAATCGGATTCCACTTCCGAAGCCCCACACTTGAAGTGTGCCTTTCTAAACTTGTTTTGTGTTTCTCTGAAGGTATTCATCTTGCTCGCTCGGTCTTGGTAGTCCCAATGAACTATCGATCTTGCCTAGGGTTCCTTTTTATATACAGACCAATACCGACGCAAGGCTTCTTTCAATACCCCAAAGTTGACCACACGACTGGTACGATAATTCAGAGTCAGTCCTTTCACTTTGCACGTCGTGTGCACTTCTCCTTGTGGGTCCCGGTATTCGTAGCCGTAATTTTTGGGACCACCACTGACGAAACTTAGAATCTTGTCGTCGGGATGCTCGTCTGTCCAGGCTCCTAAACGGTCTCCTTCGATGTCAGGGTGCTGTTGACTCGGGTGATGGATGTAAATGCAACTGTCCGTGTCAAAGTACAGGACGCGTTTCCCTAACAGTTCTAAAGCTTCGTACAATTTTAAGCGAGCATGGGCTGTCACGTAAGCCGCAATGATGACATTTCCAAAAGGGTCGTCTTGTACAAAGTCCAGATCTTCTTCGTAATTGACCAAGATCAAATCCTCACGAACGACGTCCACGTGTTTCATGTATTTGGTTTTGTCGTGAATCATCTGGAAGTAGCGGGAAGGTTCGGTCAAATATTCCGTCTTGGGTAAACACGGTTGTTGTGCCATTTTACCCCACAAGCAATTTAACATCACTTTGGCAAACGATCGCCTGCCTTCGTTTTTCTCGATGTGGTCTAAAGAGATGCCTTCTTGTTCATAGTATTTCTCTTTGAATTGTATTTGGTCTTCGGGAGTGTGACACCAGGAAGGATAGCCGCTGGCTTCTTGCTTCAGTTTCAAAAAGGCATCCACGTAGTCGGCGAAAATGCCTTTCTGCGTGGGGTCACCCTTGTGGTATTGTTGTGTCTTGGGAAAGTGACAAATTTCGTACACTTCTAACAGTTGGTATCCCGTGTCCAGAGCTTTGAACAATTCCACGCCGACCCACGTCCCCGTCAAGGCTCGTTCTTCCTGGGTGTGATGGCAAGGCTGGTCTTGGTTGCACGTTTCGGCACAAGTACGACACAAAGGAAACATTAGTTTGCCTTGGCAATGGTGAAGTAACACGGGATGGTACAAGTCCGTGGGCGGCAAAACTTTACACTTGATCAGACCTTCGTATTGTCGAATGTTTTTCAGGTCGATGTGTTCCGTCAGCAATTGCGGGTGCCCTATAGGAAAGTGACAATATTTGCACACGTAGGGATACAGCGAACACACGTCCAAGTATTTGATTTCTTCTCCTTTCTCTTCGTCGGCTTGGTACAGCAAACAGGTGGCATTGGTCCTTCCTCCGTACAAACTATCCCTCGGGTTCAGCGGGTCCATGAACTGGTAACTTTCCACGAGGCGTTTAAATTCGGGATCGGTTTTCAAACGGTGATCGTATTCGTGTTCCCACATTTCCACCACTTGGTATCCTTCCTGTTCTAACTGTAGGCGTCGCTGACAAGTGGCCTGGTACAAGTCTTCCATGGTTCGTTGTAAAAACTGATTTTTAGTGCCACGGTCAGGGTAACAGACGGGACATCCGTGAAATAAGCAACCGTTAAACTCGTACACGATCTTGGGGTTTTCTAAGTCCCAGCCATCGACCGAATGCGTTCCGATGGTCTTTTCGCCCCCTCCGTTGCGTGCATGCTGAATCCACTTGTCTTCCTTGTCGCACAAGTAATGTAACCAGCGTAAGGCTTTGACCCAGTATTGACGTTTGACATAGTGGGTCGTTTGAGGACTGATGACAGCTACGGTGTTTTCAGGCATGAATTGTTGCCGGTACACTAAGGAACACGCTTTGGCAATGGTGCAAGCTTCTTTCAAAGGATCGACCCCTCCGTGTTCCATGAACAGTTCTCGAAATTTTCCACAGCAACGCCGTAAAATGTCCACGTCGGAACGACAATACTTTAGCATTTCTTCCTGAAAGTCGAAAGGGTCGGAGGTGTGAGCCTGGCACCAAGCGTAGAAAGCTTCTCGTTGTTCGGTACGCATGTTGTCGGGGTCGTAATAGTGAGCCTCATGTAAATGGGGTAGAACGGCGTGTTGATTGGCTTCCGTATTGAAAAAGTGTGGAAAGTACCCTTTAGCCATTTGTGTCATTCCAAACGTTTTAGGCATTCGGCTCAAAGGCATGGCCAAATAGCTCATCGAATCTTTAAACTGCACTTGTCCCACTTGCATGAAAATGATTTTAGCTCCGTTCAAAGTGACTTTAGGACGCTCCGTGCCTTGTTCCGTATAGTATCTCAAAAGAAACTGTCCATCGTATCCGGAGAAATTGTGAGCCATCACTGTGGCATGACGATGACAATCTCCGTAACGTTCGATGTCCTCTTGGCTCCACGTCGTGTCGATGGGGTCTAAGACCCATTTGGCAAAATCGGCTAACGTGTTCGGTCCTCGAAAGATTTTTTTACGCCCTCCGGGAATCTTGCTGCAGTGAGGGAATGACTGAAGATAGGTTCTTGAATGCACTTCTCGCACGCTCGATGAGCCACGCAGAAATTAGGAATGTGAATGCCGGTCTCTTGCATGCATTCGAAATCAAAAAAGATGAAATTGCCTTTCTGCTTGTGACCGTCCTCTTTCTCTGGTGGGGGTTGGTATTTTTGCACGTAGCATTGGTGTTCCAAGTCCACGATGTGGTGACAAATGTGACATTTTTTCTTTCCTGAACATACGTGTGTCTTGGCATTATTGGTACGTAGGCCTTGTCCACATGTAGGGCACAATCTCAGCAGTTGACAAGCACATTTCTGCTGTGAACCTTGCGTCTTCAAACGTTGTTGGTAACAGGTAGGGCTGACAAACGCGCGCAGACAAGTTGAACAAGGCACTGGTCCTTCGCTCAGACAGGGTGGAGAGGCCAAACATCTGAGCATTTCAATCCGCAATGTTTGTGTTGCTCTCGATTATTATAACCATGGTCACATTTCTCACAGTAATAACCATATCCCAGGAATGCAGTGATACTGGTAATGTTATCGAAATGGTCATCGTGATAATAGACATGAATGTATTTTCCGTCCTTAAAGTCTTTCCCTCGAAACAACAGAGGTCCGCGCACTTCTTGAGGGTGCACTTTCAAGGTGTATCGTGGAGCTAGGACATCTTGCAATTTTTGCATTTCAGGAATGCCACAGGGTGTGTCTTTGGACAGGCCGGCTTGTGGCAACAGGAGTTCTGCTTCGTTTCGTTGTTTGGCTCGGTCCGATTGTCGAATAGTTTTCCAGGCTCTTTTCCATTCTGTCGTGTCGTTCTTGTTGGCATAGGTTCGTCCCACCACGATGGCTCGGACTAAACACATCTGGTCTTAAAAACTGTGAATTTGGACGAGACTCTTTTTGGTGCTGCGAAGGTCGTTCACCAGTAACACCTTATTGCGTTGTCCGGTCCCTTGAGGAGGAGAGACGTGGGTCATGTCCAGTGTGGCTTTTCCATCAGTGATGTCAAACTGATCATTAGATTGTTGCACGTGTTGAATCTTGTCCATGACTTTGGAAGCGGTCAATTCTGCAGGGGTGCTAAACTCGATCCAAACAGGGGATTTCAAACCGTCGTGTTGTATGGAAAGTCTCAAGCGATCGTCTTCTTTGGGCTGACATTGTCGCTTGAGTGCGGTGAGCAAAGAATCCCAAACCCCAGTGATGAACCCTTCTGCTTTCTCTAACGGTACTTCAGCCTTGAAATCTTTAAACTTCACTGTGTATTTGTAAGCCGTGGTTCTAAATTTTCTAGAGGAGCGCTTTTCCGTCTCTCGAATGGAATAGTACTTTTCAGGGTTGACTAAGGGTGGCGGACTTTGTTTAGAGGGTTTGGATTCTGGTTCACTCATGTCCTCTTCAAAATCACTGGCATGAATTTGTGCCAAGACTTCAGCTCTGGTACAAGGCGATAGATCACGTTTCTGCCTCTTACTTTCTTCTTCTTCTTTCTTCTCGAATGAATTGGATCGTTTCATCTTGAGTGCAAAACGTCAAATGACTCAAGTTTAAACACCATAAACTAATTTATAGTCATGGCAGACCAGCGTATGTAAAAGGGTGTGTGTCTTGTCCTTTCACTATTCATTTCACTCTCAAACCGAGCACAACGATGGAAGAGACTACCCAGATAGAACGTTTCATCAGAGCTTTGCGAGGGGTCATTAGAAAATTCTCTTCAGACCAGCCGATGGACTACTCTCCTTCCTTTCGAGATAAAAGTCAAGATATTTGCTATATCTGTCAGAAGAAAGGGCATTGGTCTTCAGAGTGTCCAGACCATCAAAAAAGAAAAAAAGGGGCTAGAAAAGACAAAAGTCAAGATACCTGTTATTATTGTCAAGAAAAAGGACATTGGTCACCAGATTGCCGAAAAAAGAAAGAAGAGGAGTCAGAAGAAAAGAGGGATTCTTCAGAGGAAGAGAGGGATTCTTCAGACGAAGAAAGCAGCCAGGTAAAGAAAAAGAAACAGGAGAAGAAAAGAAGAAGGGAAGAAAGTGAGGACGAAGAAGAGGAAAAGCCTGTGAGGGTGAAGAAATTTAAAAAACTGTAAACAATGAGACAGAATAAGTTTATGAACTTTTTAAAGTGCTCTGTTGTGAATTGTGAATTGAATTGTAACTATGGATAAAAGAATACATTAATTATATAAGGTAAGTGTCTTTGAGTTTTGATTTTAAAATAAGAACGTACACTCACGCACTCATATACACGTACTATAGGGGTAAAATGGGATTTTTTTTGAGTTATTGGCCATTAAAATTGTATTTCTTTTCGAGAGACGTGGGTGGCCCTGAAAAGGGGCTTTGGTTTTTTTGGTGTAGGGGTGAGTTTAAGCAATCAACTTTAACTGTCTTAAGCTTTTGCCACGGCCGAGGCCTACTTCTGGACTGCGTACTGTTGATGATGATGATGATTTGGTTGAAATCACTAAGGGTGGTACGGTAGGCTTAGTCACAGGGTTGACGTGTTTAGCTCGGGAAGGTCGTATTCTCTTCGGTCGTAATAAAGAAGTCTGATACATTTGTTTCAGACTTCTTAACTCCGCTAAAATGTCCAACAGTACCGTGACCGTTTGATTTTCACCCTCTTGTTTCTTTGCTGCTACTTCTTCTTGTTGTTGTTTTCTTACCTCTTCTTCTTGCTGCTGTTGCTGTAGGAGAAAAGCTTGTTCCGCTTCCTTTTGTCGTTGTATAAATTTCTCCAATTCTTCTTTCTGTCTCTGTCTAAAATTCTCCACTTGCGGTAATGAAGAAGGTGACGAAGGTTCCGGAACAAATTCTTGCGAGGTAAGAAAATCCACAAAATCCCAATTTACCTCTTCTGAAAGTAAGTCCGGGTTCCCTTGGGCGGTCTCCACTGCTGGTGCACCCCAATGAATCGTTTTCTGAGTTTCCGTCATGTTGAATCACTGTCGCATAGATTGACTGCACACAGGCGCTAGCGAATCTATATAGACCACGTGACGTCACAGACTGTTCTCTTCGGATTGGATGCGGACTGACTGAATTTTGTAACGCGTGTTCGGATTGGTGAATGAACTCAATCCGTTTCAATCCTTCCTCTACCTATAAATAAGCGCAGTTCACTGCATTGATTCACCTGTTCTCGTCGCCTCAAGATGTGGACCACAGTTGAGTCATCCACCCTTGTGTCTTCAATGATGTTTAGGACGGACATGCTAATGTATGTCCGATCCAAGTGGACCGTTGTCCACAGGACAGACACCAGTCTGTGGATACGTAGGATCTACGTAGAAAGACAAGGATGCCTCAAAAGAGTGCTGATTTACGGTCCTACAATGAGACGCAGCCTAAGGACAAGAAGAAGACCAATGCGGTGCCACTTATGTTAATGGATACATTAACATAAACCCAAAGGCCCTTTTCAGGGCCACTCATAGGTCTCGAAAAGAGAATGACTTTCCATTGCCTACCCCATTTTTTTATTTTTATATTTTTTTTTTTTAAAAATCCCATGTTAAATTTCCCTTGACGCTATACAGTCCCACACTGTTTAAATTCCTTTGACTCTATACAGTCCCATATTCCCATGTTCAATTCCTCTTGAGGCTCAACAGTCCCACGATTTTTCTCCATGTTAAATTTCCATTGAGGCTAAACCGTCCCGGGGGGGTGGTCTGTAATGCTAATTCCCATTCAGGCTGAATCGTCCCCTTTCACTACTGTCCTACTTCCAGAAGAGACGGATTTTAATTGGGATTCAGTGGATTTTCTCTCTTCTGCGCAAGAATTTGTTCCCGTACCAACACCTTCGTCGCCTTCTCCTTCCTTACCACACGTCGAGGATTTTGAACAGAGACAGAAAGAAGAATTAGAGAAATTTTTAAAGCAGCAGAAAGAAGCAGAACAATTTTTTCACTTTCAACAGCAACAACGAGAAGAAGAAGAGGCAAAAATTAAACGACAGGAATAAGAAGCAGCAGAGAAGAAACAAGGTCTACGAGAGAAGGAGGACAGTGACATTTTTGTTAAACAGCGACGGTACTCTTAGATACTTTAGCAGAGTTCAGGAGTCTGAAACAAATGTATCATACTTCTTTAATACGACCCAAGAGAAAAATAACTTCCCGAGCCAAGCAACCCAACCCTGTCACTACGCCTGAAATACCCACCCTAAGGCAGTTAAAGCTGATTACGTCCCATTCCTGAGTTTGTTGTTTAAAAAAAACACAACACCCAACGGTCCTTTTCAGAGCTACCCAAAGAGATCTAATTCATTTTGCCAAAATCAATTAAAACTCAAAATCCCTTTTTTTCCCCATGATGTACGAGTGTGAATGCATGAGTGCAGGTCCTTATTCTAAAAAATCAAAACTTAGAGACACTTACATTTTCTGTCTGGTCTATTCTGTTACAAATTTTACAATTCAATTCACAGCACAACACAACACTTTAAAAAGTTCATAGACTTATTCTGTGTCTTTGTTTACTCTCTGTATTTTTGAATTTCTTAACTTTGACAGCTTTTTCATCCTCTTCTTCCTCACTTTCGCCTTGTCTACGTTTCTTCTCATTTTTCTCTTTCTGGACGTGACTGGGTTCTTCCTTTTGGGAGACTACCTCTTCTTCCTGTTCTGATCCCCTCTCTTTCTCTTGCTCCTGTTGTTTTTAGAGCATTCTGAAGACCAATGTCCTTTCTCTTGACAATGATAACAGGTATCTTGACTTTTGTCTCTTCTGACACCTGTCTTGCTTTTTGACCATCTGGACACTCTGTGTCTCAATGCCCTTCTTACAGATAAAGTAAGTATCTTGACTTTGCTCTCAGAAGGAGGGGGAGCAGTCCGTCGGCGTGTCTTAACAAACCTTTCTTATGACATCTCCCAAAGCTCTGATCAGAAGTTCGATCTGTGAAGGCTCTTCCATCGTTTAGTCGGTTTGAGAGTGAAATGAATACTGAGAGGGAAGACACTGACCCTTTATATAGGGAAGACACTGGTCTAACATGGATATAGGGGACAATGGCGTTTAAAATGTAGTCATTTGACTTTATGATGTCAAGATGAAATGATCGCATCATTTCGTGCAGAAAGGAGAATAAAGTAAGAGACAGAAACGTGATTTATCGCTCGCACAGTAGCAGAAGTGTTGGCTCATATTCATGCCAGTGATTTTGAAGATGATATGAGTGAGCCAGAATCCAAACCTAGATAGTCTACACCCAACCAAAGTACACCATTAAGTCCTCAAAAGTACCACCACATTCAAGAGACGGAAAAACCCTCCTCTAGAAAATTTAGAACTACAGCTTACACATAAACGGTGACGTTTAAAGATTTAAAGTCCAACGTACTGTTGGAGAAAGCAGAGGGCTTCATCACCGAGGTGTGGGATTCTTTGTTAACCACACTGAAATTGCAATGTGAAGTCAAAGAAGACGATCGCTTGAGACTTTCCATTCATCACGACAGTTTGAAGTCCCCCGTTTGGTTCGAATTTAGCAGCCCGGCAGAACTGACACCTTCCAAAGTCATCGACAAGATTAAACACGTGCAACAATCCAACTACAAGTTTTACATCATCGATGGAAAAGCGACACTGTTCATTACCCACGTGTCTCTTACCCAAGGGACAGGACGCAAAACGCTGATATTGGTAGACAACCGTCGCAGCACCAAAAGGAGTTTTCTCCGAATTAACAATCCTCAAGACAAGATGTGTTTAGCCCGTGGCATCTTGGTGGGACGAATGTATGCCGATAAAAACGACACGCTAGATTGGAAAAGAGCCTGGGAGAACATTTGAGTATCGGACTTAGCCAAACAGCGAAGTGAAGCAGACCGCCTGTTACAGCAAGCTGGGCTATCCAACGACATACCCTGTGGCATTCCTGAAATGCAAACATTCCAAGACATCTTGGCTCCACGCGTCACCTTGAAATTACACCCTCAAGAAGTGCGTGGATCTCTGTTGTTTCGACGCAAAGAGGTATTTTTAGCCATGTTTCCATGAAGATGAAAGGGACCTCTGGAATTAAAAGATCTCAGACATGACCATTAAAATCAGATGGAAGGACGAAAACTGACTTTAGTGCCTTACAAACGATGGAAGGAATTTTATCTTTGGCAATAACAACGGACTCCGCATTTAGCTCCCAATCCTCATTTGACCGAAATGTCCCAGTTGCAACACGAATTGCAATCGTTGATGGATCGCAACGATTTGTCCGAAACAGAAAAATCGCAGAGGTACGGTCAACTGCTTCAACGACTGCAATTTTTTTCGCCAGAAAGCTTTAGATAAAACAATTATACCAACTCTGAAAGATTTTAAGACCCTGATGAAAAGTCCACCACCACCACTACCCCAGTGACCAAGACAGAAAAAGAAGAAGAGTTTCAAACTCCACTAGAAAAAGGACGTAAGTTAACTACACCAACAGCGAATGTACGCAAGTTATCAACACTACCTACAACCAGAATTGGATGGATTTAAAGATGATGGTCACCCCTTCTTCCACATAAGAGAGAAGGAAGGTTAATACAGAAGTGAAACAAGAACCGATTACCCATGTTCAGAGATCATCATCCTCCTCGACACCTATCGTTCACCTGACACGCAAAGCATTACAATCAAAGAAAATACCAAACGAAAAAAGAGTAGCATCAGTGAAGAGTGGGTGACTTATTAACACAATTAGAGAAGGTGTTAACCAACATTTACTACGATCAAGCCCATCCTGCGGAATACGGAGGAGTTCAGCAATGTTATCGTGCTGCCAAAACCCGTCTGAAAAGTCTCCGTTTACCTCAAGTGCAACGATGGTTACAAGAACAAGCCACATACACTTTACACAAACCCATTCGACGAAGTCGCACCCGAATGAAGGGCATCAATCACCAATGGCAAGCAGATTTAGCCGATGTCTCCCATACGGCCACCTACTATCGTAGTTACAAATATTTGTCTTGTGTCATTGAGGTCTTTTCCAAATTTGCCTGGATCGTGCCATTGACTTCCAAATCGAGTAGTGAGTTAGTACGAGCCTTACATCTAGTGTTGCAACAAAGTGGTCGTCATCCTCTTCGATGGCAAACCGACAAAGGCACCGAATTTCTGAACCAAGCTTTCCAAACAGAATTTAAAATAACGTAACTTTCATTTTTTCACCACCGAGAATCCCGAAACCATAGCCAGATCAGTGGAACGTTTTCAACTCACCTTGAAAGAGCGCATGTGGAAATATTTTATCAACACACTCAAGTACATCGACATCTTACCGGACTTGGTCCAAGCGTACAACCAATTTTACCATCGGAGCATTGGATGTGCCCCCCCCCCCCCCCCCCGAAGCGACTCCCGATAACGAAGTGACTGGTATTGATCGTCTGTGTGGTACGTCCCCGACGGTGGCTATCTCCAAGAAAAGTGGAGTGTTGGCAGCAATAGATTGGGTGCGCATTGGCAAAACCAAACGCACTTTCTACAAAGGTTACTTACCCAACTGGACCACCGAATTGTTTGGTGTCACTGGACGAGTCCGTGGCCGTCATCATGCTGGCTATAAATTGGAAGACATGAACGGGGAAGTGTTAAAAAGGAACGTTTTACCTGCCCGAATTATAACCCGTGACCAAAAAATGAAGACGAAGTGTACGAAATCAAAATCAATCTCGAACGAAGAACCGAAAAGTGGGAAAACGATGTGTCAAAGAAGTCAAAGAACGTTGGAAAGGATATCCTCCCAGTTTTAATTCTTGGATCAACGCTTCTCAAGTCATCGACTATAAAAAGAAGTGAGTATCATGCTCTTCAGCACAGCCTCAACCGCTACCACAAAAGTGAACACTCCTTCACCCAGTTCCTCTCTGCAAGATCTACAAAATCTACCATTGTGTGTGAGGTGTGGCGAACGTGTGCCTAAAACACAAATCGTCTTTTTCCGCCAAATCTTTGTGGTGTATTGTGTCATCGGTGCGGCCATTGCCAATCTGAGTTCGCAAAAAGGAGATAAACAATTGTGGACCGTTTTACTGAGCAGTTTCATCGGTTACCTTCACCTCAATCATTCTCTGAATTACTCCTCAAACGGGAACAACGGGAGCCTTGCGTCCCACGTCAGTCACCACTCCAACAATCACCACAACAGCAATCGTCTTTTAGGCACTCCTCTGACTTCCAGTGACCCCTCAGACAGCAGCATATCTCTGGAATTATGAACAACAACAACCAATTTTACTTAACAGTGACAGTTCCAAGGAGGTGTTTCCCAACAATACTTTGTGTTGTTACACGGCCAAATTACCTCAGACCATCCAATTAGATCATGAAGCCCATTGGAAGTGGCTTTGGTGGAAATGATTTACCCTGCACAAACCAAAAACATCACTGAAACTCAAAACACTTTCCAGGTCGAAATCCTGAACGTCCAATTACAAGAAGAGATGAGTAAAATCTGGTTTTCAGGTGACACAAAGTTAGCAAGCAATTCATCATTCAGCATCTACACGTTGAAAATTCCGCCAGGCTATTATTTTAGCGGTGAATGTTTGGTGGACACAATTGCTGACAGGTTCGAGGCAGCGTCTGTCAAAGCCCTAAAGTGAGCCAAAAAAGTGATAAGATTGAGTAATATAAAGTGGCTCTTCGTCTACTGATGAAATTTTAGGATACCGAAATGTTGTTCGTCAGGTTTAATGGTAGTTTGTTTGAAATTTTGGGTGGACATCCACAGATGGTAGCACAGAATCTGAGCCCAAAGATCAACAGTAATATGGATTTTTACAGGGGTTTTGGATCCCTTGTAGAACTGAACGAAGGACTCAATTTGGTCTTTGTGTATTCCGATGTGGTGGAGTACAACGTAGTGGTCACACCTCCGTACCGTTACTACGTGTCATTCCTTTCAAAGTAGATTCAGCCACGACCATTGACCAGGAAGGTGGAAACACCTATCACGTTCACTGCGAATTTGCACATCCTCAGTATTTACTTGTCAGTAATTCGAATATTGACACTGTCAACATTGTTATAAAAGATCTGGGACAAAATATTTCATTCTCCAAAGGGAAAGTCGCGGTGAAAAAATGTTCGAAAAGGATAACGATTCTCTATCGAGTTGTAAATCATGTATCCGGTGTACCGAGGCGTCGCTCGACAGCAAGGACATGATTTAAGAGATATGCTGACATCGGCTTTTGTTCGGTGACCCTGGTTTTGAAACCGATCGTGTCAGGAGGATTGTACGCTTTGAAAGATGCGGCATTGACGCACGGCAAAGAATTCTCCAAAACTAAACCCAAAAGAAACTTTCTTGAGAGCAGGCAGAAATGTATTGTTGTGCCGACGAGCAACTCCTATAAATGCCCTGGACGCTACCGAGTCAGGCATTCCTGCTTCCATGACGCCACAACTAGGACAATGCAGAAAGAGACGACGAAGACACCCTTCCAGAGGCCTTCACGCCATCTCGAGCTAGAAAGACCAAGAAAAGAAGAACCGTCCGAGACGTAGACGGTTTTGATTATTAAAAATCACAGAGAGAAAAGAAAGAAAAGAAAATGATGCACCGAGAGTCTTGTGCCTGTTCCAAGTCGGAGCTGGATCTGTTTGCTATGCCACCCACCATGATGACGATGCAAGAATAACAATGGGTCGAATTTAATCCGGTCTCCTCTCTCAAGAACTCATGATCAGCTTCCATCGAGTTTGAAATGAAAGGACAGCCCAAAGATTACATTGATCTGAATAGCAGTTACTTTTACTTGATAATGAAAGTGATCGACACATCGGCGGACGGTCCCTATATCAAGGACGAAGATAAAATAGACCCCGTCATCAATTTCATGCATTCCTTGTTCAGTGGAGTGGATTCGTACTTGAATAACAAACTGGTCGGTAGCAGCATGGACATTTATCATTACCAAGCGTACCTGGAAAATCTCTTGACGTACGGAAAAGAAGCCAAGAACATCCATCTGGATGCTTGTGTGGTATGGAAACCTGACACAACAGGCAAATTCAACGATACCGATTTGATTACAGATAAAGAACCAAACCACAATGTGGGATTCAACGGTCGACGAAACAAAATCAAAAGACACAACAACAATTTAGAGCTGATGGATCGTTTGCATTTAGAAAAGTGGTTTCAAGAGAAGTATTTGCTGATGGTAGTGGATGTCCACCTCAGACTGAATCGTAGCAGTGCCGCTTTTCAGTTGATAACTGAGTCTGCCTATTACAAAACAGCCATTCAAGAACCCAGACTCTACGTACGACGTGTGGAAGTGTTACCTAAAGTGGGAAACGACATCAGTCACACTTTGAGCAGAACGACTGCCAAGTATCCGATACGACGCGTGGAAGTGAAAACTTACCATTTCCGCTGGACATAAATCGATGATCGAAGATCATCTGTTCCAAGGACAGTTAGCCAAACGTTTGATCATTGGTATCGTCAGAAATAAGCCTTCAGTGGCTCCCTAGATGAAAATCATTTTGAGTTTCATCACTACAATGCGTCCAAGATCGAAGTCAGTCGAGATGGCAAGACCCTGTGTACCAGACCTTTCGAACCTGACTTAGTGACGAGAAGAAGAATTACTTGAGATCGTATTTATCCCTGTACGAAGCCACCGGACATTTATCAGCCATCACCAGTCATGGCACTACGTACGAGGATCATGCAGAAGGTTACACTTTGTGGGTCTTTGATTTCACTCCAGACCAAGGCAGCGACGGGAGACATTTCCACCCTTTTAAAATCCGGCCGGACTTGTGTGGAACTTCAGTGTGCAAAGTAAATGCCCGTAAGCAACACGGTGAACATCATCTTGTATGCCGAATCGACAATACCATAGACATCAACAATTTTAGAGAAGTCGTTCTAGACTATTAGAAACTATGGAAGCCTGTTAGCCTTCTTTGAATAGTGGAGAATCTTTGGAAACTGAATGGGAGGATACCGTGGAAACAGAACCCCAAGATAAAGACTAAGAGGTCATAGTGACGAAGACCAGATGGCCAGAACAAGAACAACATTTAGACTCTTGTTTTGCCAAACCCCCGGCGGATAAAATTACGGAATTAACCTTTTTGACTAGGATTTCCATAGACCCTATAGCATCCCTTTATACTATTATTGTTGTACTGCCAATGAGGTCGGGTTTTATGTACTGCCAATGAGGTCGGGCGATATAAACTGACAATGATGTGTTACGTTTCACGCTCTTTAAAACAGTAACAAGAAAAGAATGAAGACAACAAGCTTTGTAAAATTCCATAAATAATTTATTTCCCTTGAAAATAAGGAAAAATGAGAAAATTAACATAGAATCAAATTAAAAAATGATCCAGGAATATTACAAGATATAAAAATTGAAGTCCTAGTAATAAAATGTCCTAATGAAACTGAGCTCGAATCCCGATGAAATCCGAAATGGAAGGCAATGAGGTATGCTTGTGGTCAGTTGTACTAGTGTATCAACAGTTCTTTGTTGAATCACAGAAAATAATATTCCAGTTTTGAATTCCGAATACAATTTTAAAAAATGTCTTTGTCCAAGAATTCTGTATGAGTACTTAAATATTTCCAGGGAAAAGTCTGATTCCATAAAAAACAAATTCCACTCAAACTGGTCATAACAAAACACCTTTCAGTGTTAATGGTTTGTAGCCCAACTGAATAAATTCTCATTAGATAATAGTCATACACTAATTTAAGACACAAAACAGATTCCCGTAATAAGGTCACATGATCATGTTTCTAGAGCAACATAGAAGCTTTGCATGCCTAAGATCATGTACTCTCAGTATGGCCTTGACTAAAACCAATGATATTACTCTGAGAAAGAATACAAAAATATTAAAAAAGTTGTTCACTTCATCTCATTGATTCTGAATCATGGTCACGAACTAGGTCATCATTAGATACAAAGTTTATATTATTAAGTTTACGAAAAACAGTCAGGTCAAAAAAATTTCTGGAAAATGTCAAATCCAGTAAAGTTACATTACCACTAACAAACAATTAAATTAAATCAAATATAAATTAAATCAAATATAAATAACTGGTGTCGAGCTATATAAACAGGCAATGGGGTCGGGCTATACGTACTGCCAATGGGGTCCAGCTATATGTACTGTCAATGTGATCGAGCTATATGTACTGCCAATGGGTTCGGGCTATATGTACTGCCAATGGTGTCAAGCTATACATATTGCCAATGAGGTAGGGCTATATGTGCAGCCCATGGGGTACGGCTATATGTATATACAATGGGGTCAGACTATATGTTTAGTCAATGGGGTCGGGCCATATGTATAGTCAATGGGGTTGGGCCATAGGTATAGTCAATGGGGTCGATCTATATGAAGTGCCCCTGGAGTCGAGCAATATGTATAGCAAATGGAGTAGAGCGATGTTCTTACAACTTAGCTGGAAGCCCCTTCCTTATGAACGAAATAAAACCATAAACGAAAGTCATATTCATGTGTGAATTTGTGCAATATATGAGACAAATAATTCAAAAAATAATACAACAGTAAAAAGACAATTGACTGTTGTAACGTAGTCGAGCTGACTCTTTGAGACCGGGCAGGGTTTTAAAGAAACAATAAACACGTTCGTGGATGACAAATGACAATATATTAAACACTGGTACTAAAGCAGCAGAGAGGGTGAACAGACCACTTAAGGGAGTTGTCACCCTTGTGTTTGGACCAAAAAAAAAATAGTGACCCTTCATAGAGGTCAATACCACGTCTACGATTATTGTTTGTCTCCAAAATAATTGTAGACAAGGCCCCTCTGCTGCTATGTTATTCTGAATAATCTGGGGAATCTTCATCTGAATCCTGGGAATTTGTTCCATGTTTCAAGTAATATTCAAGTTCTGATGGTGGTTTTTCTATTTTTGGATTTATGTTTTTTCTTTTTCTGTAATATATCATTAAACTTCTGTATCGATCTCCACCGCAATTTTTGCAAATCTGATATAATCCTCTAACGCCGTTGTTACATCCAACACATCTTCGTGGACCAGCATGAGGGTTTTTCTTTATAAGATAATTATGTTTTTTGCAATATTCTCCACGACATTTTTTATCACATTTGTTAGTGGTTCCTTGACGCAGCCACGCACAATTGTTCATTATATTAATGATATCAGTTTAATTTTATCATCACCCTGTTATCCAAATATTTTATCAAGTCCAATACGATATCTTGTTCTAGGATCGTGCAAATTTATTGTTATAAACCCGTGCGGAGTAGTTTGCGCTCGTGAAAAGAAGTTTCTGAATTTAATTATATCCATGTCACCGCTGCACCAGGTTTGATGAATATTTCGCAACGTGTGTGTGTCTACGCCATTAAACACAACTAAAATATTACAGTTATCTCTGATCACTTTTGGTATTTGTGCGTATCGTTGAGTAACATAAATAACATCGGTATTTTTATGTCTACCGCGGGAAAAAATCCTAGCTGGATTTGACTGTTTATCTAGCATCACATCATCATACACAACTAAATTATTAATAAATCCGTTTAAAACATCAACAGACGGTGCTTCATCAATATCTGTTATAAACTCTATAACATCATTATTTTCGTCCAGTAATCGCGCGTTTTCGTTAAAATCTTTAAGTACTTCATAACATCGTTGATCATCAGCGGATGGTGCTACCAAATACAACTTATCCCATTTCAACCATCTCATTATCAGATTGAGTAATAATTGCGTCTTACCCGATCCAGATGGGCCCATGATAATCATTCGGATGGAATTCGGTAGCGCAGGATGGTGTTTAACTGGCTCTCGCTGAGAAATCAATTATATCCATATATATTATAACATGAATTTATATTGTTTACGCTGTAAATTTAAACTCCAACCACTGAATTAGCTACGGTTATAACAAAAAATAAAAAAATAGCGTATGGTGGAAAATGTTCTGTATGCGGTAGAAAGAAATTTTCGTTTTTACCTAATAGGCGCGGTGGTGATATTGCTAATTTGATGTCAAAGTTTCCAGGTGCTCCATGGGCTAAATACAGCGGAGAAAAACATCTTCCAGGATATAATTATTGCGGTCCTGGTACTCGACTCGATATCAGGCTTGATAATCAGGATCAACCAAAACCAGGCGAGGAACCAGTAAACGCTATTGATCGAGCTTGTCATGTTCATGATGTAGCTTATAAGAGTAAAAATCTACAAGATAGGCATATTGCAGATGTGAAATTAATTCACGCGTTAAATTCCATAAAAAATAAAAATATCAGAGAATCATTAGCTAATTGGTTAGTAAGATCTGCGATGAAAAGTAAATTAGCGCTAGGGGCTGGTAATATATAATGGAATCGATTTATTATTCACCAGTTGGATACTGGAAGGGTAAAGCAGCAATTAGTAAACTCGCTGATGCAGCAGCGGTTAAACATTCTGCCGCTAAAACGTGGTTGTCCAGGCAGGCAATATGGCAAATTTATCTACCACGTCCTAAACAAATTCAGTACGCGTATTTCAGTGTCAGTGTTCCTAATGAAGTTCATCAAGCTGATATTTTATTTTTACCATATGATACTGTACGTAGAAAAACGTACAAATACGCGCTAGCTGTTGTTGATGTTGCAAGTAGATATAAAGAAGCAGAACCGTTGACGACTAAAACAGCTGCTGAAGTAGCCGACGCATTTAAACGAATTTATCAACGAGGACCATTACGATGGCCACAGCTGCTACAGGTTGATCCTGGCAAGGAATTTCTTGGTCCAGTATCATCGTTGATGAAACAACATAATACCAAAATACGACGAGGACATGCTGCAATTCATCGTGATCAGGCAATTGTTGAGCGATTTAATCGAACACTCGCTGAGCGGTTATTTGGATATCAATACGCGAAGGAATTGATTCAGGATAAAAGATCTCGTGAATGGGTGGCAAGATTATCAAATGTGATAGCAGCGTTAAATAATGAAGTAACTCGAACGACCAACATGAAACCTATTAATGCAATTGCAAGCGCGCACATACCTACACAACGACGTGATCTTCCAGCACAACCATTATTAGGTAATATCACTGTAAGGTATTTATATGAGCCCGGCGAACTTGAAGGCGGTAAAAAAAGAGCGACTGATCCTATTTGGAGTGTTACCACACACAAAATATCCACCGTGACAAGATCGCCGGGTAGACCCGCAATCTACAGATTAGATTCGGCTGCTCATCAACGCGGATTTGTGCGTGAACAATTACAAGTAATCCCCACGGATACATAATTACCACCAAAATCACTTAACTAGCACTGGTGCCAGCACCACGACGTCGATTACATTCAAGACAGGTCAATATGATATTTTCTCGTGTATGACCAAGATTGTTATTTTTTCTATCTATGGTAAATTGTCTTGGATCATTTTTCAGATACCGCCATAACATTATACAATTACAACTTGCACAATGATTATTCTGTTGTTGTTTCAGCGCATTAATAAAATCAACATCAGGATCAAAATTGCGTTTATTTTTTTTATCACACTGTTTATAACCAGATAATTTTTTTCTTATTATATCACCGTCAACATCATCATCACTAATCACTGACGAGTCCATGACGATCCGTCTCAGTTGAGATATTTTTCTAACTCGAGACACTGCAAGATAAACCAAGTTCGACCATTCGATGTGATCATCAACGATCCAAACAACTGTATCAGTAATAGTTAATCCCTGAGATGAATGAATCGTCATCGCGTATCCAAGCGTCCACGGGGATTTATCAGCACGTAGAGCATCTTCAACAACATCAACGTCGACGGCAACAATATCATTCAATACAAGATTCTGTTTCCTCTTTGACTCTCCTGGTATATCAGCGTCGATATTTTGCCGTCGCGTATCTGCTGGTCGATAACATAGTGGAACTGACAACGTTGGAAACTTTTCTCGTTGTAACTGAAACAACTCCCGCTGAAGTGTATCACGAACTATCTTTCTACTTGCAACTATCAAATCGTTTGGTCGCCACGTTTGCATAAAGTCTTTCCTGGGTGTTTCTGAAATTATCTCGCGCATTATTTCACATTGAATTTTATTCGGTTGTAGTCTGATTAATTTTTTAAATTCCTTCAACGCTGCATCAAGTGCTCTATGATCATCAGTTATTTCTTCAGCGTGATCAACGAAATTTTTCAGCCAATCATGTGGAGATGGTCCAGCTACAGGTGGTGGTTGACCGTGATCGCCGCACATTATCACAGCGGTATTTCTTGTTAACAACCAATCAAGAAATGTTTTTAATGTTTCTAGCGGTACAGTGCATATTTCATCCCATATTATAATCCTTGGAATGTATTTCTCGCCCATCCTTAAAGATGTCCATGTATCACCCTTCCATCGAAAAAAGCTGTGATAAGTACAGGAATTAACACCGCGTTGTTTCATCTCTCGCGCGAGTCTATGTGTGGGTGTTAGCACGATCATATCCGAGTTCTGAAATAGTTCGATAGCTCGAGTAGTTTTATCACTGCCGCCAGGTCCATTTAGATAAACCGTTTTGTGTCTAGTTATTGGATCGTATACCGATGGTAACAACGGAGTTGTCAACGTTTGATATTTTTTACAGTAAATATCTTTAACCGCAACATCAGCGGATTCGGAATAATCGAGCGTATATTCCTTTTTTATTCTCCACGAACCCCACGATGCATAAGTGCCTATGTTTAATTTTTCTAACTGTATTGAATGTTTTTACTTATATAAAACGAATCAGTAGCAACTCTGACGGCATGCGTAGAAACCATATTTATCATCGATAATAGATTTATTGAAACATACGCGAGCATCGATGATCTTAAATGAGTATACTGAGGTGACTCACCGTCCATGTAGTTCACAATGGTGCCTAGTTTATTTCCATTTGACAAGAAAGCTGTTTCTCGACTTACAAACGTGTTCTTGTTCGTTGTATCAGCGATTATAAAATCTAACTCAGCGTCGTCCATGATCAATCTTGTACAATGTTGTCTGTGATCATATGCTGCTCCTTGGGTAAATTTGCCAATTATTTTTCTACCAAGATCCTTCGAATCGGTTTCATTCGAATGTGGTAACCAAACTTCGGTTTGTTTTCGATATGATATAATTGCTTCGCTGATCGTCAGCGATATTAACATCGTGCAATCAAGCATATATCGTAATAGTACTATTGGTGTCCACATTTTTTCTGGAAAATGTTTTCCAAACCAAACATAACAAATTGCATGGAGTCCTTTAGACATTTCGAATGACTCGATACGAGCAAATCCAGTCAGGTCAAAATCCGGTAATGGTCCATTTATCGATACTCGCGTCATTTCGTGCGTCGGATGACCGAATCGCTCAAAATACACAGAACAATCTCCATATCCAAGAAAACTTCCCGGATAACACGCAACCATATCAACTGAAATAACATCTCTATGATCGTATTTAGTATTCCATAGTCCGCCGTGTCCATATTCGACACAACTGGATACTATGTCATCGAGAAAATCAAACCGAGTTGGTTTCCACGAATTTTTCTTTCTAGCAAAATGAGCCGCAACTGACGGAACAGTAAAGCAGTTGCTCAATAATTCGTCGGTGTCATCAGTGTATTGCAGTGCAAGATTTTTCATTTTCTCGTGAAGAGGATTTGTTCGATAAATAGCACCATTTGGTCTCACAATCTGATCAAATTGATTATTTTCTTCCACGCAAGACTGAAATAACCATACTGACACGGGATCGTTTTTACTTATTTCGTTAATAAAATCAAACATGCCTCCGGGATAACATTTAACAGTTCGATCTCGTGGAAATATTGTTACTGCGTTAGTCCACGCGTGTGCGTTATGATCAATAATTTCGATCGAAGCTCCTTTTGATCTATATTTTGATTCATACAAAATCTCTCCTGTTATCGTCGCCACGGTTATTGGAAATTTTAATCTTTTTCCTAACTCAGCGACATCTTTGATAGATGCACCAGTATCTTTAACCATTTCTCCCCACGTGTTTATTATTTTACGTCTCTTATCCGTTAGACCGTTTCCACGAGTCAAAACGGTAAAATGTTCTGTTACTCGTTCAGCTACACAATTTATTTTTGAAAATTTCATCGGCGCTAGTTTATCAGCGCTAGGTTTTTCATTCATCACATAGATTCCATAAATAACCGCGGTCACAGGATATGCTCTTTCATAATACGGTTTGTCAATACCTGTCAATAGACCTGGTTTGGAATCTTTACTTAGTACGACAGTTTTTTTATTACCGTGGACAGGATCATATTTGTCACGGATAATCCAATCATTTGTTTCTGTCAACACGACGAATTTTATTCTGAAAAGATACTTGCGATTATCAAGATAGTTAATGATAATTGCTGCTCGTTTGTCGTACATCATAGCGTTAATGGCGCCCTTGCGTATAATCTTGAACGTTGACCAGACATGAGATGCACCATCTGTGTGAAATTCTTTCTTGGCGTCGTGAATTTTATTAATCAAACTTTTATTTTTCGGATCAACCAGATCTCGTACTGGTAAGTCTGGAGATATTCTGTCGAGGTTGAATTTATCCACTCTCCAGGGCTTTATTCGGGATAATCTATCGAATTCGTTCATACTATATTTCAGACAAGTATTTAAATTAAAATATTATGTATACAATGTCTCAATGCAGATGGCTCATGGTGGGTTCATTAACTCGTTGTAATAAATCCTGTAAAAAGGAGTTCTGCGGACAACACATGCAGTGCGTTAACCGTGGAAGCTCAGGACCAATACCATGTCTGCGATGTGGTACTGGAGTGCGAGAAAAAACAAAATTATGTGGAAAGTGCGGGGGAAAACGGTTCAGAGAGCTTAAAAGATATTATGACAAAAAAAATAATAATAGTGAAAATGCTATAAAATCCGTGGAGGATTATCTAACTAAGTTTTCAGACAAACAATGATTTAAACAAATAATATTATCATATATGGAGCAAAATATATTTATCCCACATCCTGTCGTAACAACTACGAATCAAATATTTACGGTATGATCAGAAATTGTATGCTTAAAAGACCGGTTGGTTTTGTCATTAATACTGGTTATCTAATGTTTACTGCTGGAAAGAAACATTATCTGTGTCATAGATTTACGTATGAGTGTCATAACGGATTGATCGAAAATGGTTTTGTTATTGATCATATTGACGGGAATCCTCAGAACAACTCCTTATTTAACCTTCGTGTTGTCACACAAAGCGTGAACTCTGCGCGTGGTAATACTGGAAGATGTAAGACAGTTTCTAGAAGGCTGATCAAGGCTACAAACACAGAAACTGGCAAAGAAATTATATTTCAGTCTATGAACGTGGCTGCGAAATATTTTGATATTAACTCGCGTGCGGTAAAATACGTCGCAGAAAATATAACCAAATCTACTTTCTCAAAGAAATATAAGCAGAAAATCACCTTTCAGTATCATCACCACATTGAATTATATTAGTCGCTGTATGTCCCCCTTATACTACTGAATTTTTAATTATGCAAAAGGGAGATTACTTTGTAATATATAGTTTTCTTCGTAAATTTCCGATTTTTATGGTCAGATTAACCATTTACGTCGTAATTACTCGTAGAAGTATATTTATGGTTTCTAACTTACAAAATAGAAATTTCCCATCAAACAACATAGCGAGAAACTGAGGTAACTTGACCGTTGTTATTGATCCGCAAGTAGCTGTATATGCTGCATTTACAAACCGTTGTTATGCACAAATCGATATGCAGGTGTATTCTGCACGCAGGTTTGTATTTACAGTCTGTTACGAAAAACGCTGTTATATTCAGAAACCGTTATTTTGATGTAGAAACAGTTATTTAAATGTAGAAACTATTCCGCTGTTTTAATTCAGAAATGCTGTAGCTATATATTAACTTCCGAAACATATGTTTGTAATAAGATTTGATAGCTCAATCCGTATCGAATTGGACTGTGACGCTCGCGGTCCAGGATCGAATCCCCATGGCTGACAACTTGTCGGTGGTGTACGCATAATTGCGATTTTTATAATTAATTGGGGCACCGCCACCCCCTCTCCGCTGTCAGAACACCATCCTACCATGTCAAACGTGGTAGATACATGTTTTTGTATTTTCCCACGGGTTGATTATTTGGTGGGTGGGTGTTCTGACAGCGGAGAAAATGGCCTCATTTCATTCATTCATTCATTACATTCATTCATTCATTACATCTCATTACATATTTACTAAACCTGATAGAGGTTCATTCATAATATATGTTTGTGTCGTCATTCATTGCATAATCTGAGCTCGCTAAAGACTCGATAGGGGCTCTTCATTCATAATATATGTTTGTGCCGTCCCCCTTCTTGGGCCTCTAGACCGTTGTTTGACGGGTTAGAAGCTCTCGTAGAAGGAATATTTCGTGTGCCTGGTGAACTTGGTAGAATGCGATGGCAATCTACGAGTTCTTGGCTGTACTGTCTTTCGTTCATTGCATACTTAAACCTGCTAAAAGACTCGAATAGAGGTTCACATTTCATAATATATGTTTGTGCTGTCCTTGAAACATCCCGACGAACTCGCTAAACACTCGATAGGGGTTCTGTAGGGATACTTTTTTTATTTTAAAGATTTATATATTATATAATGAACCATGAAAATATCGAAGACATTATTTCTGCTATTAAAAAATTGGAAAAAGATGGAATTAATATATCTAATGAACTAAATCCTGAAAAAATAGTTTCTGATTTTGAGATTTTACAAGAACGTAAAAACCAAGGAATACACACACTATCATCTGAATATAAGCTCATGAAACGGATTCAGGCGGCAATGTTTCAGTCGCTAGCTACCGTAGAAGATAATCAGGTGAAGGAATTCGTTCCTCTCTCTGCCGCAGTGGAAAAAATTAGATCGCTGTTATCCCACGAGTACGAGGAAAAGAAAACAATTAGTACTCGCATAAGACTATTAAGAAAAATTATGTTAGCGAGTAACCTAGTTGGTGAAACGATCCAAAGTAGTAATTCCGATGAAGATGACTAAGATCTTTGATGGGTTAGTTGCTACTTAGATTCATGCAATTTGCAATTTTGATGGGTGAGTTGGTACTCAGATTTATGCAATTTATAACTCTGATGGGTGAGTTGGTACTCAGATTTATTATTTATTTCTGAATTATTATTTATTTCTGAATTTGATGGGCTAGTTGGTACTCAGATTTATGCAATTTATAACTGTTGGTACTCAGATTTATTATTTATTTCTGAATTATTATTTATTTCTGAATTATTATTTATTTCTGAATTTGATGGGCTAGTTGGTACTCAGATTTATGCAATTTATAACTGTTGGTACTCAGATTTATTATTTATTTATTTATTTTTTCTGAATTATTATGTATTTTTTCTGAATTATTATTATTTATTCATAATTTTGATGGGCTACTTGGTACTCAGATTTATTATTTATTTCTGAATTATTATTTATTTTTTCTGAATTATTATTTATTCATAATTTTGATGGGCTACTTGGTACTCAGATTTATTATTTATTTCTGAATTTATTTATTTACTGAATTAATTTGTTTTTTTTTACTGAAATTTAACAAAATTGTACAAATTTCTTAATTTTGACTACCATTTACCCCATCAAAAACATAAAATTGTACAAATTTCTTAATTTTGACTACCATTTACCCCATCAAAATGAAGAATTTCTTAATTATTTCACAAAATACAACAAAATTGTACAAAGTTCTTAATTTTGACTACCATTTACCCCATCAAATTTACGAAATTGTACAAATTTCTTAATTTTGACTACCATTTACCCCATCAAATTTACAAAATTGTACAAATTTCTTAATTTTACAACTTATTTATTTTTGAATTATTATTTTATTTATAACTCTTGGTACTCAGATTTATGCAATTTATAACTGTTGGTACTCAGATTTATGCAATTTATAACTGTTGGTACTCAGATTTATGTAAAATCAGAAAAAAAATAAAATATTTCAACATTTGTCAGTGAAAATTGATGAATTTTCCAACATCATCAGGGTCAAACCTCAAGCGGTTCTCTAATTGATTTATCGATAAATCGTCAAAAATCAGTAAAATTAGCTCAAAAAATTAGATTTTTCATGCGATTTTTGTTAATTTTACTGATTTTTGACGATTTATCGATAAATCAATTAGAGAACCGCTTGAGGTTTGACCCGACGAAAAACTAATTTGACAAATTTTCCTTGACAAATCGACTAAAATAGCTGAAAAAAATAACAAATGTTGAAATATTTCTGATTTCTTAATCAGCTCCTTATTTTATTCATTCTGGAATATTTTTTTAAGTTGATCAACTTTAATGCAGGAATGTGCATAATTTAGAATCTGATTTCTGCTACAAATGATCTCGATAATATGTTTTTGACGGAGCTCATCCAACTGTTCATGCGTTAATAAGAAATCCTCACTTCCGTATTCATCAATAACTAAATTAACGTTAAATTGCTCCATGTTTTGTGAAAACGCTGTTCTGATGGTGTTTTCAAGTGCTTCTTTGTCATGTATAAAAACCCTCACGTGCTGGTACATTATATAATATTTATTGGATTAATTTAGAATCGAAGATTCTTGATCAAAGATCTACGATTTCACATACAGATTTATTACAAGCTCTTCTCCACGTAGGTCAATTAAGCGATTAAGGTGGTCTGTGAGTTTAAAATTTATTCGTGACAAATGCTGATTATGTGTGCGTAGATAAACAGGATTGGTTGGTACTTGTACGATCAAATCGCCAGGGGGAACTTGTGGTGTGAACGTGTATAGGATGTATCCTTGTTGAGCCTGATTTGATTTTCCAAGATCTATTTGATAACTGCCTTCGATTACGTCACAAACTAGATTAACCGCGACCGTCGACGTTATATTAACGATTCCCGGAGATATGTGTCTCCCGCCGCCGAGTGGATCATTATCATATCTAAGAACAGTTGCTGGTGGGGCTATTTTTTTCCACACAGCTAGTATTTCAGAAAAGTTTTTCGCGACCAGATCATTAAGTGATCTTATCAATTCGCCAGTTTCAAATCCTGGTAGTGTAAAATTTAATAAATCTGCTTCAGTTATTTTATAATGATCAATGTATGCTTGTTGATACTATTTTTTGCTCCATTATCTATATAATTATTAGCATTTATTACCTCAATAATGGTCTGATTAAAATGTTTAAGATCCAATACAATTTGATTTAAATGTTGTATCGTTGGAATGATCTGATGTCTTAGATCGTCATTAGGATACTCCAGGATATAGTTTTTAAACAACTGTGCTAGTGTCGTTAATGTAGTTGTGTATTCAGTTCTAATTCTGTTAGCATGTAATCTGAAATGTCTTTCAAAAACAATATTAGTTGATGTTTTCACATCAAAATCAATGATAGAAAACGGTGTCATAGGATAATATTTTCCATCACCACGAATAAGACGAAAATCCCTACCAGTCCATGGATACAAATTTCGGTATTTTGGAGTTGTTATAAACCCGGCATTGTCAGTGATAAAATCAATTAATTTTGGTTCTGGTGGTCCTTCATACACTGGCGCAATATCAGGCCAACCTAGTACGGATCTTATCGTGGACTGATAAATATCAACGACGTAATCAGGAGAGTTTATTTCAATCGTCGAGGACAGCGTCGGCTCATGAACATTAATTGATATTTTTGCTTCTTTTCCTGTTATTGATTTTATTCTACGAGCAAATTCATCATTGATTTGTTCGACCTCATAACTACCAGTTGGTATTCCAACAACAACCCAGTCAGGTGTTCCATCGGGTTTGTTTTTATCAGCAAATACGAGCGAATTATTTGCTGGTGTACCATTAAATGATCTCGATCTGATGTTTGGCCAGCTGTAATATACTCGTAATTGTGCTAGTGCAATTTCATTCGCGCGAATTGCTGTTGGAAAATTGATGTCAAATTCAGGATTAATCGAGCTTAGCGAGATCATCGTGGTCTTGTGCGGGGTTGTGTTTGTCACGATCTGCTGCAGTAATTCCGTCATTATTGATACTCGTGCCTTCAATACCAGCGCAATTGTATACGCTGATCATCATCGAAAACTCAAAATCGGATATAATTCCATCATTGAGACTCGCTGATAACAACGAGGATAACCTCGTGTATGCGACAGTTGCTGTGTGTAATTTTATCTTGTAATCGGATAATTTTTCATTCGTGCAAGTACATATCTTTTTTGCAACGATATTAAGCACACCTGCAATTGTCGTAGTTGCACAAACACAACTAGTCACAGCTACTGGTGCCATCATTGTTACCGCGGATAATATTATTCCGCTTCCGGCAACAACAGCGGATACCGAATAAACAACAACGTCGATGATAACTAATCGTCGTTGATACTTTTCTATTTTTGCTGTATATTGTTCGACTCGATCTTTCAACGCTGCCTGCCATTCACGCGCTTGATTGTACCTAAATCCTTGAACGTCGATAGCATTCATTATATTTTATGCCGTAACCAATTGAGGTGTTTCAGCTACAAATTCCAAACACCACCAGAAGGATGTTGCGGTTAATTTCTTATCAGCTGCTTCCAGAATAAATATTTCCTCGGTTCCGTTATTTAATATGACAGATACAACCCCGGAAAACTTATCAGTTGAATGACGCCATGGATACGTTGTAAATATTTCAAATTTTGCAGCACTAAACACAGACAGCCTGTACACGCCAGTGACTGTTGCAGTATATTTGATAGTATTGTTTTGCTGCGACCATGTCGCAAATCCCGATGATACCGTGCATACGATGTTGGTAATATGCCCGGAAGTTATTCCGGCTGAGATTTTAATCAAATTGGTTTTATTAACGATTTCAGGAATTCCCGCCACGATGTTTTGCTGTGTTTGTTTGATCGTGTCTAGGTTAGTTTTGATATCAACGAGTTTCATGTCAACGGCGTGCGGAGTGCCGAAGAATTTATCTATGGATTCGTCGGTTTTTTGAAAATTTCTTCGAAATCTTCCAAAAGCGCCTACGTGAACATCATGCTCGGCTCGCAACGTGGATAATTTATTATCTACGGTGTCAACATAATTTTTCGTTGCAGCATCTTCACCGGATGTTGGATCTCCTAAAACTACTATTTTATTTCCGTTCATGCTAAGTTCACCTGTCATTGTGTCACCGGTATTTTTTACGCGATTATCAGCAGCTGCCGTAATTTGATTTCTGATGGTTGTAAACGATATACTTGAATCCCTGATTCTGCCGCTGTCAGTAAACACGGGTATATTATCCGTAACTGCACCAAGTACTCGTCGAATTATATCATTCCATTTGATATTGCTGCTTTTTAGTTTACCATGTCGATCCTGAAAAATAACAACCTCATCTGGGTCAACTTCAGCCAGGTTCATAATATCAGCGAGGTCATCCTTAGTCGCGTACTTTGATAGATCAACGTCGCCGGGCTTTTTCTTAACACGTGAGGAAGATCTTCCGTAAATATCAACCATTATAATAAGACCTGTTGTTTAAAACGAATCGGTTGCTTGTATAATCATGCACGACTTTATGTGGCGGCCTGGATGATTTTGATATAGCGTCAAGTACACTAATTACTTCACGGCCACATATTGGCGGATCTGTCACTGTTTGTGTGGGTAGCGTTGAATACCAAACTTGCGCGTGAAGTGGTGCAACATACTTGATAAATTCAACAGGCGGAGCTAACCCGTATGAATCAAAATAAACGATTCCACGTGGATCAACCGCGTATGATACCCAATGAGTACCAGGTCCGGAACGTTCGTCGAGATTAATAATACCTGTTTCGAGTTTGTTTGGTTGTTTTGGTAATTGATCTCGCATGAAAACACCTCTAAAGGCAGATATTTTTAATCGTTTAGCGGCATCAAGTAAATCAAAATTTGATACTGGAACGTCTAACGTGGAAGTCTTAGACCTCTTCCCCAACGAGATCCTGGCAATCTTAAGCCGCGTCCTTTTTTTGTATCCTTGCCCTGTTGCTTTCTTTAGAGCCGTTCCAGCAGCTGTTCCAACAGCACCTAACGCGGCTGCTTTTGCTATGGCTGGCGCGGCAGCAGCTATTAACGCTGGAATAGCCGCGAGGAGTGGAAAAATACCGCCTGTTTTAATTGAGTCTTTAACAGCACCATCAGAGAGATTGAGTTTGACGCCTGTTTTTTATTGTTTAGCGTCGTTGAAATGTTTAAGCTGGCGTTCTGATAATGATAGCTTATTTTGACCACCCGTGATCTGATCTCGCTTTAGTGATATTTTCATTCCGCAGTTTTTTGCTGAATTTGATTGAAGGTTTTTAATCTGACCGTGAGTCAGACTGACACTAACGTGTTGATATGGCATTTTATGATAATACTCGTGTTTTTAAATAACACGATTAAAGATTTTCCACTGGTGCATCAACGACTCTCATTCGACCACTACCACCTTCAAGTAACATGCCATTATCGCTGAGAATAACCGCGATTGCTTTGTAGGCGCCGCGAACAAGTGGTGGACCAGCTATATCAGGAGGAGGGTTAGTGACACGAGCTCGAAAGTGTATATCAACTACAGATTGTTTGGATAAATCAAGATGTTCCAACGAAAAGTAATAAATCTGATATAGTTTTGTAAAATCTAACTGTGATATTTGCAGCCCAGTATCTACATTTTGATCACGTCCCATGAATGACATCAAACGATGATATGCACGCGCTACGTGATTTTGATCAAAATTTAACAATATATCCTCAGCCGGTTCTTGATGTCCATTTATCCGCAAGGAAACTTCATTAACTCAAAGGTTGTCAAATATCATATGTGAACGTTCTTGATTACTCGTCCGAGCATTATCTTGCAGCGCAATAAAAATATGTCGTGGTGCAGAAACACCCTGTTGTGATGCTATATTCCATGTAAATAAGCCATTAACAGAGCTTTGAATAGCATCTGTGGTTACTGTTAACCATGATATCAATGATTTACCGCCTTGATCCATAAAAGAAAGTAATTTTTGTTCTTCAATAATAGATGGAATCATTACTGGCATCCACAATGAAAGCTTTGATATATTTACTTTACCATCAGCAACACCAGCACCTCGCCAGATTGCATCATTATCATCACCTTTTCTTACGAGCACAATTGTGTGTTTAGCTCCGAAGATAACCTTTCTGACATTTCTGCAAAATCCAAAAATGTGAGATAATGGAATTGCACATGAAAAATTTCTATTATCTCCCGACAACGCTGCTTGGCGTGTTGCAAATCCTAGGTTGAAAGTCGTGCTATCGCCTCGTACAATATCAAAAGCAGCAGCTGGTCTGGCTGCGTATTCAGGACCATCAGCAACTGGTTGTGGATCAGATGCAGTACCTGCTGGTGTTCGTATTTTTTAGCATACCGGATATGATCAGCGCTGTCAGTAATATCCTTGCCAAACATCATTGTTGGACCGGCTGATCTTGTGTAATCATCAGAATATCAGGCTAGACCAATTATTGTTGTAGCAACATCGACATCCTTCTGAATTGATTCAATATTTTTTCCATCAATCATGTATGTGGCGCTATCAAAACAGTGCCATAATCCCGTTGTTGACAAAACCAACACGCAAATTGGCACCATATGGCGTATTAGCTACAACATTTGTTACAAGTCTATCTTCTACCTCAATAAACGCCTCAGCGGGCAAGAAATATCTACTTGTATCATGAACCTGTAATTCGATTCTCCCCCGCTGATTTGGCTGTCTTGCGTCATAGGAATAAAATTGATAATCACGCACTGATTCATCTTTGAGGACCGGTGCATCCATGTCAAATGCTGGGTCGGACATGCGTTTAAACATTTTATTGTAATTACCATTTTTCCAAATGGTAATCATCGTCGACGAAGACCGCTTCCTGCTATTAAATTCGCTGTTATATTTCTTTCTGCTTCTTCAGATAATTCCGCTAGTTTTTGATTTGCGGCTTGATTTATTATTTTACTGACATTTGCTGGCATAACCTCAGTACTTGCCAGTTTCACTGGTGGTTGTTGTTTTCGTCTTATTAATCGTGCTAGTCTATCTTTGATCGCCGAGAACGCCTTACCAGCAACATTGACAATTGCACCAGGAGCTTTTTCACGAATAGCCTCAATAGCCTTCATACCTAATTGTTTTGCAATCGGTATTGCTTTTGGAGCCATCCTTCTAAATAAACCCTGAATAACATCACCAAGTCCATCTCCGTAAATTACTTTGTAATTTGGCAGTCGTGAGTTTACTACCCTGACCATGATCGGTCTACGTTGAGCAGTATGTATAATCATTTTTATATACTGATTGATTAATTGTTTAGTCGCTGTGATAATCATCAGCAATTTCATCAATAAGTGAACGATAAATGCTGCGATCCATAATACCACCTTGAAATAATCTTCGACAAATATCAGATATTTCATTGGTTATTTCTGTTGAGTTATTTCCTGCACGTTTTCCCCCTATAAGAACTTCTAACCGTGACACGTCATTGATGATATTATTAGGACAAACAAAATTATTTTCTCCTGATGCAGTCAAAAAACCACTTCCTACAGCGCCAGGAGGATCATCGTCAGGATCTCTTTCTTCACCCAGTGAACGTAATTCCCCCCTCTGTTTAGTTTTTCTCAATCCTTTCTTCATTCTTTGCTTTACTTCTCTCGCCACCTGTTTTATTTTCTCCATAGGTGATTTCAACATCATCTCTTCCTGCGGTGAAGAAGATTGTTGTTGTTCTATTTGTTGCAGAGGTGGAGGAAGTTGATACTGAGAGAGTTGTTCTTGTTCTAGTTGTTCCAGTCTCTCTCTATAAAGTCTTTTTACTTCTCTACTAAGACTGTCGTATTCTGAACCTCTAGCTTGTTTTTTGTTGTAATATACGCGATATATCCATCTAATGAGATTATCATTATTTACTTTTTCATGACGAGTTTTTAAAATACCAGATTTATTAAATATACCAGATAATATCATTTCAGGTAATTTTTCTCTTTCAGTATTTCTAATATCTTCAACAACCCCTTCGTTAAATCTTGCAATCAATTCTAAATTTTCTCCTACTGGTTTGGATTCAGATGCATGTTTTTTTCTCACGTCGGCGACTTCAGTACGAAGTTTTTCAATACTTTCAAGTATTTCTTCACCGACAGGTGGAGGTTGAGCTGCAGCTATGTTAGTTGGAAGGTCTCGTAAAATCCTTTTTGTTTTTTTAGTTCTCGCTGCTATTTTTTCAGTCTGCGCTGCAGTTTGTTTTGATACCGGAAGAAGATCTTCCTTGATGACTGTTGTAACTTTCTCAGTAGCTGCAGTAACGGGTTTAAATAGTTTTTCAATGTCTTCTTCGTACTCAACTTGTGCTTCTTACTGCGCTTGTAGATTTTTTCTAAATGAATCTCTAACAGGAAGAAATTTTTTAATTGCTTCTAATCGTTCTCGAGCTATTCTTGCAGTATGAGATTCCGGATGTACCATTTTATTATAACATAATGATTTAATTATAGCAGCAGATGGGCCTTGTCTACAATTATTTTGGAGACAAACAATAATCGTAGACGTGGTATTGACCTCTATGAAGGGTCACTATTTTTTTTTTGGTCCAAACACAAGGGTGACAACTCCCTTAAGTGGTCTGTTCACCCTCTCTGCTGCTACTAATGATATGAAAATAACAGAAAAGCATATAAAATGAATATAAAACACATATGAAATATACTTTGACTACTATGTCACATTCATGTAGTCAAAAAGTTCTAACAACTCCATATAAACTTCATGTATACAAATATCTCTAGCAAACTTTCATATAAACAAATGCTTGTTGCAAACCTATATAATCAACTACTGGTTGCAAACATTTATGTAGTCAGACACTACTGTCATAATTCACATGTAGTCAAACCACTACTTGTTATTGTGCTTTACTTGTAGTCAATACACTACTTGTTATTGTGCTTTACTTGTAGTCAAAACACTACTTGATTGGAAAATACATGTTGACACGGCCTTCTCTCTGGCACGGTCACTTTCAACTCCGCACTTGTACCCGTACGTTGGCACTGAGTTGGTGGGTTATACTAGTAATGGAACACCAGACGTCATGGTATCCACAAGCCCATCCGGCTGCTCATAACCGGCGAGCTGAATATGGAAAATAAACGTACCTTTCCAATAGTCTAGTTTAATTGGAATGGGTTTTGTTGCAACTACTTTAAGAATATACGATAGGTACGAAGTATGACATAGGAATGCTATGCAATAAAAATAAATATACGTAATGCTGTGACATTAATACATACATAATATGTTTTCGAAATTAGTCGTGAGAGCGACTAGATGAAATTAACTCGCTACCACATTGCCTAGGTTATATCTTAATAAACTGAATTGCAAATACGATAAACGATGTGACCACATAATACAACGATGACGTACTTTTACGAAACTGAATAATTATTGTAAATAATCAAAAGAGTTGACTAAAAAACATTCGACTCACCCAACTGTTTGGCTTTAACGAAATTACAATGGCACCTGCCCGACAGCTGAATATGTTTAAGAGCTTCCCTCTATATTGGCTGTGCCCTTCAATATCTCTACCCGATATATATAGTAGTGCGCAATAATACATTATTTCGCACGTGCCGCGCGAGCAATAAAAGCGTCACGCGATACGACGAAAAATTACATTTACAGAAATATTACGGCGCGTGAAACAAGACAACCTGATTTAAATGAAAAGTATGGAAGACTAAATGAGCCATATCGGGCATTTCGTGACACTGTGAAGTAAGACAAATTATTTAATTGGGAAAGAAATACATGTTAAATTTGCGACTCTTGAGCCAAAGATGCAAGTTGTTGCTTTGTTAATGGCTTCAGGATATAACATAATTTGATTTCGAATGCTGTAGAAACATTAGTAACTATTGTTTAGTAAAACGTCATGTTCATGCTTTTAAACTATTATTATGTATATTTGATTTAATTTATATTTGATTTAATTGAATTGTTTGTTTGTTAGTTTAATTTTTAAAAAATTCCATTCCATGTTATAGTAATTTAATTTTGTTTACTGGAATTTGATATTTTCCAGAAGTTAGTTTGACCTGACTGTTTTTTCAAAAACCCATAATGATAGAACTTGGCATCTTTATGCTGACCTACTTCCTGACCCTGATTCAAAATTAGTAACAGTTGAAGTGAACAACTTCTTTTTTATTTTTCATTCATTCGTAGTATGGGATTTAGGGTGGAATCGAGGCTGTGATTGGTGTACGTGACTTTTTACATGTAAAAGCCTCTATTTCGAAATTCTGGTTTTACCAAAATTGCGCAGTAGTAAGGTTTAATACGGATGTTTTGAGAAATAATCTCAGTTGGGCTTTTAAACAATTAGACTTCAAGGTGGTATGTTTTCTGTTGTGACCAATTGGAGTTTCATATTTTAATTTTTCTTCAAATTATTTGGATTCTAAAAGATTAATTCTTTCCCAGGGAATATTTAAGTGCTGGTACAAAATTATTGGACAAAGACATTTATTGAAATTATATTCGGAATTCAAACAATGGAATAATATTTCCTGTGGTACAACAAAGAACTGTTGACACGTCAATACTGTACTGGCTACAGTTTACGTCATCGCCTTCCATTTTGGATTTTCGTCGGAACTGGAACTGAAATTCATTAGAACAATTTCTTTATTATAAAATATTCATTTTTGCTTGCGGCAAAAGTAGCAGCATTTAAAAATTCACTGTAAATATCAATAGTTATCTGTAACAGTCTTTCCGGTAGGGCCAAACCGGGAATACAAATGTCTTATCGGTACGGCGTATCCGAATGTACAGCTAACTTGCACCTCTGGAGACTAAACGTGTATTTAATATTTTTAATTCATGGCCATTTTAACAACGGTTAGAAAGCATTTAAGTTGTGGTGTTATGGCTTGAAGCTATTCTACTACTTTTTTCAGGGGTCCCCGATGGCCGAGTGGTCTAAAGCGCTCACCGTTCCGGATTACTGCCATTTCACCTCTGTCTGCGTGGGTTTGTGTCTCTGTCTCGTCTAACGTGGGTACGTAAGAAAGCTTGCAAGTAGCTTCTCGTGGGTCGCTATTTCTTCCCTGGGTTTTTCAGGGTTCTTCCTCCACCAGTTATACTGGCCTCCATGTATAGCCGATCTTGTGCTGAAAAATTGCGTTAGACCCTAGAACAACAACGACACCTTTCTTCAGTTATGTTTAGTCGCAGATAGCAGAAAGGACATCTGCATGATTTCTTGTTGTTTGTGTTTTCGTTTATGAGACTTTTTAAGCCTTGCTTATTATACCTGCCACTCTAACCATACATACTACTTTTTCGCGGACAGCACCATCTATCGTGAATTACTTTTTTTTTTTGAGATTCATATTTTAACCTTGTTTTTATAGTGGTAAGTTAAACTATGTATTTAAGGTGGATATTTTTCTTTGTGTTACAATGAACCTTGTATTTACAGTTCTAAGTTAAACTATGTACTTTAAGGTGAACAGTATTCTTTATGTTACAGATAGCCTTCTATTTACAGTGTTAAGGTAAACTATGTAGCTATGGTGGACACTATTATTTGTGTTACAATAAGCCAAATTCTGATAAGTGTAGGCAATTGGCACAATAACATTTGAATATTAAACTATATGTTATAAAATGGACAGTTCTAGATTGCAGGAATGTAATGTAACCAATTTATTATTTCGTTGACTCGCGTCAAACCGCTCCAGTGGCCTAGTGGTTAGAGCGTCCGCCTCGGATGCGGGAGGTCGTGGGTTCGATCCCCGGCCGAGTCATACCAAAGACTTACCAAAAATGTTACTAACAGCTCCCTGGCTTGGCGCTCAGCATTAAGAGGTTAGTGTTAGGACTGGTCGGTCTGGTGTCAGGATAATGTGACTGGGTGGGACATCATGCCACATGTCTGTGGCATGATGCCCCAGTGCTAGACGTCACTATAAACTGCCACACTGCAAACATCGTAGCGATATGACTGAAAAATTGTTAAAAGCTACGTTAAAAATCCAATTCACACACACACACACAAACACACACACACACTCGCGTCAACGGGGCAAAGTATATTAGTTTTATTATGCACTGTAGCCATTTCAATATGAACATACACGAAATCTAAGGAAAAATAACGCCCGATTATCCAAAATGTTTCGATATGAAAATACACTAAATCCATCACGAAAATACAACTGATTGTCCAAATTATTTCCATGAGAGCATGCACGAAATCCAAGGAGAAAACATGCCTGATTGGCGAAAACGTTTCGATGTTCGATGTGAACATACACGAAATCCAACGAAAAAGTACGCCTGATTGGCCAAAAGACAAACTGACAAACTGGAACAATACTGATTCTCTCATGGAAGTGTAGGCGGTGCGTAGGTGCAGATATATATATATATATATATATATATATATATATATATATATATATATATATATATATATATATATATATATATATATATATATATATATATATTGTTTTGTTTACTGCAGCAGGCCTAGAAGGTGTAATGTAAATATACGTGTTGTCAATGCATGCTGCTTTAGAAAATTTCAAGAAAACTTGTGTAACATGAGTAATATCTAGATTACATGTCACATAATCTGTCTTAAGGGTATTTGACGAAAGCTTCGATCGTGAGATGTTGTAGATGTACGAGATTATGTCTGTCTCACATATGTTCAAAAGACTTATGTGGAACTAACGATAGCACTAGCGTGTCCAACCCCGACATGCAGCTGAGTTTGAAAGATAATCCTATCGAGCCTGAAATGTTGATCACTATCTCCTCGCTTTACAGAAATAACGAGTCTTAATAAAGTCAATCTCCACCTTGACTAACTATTGCAAACAGTGTCCTGCTTTAAATAGATTGCCTGACCTACACCCTGCCACATTTCATTTTTTCTTCTTCTTCTTCTTCTTCTTATTATTATTACTATTATTATTAGTATTATTATTAGTATTATTAAAGCGTTTCTTTTCTAACAAAAACAGAATAAAACTATAGAGGATATTGTCTTTATCTACGTTTATACCGGATATATTTCATCGTGTGGTACCTAAAACATGATAAGAAACGAATTAAAATATATAGTTTTTGGTATTACAAGATTAAATATATCCAGTGTTAACGTAGGAAAAACATTTTCATTATATACCAAACATGATGCAAATCGAAGATTGGAAGATTAAACTCACTCTTCTGTGCATCACGCTCACCGCATCCCTTTTTCGCAAATTCACGTCACTTTCATAGACTGATCATTACACGTGACTTAAGAAAGCGGTAAGATGTTGTTGACCCAATCTGTCGTAGTAAATTACATTTTTGTCATTTTGTAAAGGATCTGACCCTATATGAAAACAATACAAGTCCAGTTCAACAATGCATCACAGTGGGATTTGTCGTTGTTGTCAAGGAAGTAGGGGAGTTGTATAGTTAAAGGAGAGTTCTGGCTCACACATGTTCTAGAAGCATTATTTTCATCAAATAATCCCTCTTATTTCGGAAAATAAATGAGGAAATATTTTTAAAAATTGGTACTAAAACACCTTAAATATATTTTTGTTAGTAGCAGAGGGGGGTGAACAAACCAAAATTTCTGGCGATTCTTTTTTTCAGAAATTAATCTTCATATGAGAACAATATTTTCTCTAATTGGGTCAATTATTTCCCATGATTGTCAGATTTGAAATGTACCTACCGCTAAGATTATTAAAATGTCTTCACGAGGGACTAAGAAAACTAAATCAAACAGGACAATTGAGCCAGCTAAAAAAAATCTTCTACCATCTGATGCTGAAGTTCGTGAACAATATGCAAAAGCATGGCTAATTATACGGGAAGAGTTCGAAAAAGATCAAAAGAAAGTTGAGCATGTTTTATATGAAAAAAGAATTAAGATGCTCGTGGAAATATTAGGGCGCGCACAGCAGAAAAATGAACGAAAGTTTATATTTTCTTGTGATCTCTGCATGGGTTTAGTCGATCGTGGATTGTTCAAAATCTTGTAAGGTTCACAAAATTCACAGTATGAATTTAATAAAAGGAGATTTCTGGCTAACCCATGTTCTGGAAGTCCTATATTTATAAATATTAAATTTGAAACGTAGATGATACTAAGATTATTAAAATGTATTAACGATGGCCTACAAGAAAAAAATAGATTAAGAATGAATTCTGGAAATACTTAAACTGAGCCATCTAAACCAGTTTATCCCATTAATGCCAGCTAAGCCAGTTGATCCAAATGACAAACATGCTCAGCATATAGCGACATTAAAAAAGATTGTTGAAGTTCGTGGGCACTTTAAGGAAAAATGACAACAAGTTAGACGTGAAGAAGCTGAAAAACAAAGAAAAAGGACAACAGTTAATTAATGATATTGCGAATGTTGTTGTAAAAGCAATAAAAGATGCACAAGTGCAAGATAAATTAAAACTTTTTCATTTTGTTGAATAGTGACCCAACGCAAAAGCATTTATACCATCAACACAATTACATTTGTCGTCAAAATTATTTAAACCACTTTGGGTAATTTGATCGGTTGCAATAACATGTTTATACGAACGAAAATCTCTTGTGGTTATACAATCAATTTCTCCACCTGATTGACGATGTAAAGCTTGCTTATAATTATTGAATCGCATTTTATTTTTTGACATAATGATTATTTAACCCTTTTGCCTTTTTTGTTTTATCATCACCATCATCAGTGAATAATGCATACATTTTACTACGAAGGTTAACAAATTCAGAAACAATTCTGAAGTTGAATTCATCTTTGAACTTACCAATAACGTTTTTGTTTACAGAATCATGGAAAGGGTTATCGCGAGGAACAGCTGAAAGATCAAACACTTCTCTGCTGTCATAGATATCCCGGAAAACATCATAATCAGAACAACCAATACCTTTAATCTCATAAACTAATGAGTCAGTGTCTGTAAACGATAAGTGTGCTTCAGGCACGTTTCTTTTCACAAAACCATAATGAAAATCATACATGAACCACTTTGAAAGATCTAACACGGAAGCACCCATATAAATTGGTTTGTTGGTTTTCTTTCTTTTGATTAATATAAGATTTTCACAAATGTTTATAAGACCATCAAATGTGTTTTTTAATGTTATTAACCTTTTTCACCAATGTTTAACAATCTCAATATTGATGCGGTTTCTAATGTTTTCCATGGTCTTACCAAATACGGAATTATTCATCAGCTTGAAAAAGTCTTTTTCGAAATCTGTGGCTGCTTGTGCATGCCGATCTGTGTTAGAATCAATGTTGTCTTTCATCCAACAACAATGATTAAACCTTAATACGCGGTGAAGTTTTACAATAATTAATCCAGCATCAATAGCTTGTTTTAGATTTTTGTAAAGGCAAACATAATTTTGTTTGTTGAATAGATTTGGAACTATATTAACTACAGTGCAATTACCTGTTATACGAAGAGTTAACTGCTCTTTTGATAACAAGTTGTCAGTTATCAACATTTATTCAGCGAGATAAGGATAATCGTTATATAAATCATGCAATGAATCTGGATAATTAATATCAACCTCAGAGAAATAACTGAATTTATCATCCATTGGCATACTTAAAATTTATGTTTCCTTAACAAACTGTTCTGGTGAAATCCAGTAAAACTTTCCATACGGCATTTCTTGCATATCGATACAATTTATTTTGGATCGAGATAGATCATGCATTTATCTAATGAACTAGCATCAAATTGTTTCATATCTTTGTTATTAGCTCGTTCATATTTTTTTTTGTTATCACACTAGTACCTCCACGGAGTCCTTTTCCAATGAACTTATACGTGTCAGGGTCTTCTAACAGTTCGAGCCGAATTGTGGAAAATTTCATTAATACATCCCATGAGAGACCTGGTGCGGATAAATGCCCGCACGGATTTAGTTCATAATTCTTTAAACTCGTTTCTCTGAAACTTTCAAAGATATCACTGAGCAATAACACATCTACCAACAAATAAATATCATGATAATCAGCAAATGTTTTACAATCAAATTCTTTCCAAACGTTTACGCATGAGAATAATCATTCGTTGCAATATTTTTAAATATCAGGATGACCAAGCGCTTGTAGAATAAAGTGCCCATCTTTGCCGCGCAAGTTATGGAATACAACCGGGATGAACTTCTGTGTTTACCTTTGGCAAAGTATTTGTTTTTACAGAACTTATGCGCAGGTCCGAGAAACTTTCCTGACAAAATACAACGATATTTTGTTCTTTTTCCAGTGATGAATAATTTACTGCAGATATGACATTTATATTCTTGTAATATTTTTTTTCTTCATCAGTCAATGGAAGTTCTGGAGCTGGATTCGGTAACATTTCCTTGATCCGGGCTTCTTCTTCAAACAAATATTTTAACATGTGAACAGGAGGTGGCTCAACATTATTATTGACAAGTCGGTAAATGGCCGATCGTTTGGAATAACGGTCATAAATACAAACTGTGCTGAGCGTATGATACTGTCACATGCTCTTGAACATGGTCGGTTTTACAACCACCACGAGGCTTTTTTGGAAAAATAATCGATTCATAATTGCCGTATATCACAAATGGCATTTTTTTTGGCTTCGTTCTTGTTTATCAAACTGTAAAAATGCTTTATCTCCTTTTGGGACATCAATCTTTTGTACTTTAATACAGTATAGATTGTGTTCATCCAGTTTTTTTCTGAGTTTGAAATTTATGAAAACAGTTGTAACAGAAAAAAACACTTCCATTATGATTGCTAAGGCTACCATTGATGAACAGACTAAACTTTTTTTTTAATGCAGACATAATGTTTTTATGTAACAGTTGGTTAATTGTTTTATCACCATACCATTTTGCCAATGACGAAATTTTAACAGGAAAAGGTTTGTTTGTATCACTTAACGAAAACACATTTATACCACCAGGAAACAACTCAGTATTTTGTTTTTCTATTTTTTTTTATCTGATTAACTGGTGTTGGGAAATGATTTCCATTTATGTTTATTCGATCTTCATAAGGTCGGTATTTACTAACACGATCGGCATTATCACTTGCCGGAAATAATGCTAATATTAGACTTCACTGAACACACTTATTATCATCATTTTTGACACTGAGACATGATTTAGTCTTTTTACCCGCTGCTGGGAAATCAATAAATGTACCACCAGTTAACGGCGTATAATTATGGGTGGGAACCACAATAGCATTGATTCGATCTAAAACCCAGCCAGAGCCGTATGAAGTATGTTGGTCGATTCATTTTTTAGATCTGCTGGTAAATTTCATTACAAATCTCTTCAATATTTTTAGTATCGAGATTACTTGTTTGTATACCAGATCGAAATTCTCTTTCATCTGTTACTGTTAGATCAGTTGCTTTAAGAGCGTTGCTGCATAATGACCTGCTAATTTGAGCGCTGGCGAATTAACTCTTTCAGTTTCAATAACCAACCTGATAGTTTCACGTAGATCATTAAAATTAATTCTGATTTATTTAGTGTTTTCAAACACATATACTTTATTAAAACCCATAAATGATGATCATTTTATTTGCAATTCATAATTATTTGTTCGGGTTTTCATCTCATCAAGCTCATGTTTAAAAATTTCTCTATGTTGTTCAATATCTACCACTGTTTCTGCGAGTTTTTTCAGCTCAGCATTAGATCTTGGGCATGCTGGTTTGACACAGGTTAATTTGTTAATACGTCTTAATATTTCCGTAGCAAACAATACGACGAGGAGTATGACGTTTTAAAGTGAGCTTTGCAAACTCATTTAAGTTTTCGTTACTAATATCATTAATAGATCTCTCAACTCGTTTTGAAAGATCTTTAATCAATCTTCTTTTGTCATATCTTATTCTGCGAGTTTTCCAAATATTTTTAAATAAAGATCTATGGAACGTTCGAACATATCCCAGTTGAGTAACTCGAGCACATTCTTTGTTCTCTTAGTCTGAGACATTTTTTATGTATATATTTTATATTAAATATATCTTCAAATGAGCTAAGTTAATATTTGAAGCAAAATATGTTTCATATTTTAATACGAATTATATTTTAATATAAAATAATTATATAATGCCATTTCAGATTGGTATGAATATTTGTAGATGGCTTTTACAAGAGTCAACTGACTTCTAAAATAAGAACAATTATTACGAATTTTGTGGTCTACATAAACTACACTCGATGAAAAGAAATTCTACTGGTCCAAAATTGTGCTTGAACTGTGGAAGAAGGTGTGCGAGGGCAATGTCCAATTTGTACAGATTGTGGTGGAGACAAACATGGATCATTAATGTTTTATTACGAGAAGAGAAAGCCAAATTTTCTTGTAAGAAAACACGTCCAACAATTGAGGAGTTTTTTTTAAAGAACACTCAAACGTCAATACTTAAGTAATTGCGGTGAAGTGAATTAACAATAAATATAATTAATAATGGTTTCAGTAAACAATGTAATGGCTTTAAATATACTTGACCTCCATAAAGACAAAAACGATAATTATTTCTACAATAAAATGAGTTATTGTCTAAATGGTGAGAAATATTTTATGCCCCCTAAAGAAGCACAAATCACTTTTAAAATCATTGATGGAGAAATCATACCTTTTATTGGTAAAACAAATGACGACAATGTTTTCACTGATCAAGAGTAATGACGAGTTTGTAGAAGAGTTTAATCGTCAATTCTACATATTATATCAACCAACACCGGTGATAGAAGAATTATTTCATAGATCGCTGATACAAAAGGAAATAAGCGCTAAACTGACTGTTGATGAATTAATCAGTCATACAATAATCAACCCTGACAAACACGAAGAAGAAAAACAAATATAAAAATAAGGTCGATCGAGGAAGGAAAACAAATACAAATAAATCTGCTACTGTGTAAAATCGTAGGATTCATAATATCTGATTTGTTATTTTATTATGAGTATTACCATTAGTAATCAGATTTAATGATTCTATCATCTTGTCAAATGCGATATTTGTCCATCTCACTCATTAATTTTTCATTTTTGTCAAAAGTTTTTCATCATCGCGATTGTTTAGCACTTTAGCCATGAATTTCTCATGTTCTATTTTTTCATTCGCCACAGTATTTTTAAGCTAAATAATCATAAAATTTCGTAATTGAATCTAACTGCTCTTTCATTTTACTAATTTGTCTTTCAATATTATTTATTTATTATTCGTCAGATTTGATTTAATCAACGATATTTCTCCAGATTTGATTGTTTTTATTTCATTTTCATATTTACCGTTCAATAAATTTATTTTTTTTTTTCGTCATGTTGTTTATTTTCAGAAATACGTTTTTCTCGTTCTATTTTCAACGATGATAATTGATCGTTTAACTGACTGCTATTATCAGGCAGATTTGATATTATTTTTCGTAATTGATCAACCTCTTTGCGGAGTTGTTCTGTTTCTAGTAAAGAATTTTGTGGTGGTGTTGAATAAGCTGGTTTTGGTTTTGTTGAGGAATAAATCACTGGTTCAGATTTATTTCTGCGGAGTTTTTCATCATCATTATCACAATCATCATTAAGAACAAATTTATCTTCATCAGGAATTTCTTGTGTCAGAATATATTTTCTGATCTCACCTTTCCTCCAAATCTCGTATAACCGAGTCATACTAATGCGGTATTGTTTTAGTTATTTCAGATGCAGATTTAATCTAGTGCAGTTTCATAATTACTTCTTCGTCTTGCGGTGATAGAAATGTGATTCACGGCATTTTGTTATACTATGGAAACAAAATTTTAAAATATTTTTTTAATCATGATTATTACTCAACAACATTGACAAATCATTCCAAAAACATATGAAGACAATTCTTTTTACACGAGCATGTCAGTGCCATACTTTCCTCCGTTTGCGCGAACAACATGCAGTCAAGTGATACTTTTAACATCAAGGAGCTTGTCGTGTTAAAACTACCGACATGTTGTCCAATGATTTCCATGCATGGATCCTCAAGCTCCAGCATTATAGCTATTTCCAATCATTTACTGTTTCAGTAATTTATTTTAACATTATTTTTTGATTTATTAAAATTGATACATTTTAGAAAAACTTTTGTTTCCTAAAATGATCTTTTGAAACAAATTATGATGGCAAATTACAAGGCGATCGTAGCAGATCATTTGTTCAAGGGAGACAACCCCTCCAGGGGTTATACCAAATTGAAGCCGTTCCTCTCGGGTGCCATACATTACAATAGCCTTGGGAGGTTGGATCGTATGCATTCGGTTCACCATAATGGATCATAATCATACAGTTAACATTAACGTATAGTATGTTTATTATATGCTCATTTTTTTCCCCGTTAACTTTACATTGTCAGATTCGTGCAGTATTACCCGATATTTAATCCGCGCGACAATACACATATAGCATTCACGTGCATAAAGGAACTACTTTCTATTGTAAACAAACAATGGACGCAGACGTCAGCACTTTTGATTTGTACACAAATCATGTACACTCGCGTAAGAGGCTCTTTACGTTGAGGTTGTTTAAATTTGTTTCTGAATGAAATAAAACAGATGTTTCGTGGACTGCCACATACCAGCTGCTTTAGCACATTCCGCGTTGATACAATGTTATGGATTTAGGCTAGCTACAGTATATAACAGACGCAAGATAAGGTCCTTACAAATAACATACAAATGACAAGTCATATACTCTCTTCTTTAGCTGGTGATAAGAATGGCAAAATAAAATATACTTACAGTTTTACATCCTGAATTTCCTCAAAATGTATTTCCTTAATTCTGCAAATCCGAATTACATGAGCCATGTCATAGGTTTTCAACCTAGATTACACATTTCGAAATTGTGCTGTAATTTCGATGATAAGTGCAATTGCATCCTCCTTACTGCACTAAAATGAAATAAGCATTAAATTCCATGGCGTCTTTTTGATAATTGCAATTGAAAGACTTCATATTTTTCCCACATTATGATTTCAATCATTCAATGACAGAAAGAGAAACACATTTGCAGATGTAAATACGCTTCTCCCGCGCCGCTTCAATCCGATGTATTTCATGTATAATTTGCACAGATGAATCCAGTCCAAAATCACAAACTTTCGTCGAATCGAAACAAAATACCAAAATATATTCATTCCAGATCAAATGGAAAAGTTGTTGCAATGCGTATTCATTCACAATATGACTGCAAATTTCAATCTTAACTAGACACGCCATTTTCTTTCGAAATTTATGTCGAGCGCGACTAAATTTAAATTTATCTGGGCGGAGTTATGTGCGCATTAATAATGATGTTGTTGTGTAATGATAAATCTGCGCTTGTGTATTTAGTTTGGAATACGGCATTCATTCATTTACGTTATTTCTTGTACTGTATTTTGTTTATATAAGTAAGCCTTAGGTAGAATAAGAAAATGAGCATATAATAAAAAGGTTACTGCATTTGTATGGGAAAATAGGAACTCGTTTTGTCGGATGGATATACTGCACTCAAAAGGTCATGCAGTATTCCAGCCAAAAAAACTCGTTCATATTTTCCCATACAAATGCAGTAACCTATAAATACTGTTCACCTTAACGGATCGCATGCATAATGTTCACGTTAACGGAGAAAAGAATGCTATCAATATATCGATGCCCATGTAAAAGATAGTTTTTTCTCGGGCTTTCTGATTTGTTTACACTAATACATTGTTAGATGTAATACGGAATACCATTTACGATGAAATTTAAGATCAAACAGAGTACTCTAGAAGGAATACAATAATCAATGCAATTTAAAATCAACTAGAGTACTCAACAAGGAATACCATAATCGAGATAATTTAAAATTAAATAGAGTACTCTAAACGGAATACAATAATCGATGCAATTTAAAATCAAATAGAGTACTCAACATGGAATACCAAGATCGATGCAATTTAAAATAAAATAGAGTACTCAACACGGAATATCATAATCGATATAACTTAAAATCAAATAGATTACTCAACACGGAATACCATGTGCGATCCAGTTTAAAATCAAATAGAGTACTCATCACTGAATACAATAATCAATACAATTTAAAACCACAGAGTACTCAGCAAGAATACCATGATCGATGCAGCTTAAAAGCAAATCGAGTACTCAACACGGAATACCATGCGCAGTACCATTTAAAACCAAATAGAGTACTCATACAAATAAAGCGCACCACTACTGTTACTACCACCACCACTACTACTGCTACTACTAATACATGAATAAGACGAATAACAACAACGACTAGGTTGAGGTACAACTAGAACTAGAATAACAGCAAAAGCAGCGAAACCAGTAAAACAACAACAACAACAACAACAACAAAATCAACAATAATCATATGTATATTCAGGCTTCCATTAAGTCAATATTTCGTGAAAATGTACCATTTGTTTCTAGATCTGCTCTTATTTTTGGGACTAATGAGGCAACCTTTTTGAACTGGATGTCGATATATATATACTTTTAAGGATTTTACACCTTTTTGACTTTATCTTTGTTTTATATGCATTTCTGGGTACACCTGCATTTACTTATTGACTTGGCGCTATATAGTCAGGACTTTGCCGATGTACCGTTAAAGCTTAGGCATACATACCTACACGAATATTCTTCTGGAACATGTCTTATCGTGGCAAAAATCCAAAGAACAAATTATTACCTATCGATTTTTATTTGATAATATCTTTGTATATGCTTGCCTAGGTGACACTCTGTAAACATTACCGCCGACGGACTGCATGTGTGTCTTCTTCTTTACCCTCCAGTTTGCATGAGTTCTTGCACCTTTCCTATATTATTTCTCTTTGTCTACTATAGGACCGCTATGTATGTATGTATGTATGTATGTATGTATGTATGTATGTATGTATGTATGTATGTATGTATGTATGTAGTAGGTAGGTAGGTAGGTAAGTAGGTAGGTAGGTATCCAGGAAATCAGGTATAATTAAGTTGGGTAATTAAGTAGTAAACGAGGTAGTTATGTAGGTATGGTATAAGTAAGTAGCTGAGCAGGTAGTTAGGTAGGTAGGTACGGTGTAAGTAGTTAAGCAGAGAGGTAAGTTGGTTAACTGTAATAGACCTGACAGAGGAGCTTATTTACGGTCATCTACGGTATACCCGTAGGTCGAGCAGGTAAATTTGGAAAGACACGCGTTGTTGAACAAGGAAGCTCAAGTACAGTACGAAAAGTATTGTGCACAGTTATTCATCGATAATCTGATCTCGTATCTTTAGGTAACGGCACATCATGTACATAGCTTTCTTCGATTTGTAATTTGGTTGATCTTGCGGAATGATTCAATGCATTGACAAGCACAAAATACATATCAGTAGTATACATAATGACAGTTTAGGGCCTCTCGCTATTCTTGTTTGAATTACTGTTTTCGCAATGTTTAAACAATGCAATAACTACAGACTAATTTCAATTTATTTTTAAAGCTTAATCTTTATATACAAAAACACATACAACAACTGCAAAGCCCATCTAATGCTGTGTGATATAACAACCACAAAGCCCATCTAATGATGTGTAATATAACAACTACAATGGCCATCTACTGCTGTATGATAAAACAACTAAAGAGCCCGTCCAATGCTGTGTGAGATAACAACTGTAAAGCATGTCTAATGCTGTGTGATATAACAACTGCAAAGCCCATCTAATGCTGTGTGAGATAACTACAAAGCCAGTCTAATGTTGTTTGTTGTAACAGATACAAAGTCCATCTAATACTGTGTGACATGAGAGAAGTTGACGTTTTGTTCTTTTCAACATGAATTTGCATCGGCTTCATCATCTCTGAATCTTAAACTCGTTCAAAATCAAACTGTACGCTACTTTGCTTTAATTTCTTTGTTGCTTTGCTTATATGATAATTATATAGGCAGTCGTGATATGTGATTATCTACTTTATCATTGCTTCTAGAGTAGTCAGAATCAAACAAGTCACTAAATATTAGAAGGAAAATCCAAGACTGCGTTGATGAAGAAAATATGCTCAATATTTTTCACACACAATCGAATTGGATCCTTGTAATCATACATAATTGAACTGAGTCGATACAGTAATGTTTTCTCATAAAGTAAATTATGTCCTTTTCCAAAAGAGATAATCCATACGAATCAGAATTTTGCACACTGTGGTTGTTGGGAAAGTCGATGGCTGTCGTCTTTGTTCATCACGTAGGCTTAGACGTTTTTCGGTTTTCTTTAGCACTCACCTTTGGATTCCAAGCAGCTGTGTACGAACTGTGCCTCAGAAGTAATGATGTTCTCAGGTATCATTTGTTTTTGTCTTTCTTTTCACAGGTAATACTAACTAATGAAAGGCGCTGTCAAGTAAGTCGATGAGCAACGGGTAATCTGTGTACTCTGGTGCAAGAGAGTTTCGTTGCATTTGGTTTCCAGAGAAGTCAGTGAAGGTATGGAATGGTCACTCAAATCTTGTTCAAAATTTTCCTCAAAGATTAGAGACAACGACTCTTCTTGATTCATTGTCATAGTTTGCCGTTTGCTTCTGACTAGGATGATATATTTGACATCTATAACAATAATCTTTGGTCAAGCTGTTGTTTTATTTAAGTCAGGAGCAAACCACGAGACTAAATGTTGTTCTTCTTCTTGCCATCTTGACATCATGATTGTTATTTTGTCTTTTTCCTGTTCTGGATCAATAACATACTTAAGGCCTGTCTCCGTGGGTTCTTCGTCTCTATCTTTCATTTAGTCTCTTATCACTTTTCTCAAGCAAATGATTTTCTGAGTATAGTCAAATTCTGCATACATGATAACGTTAATTGTGTTTGCCAGACCTACTGCGAACTGAAGTTCCATGTGAAGTTGGCCTGAGTTTATGGAGTGGAGATGTCCCTCGCCGCTGCCTTGGTCTGGAGTCAAATCAAATCCACACAAAGCATATCCTCCTGCATAATCGTCTCACTAAATGTTTTCATTATATGCATACAGCTGTTCCAACGTGTCATAGTTAGACATCCGGTGTCTCACCGTGTTTACACTGATAACACTCCGTTTTTTCTTTTGGTTGATGTCACTAAAATATTTGTGTGTTCCTTAGTACCTTAGTACTATCAGGACTGGATTACTGTAATTCACTTATATCTGTTCTTCTCAGTATATACTACAAAAACTTCAAAAAGTTAAAAACACGGCTGATCGGATCATCCCTAGAACGCAAAGAACTGAGCACACATCTCTTGTTATGTTACATTCACTGGCTACCCGTTTGATCCAGAATTAAACACAAAATATGTTAGCTATACTACATTGCGTAAACTGGCTCCAGTCCATTATGCCTGTCTGACCTCATCAATGTGTACACTCCACCTAGGTACTTAACTCTCCTCATCGGTCTCAGGCGTTCATCGACTCATTGAGCACAAATGCTTATCTTGCAACCATGCAATCAGTCCATAATTTCTAAACTATATTCTTGTCCGATTTTCTTTCGACGGTTGTGAAATTCAAAATTGTGTGGATCGTCGGCATCTGTCAACTCTGTGCAGTTGAAGACATCCAATGTACCCGGTGTCCATACCACAGAAGAAATGAACCATCTGTATGTTCCTGGCTTCTTGTCAGTAAGTCAAGAGATTTTTCCAGATGAGATCGGTAAGGGTAAGTATCCATGCTGCTACTGAATACTTTGTTATTCAAGTACAAATCCACTTTAATGAACAACCAATGCATGACATTGTTGACAGAAGGTACTCTGGCATTTTCCTTTGGATTGGAGTTGTCTACTTTGAGAAATCGGACTTACTGATACAAGTGACCGTTAATCAGATCGATGTAATCTTCGGTGTCCACTGATTTAAAATTCGATAGGGGCTGAGGTAGCCGAAGAGGAAACATGACGAGAAGCTACTTATTTGTATTTTCTCACCATCATTGTCGTCGGTGGCATAGCTAACAGATCGAGTTCTGAAAAATTGAAAATGAAAATTGCAAATAAGTATTTTAAAATATAAACATTAAGAAACAAAATTTGAAACGAAAAGAAATAAATGAAATTTTAATAAAAATTGGAAAACCAAATTTGAAAATGAAAAAGTACTAAGTTGAAAATAAAAATTAGGCATAAAACCTAGAAAAGAAAAGTTTCAGATAAAATTGAAAGGTGGGAAAACCAAAAGTCGAGTTTGATAATTGAAATAAGGAAAATTAAAGATAAAAATGAAAATTACAAGTTACAACTACAAAAAATGCTTATTAAAATGAAATTTAAAATGAAAATTTAACAAATCAAATTTGAACAACTCATGAAACCTATGAAAATTGAAATGGAGAAATAAAAAAGCTCAAATTTTAAACAGTAACAAAATTAAAACTGTAAATTGAAGACGAAGTTTGATTTCTAGTTCATTTGTGTATTCACAAGTATAGTTTGTGTATATTGTTACCCTTTTTTCGTTTGCTGGTAAATGTGTGGATTTCGGTTCTTAGATAACTTAGTGCTGGTCGCTATAACCGTGTATATGATGGTAAGTGTTGGGTATTGGTCGCTCCAACGGCACGTTGACTATATAATGTAAGTGTTGAATAATATATAACTGGATCTTGGATGGAAACAAACTCGGAGATCATCACTCCAAAACGGCGTGTTGAGGGAATAGTATGGGTTTTGGAAAGTAGTGTGTGGTGGACAATATACAACTGGGTGAAGGCCACTCAAATGATGTGATGATGGTATATTGTGGTTGCTGGCTAGTAGATCACTGGGTGTTTATATGTTGGTTACTAAGCGTGGTTTTAACCTTACAATTTTATTTGGAGAGCACAAACAGCTGTAGTGATAAATACATAAATATCTCTAACATTTCCTTCCACGTTGTGAAACAAATCTACACAAGCCATTAAATGACTTTCTTTTCTGGGTGATCTTGACTCTCGTTGTCTTGTGGCGGAGTCAGAGGGTGTTGTTCTAGGTTCACTCATGTCATCTTCAAAATCGCTAGCGTGAATTTCTGCCAGTACGTTTTGGGGAAATGTGAGATTGTCTCAGGACAGTAGATGATTCTAATTTACTTTTACTAGGTTACGTATCTCTTCCTATATAAAGAGCACCCCTCGTCTTAAGATAACACCCCCCCCCCATGTTAAGACAATACATCCATTCAGTTTTCAGTATGCTATGTATAATTGAGTGTTGGTTTAATTTTGCATAAGCATCTTTCAAATTTGTCAAAAAGTTAAAATTTTAAACTTTTATTGTACGAGTTCTACAATATGTTTTGCAATTTATATAATTGTTCTGCCATGTTTCATTTTTCGCTTATTTAAGTATACTTTATGGATTTTTTATCACCGTCTTTGTTTGCTTGACAATTTGTAACATTTTTGTTTTAAAATTTCTACATTGTGGGGAAAACTGCTTTTAAATCTCCGAAAAAATTCTGTATTAGTTTAGAAAGTTTAGTAATAATTTTAACCTCGATCATAATTAATTTTTTTCTAGACAATTTGTTCAGTCTCTGCTAAAGTCCGTGTGAGTTTCCAAATTGTAGAATTACATTTAGTCTTAGACAAATTTATATTTTCCGGATCATACTCAGACTCCGCTAAAGTCCAATATTAATTTGGGAGTTTCAATACTACTTTTAGTCTCGGCCAATTTTTTAAAAACATTTCCGAGTGTTTTCAGTCTCCATTAAAGTCCGGAACAACTTCGGAATTTTATTGCTACTTTTAGTCTAGGCCAATTTTAAAAAATCTGAACTTTCTTCAGTCTCCTCTAAAGTCCAGTATGATTTCGAAATTAGTATTAAATCTTTAAATTCTGGGACAGTTGCGTAATTTTAGCATTAATTTTAGTCACATCCATTTTAGTAGTATGAGTTGGTTTCCCTGATTATAGTTTCAGTACAATACACACTGCAACATAATTTAAAATATAGTAATGCTTTAATTATAGATCTCGGATATATGCCTACAGCCACTAAGCAGCAGATACCTACACATGACGTGTTGGATAGTATTTGTGTGTTGAATAGTGTATTTGCCTTTTGAAGTCAGATACCTTTAACAATGCAACAACGTAGCCCCATTTGAGGTCAACCACTTCTAATAATGTTAACCCGTACATCCAGTACAAAATTCCTGTAATGAGCACATAGTGACTTTACTCAGAGATAAAGAACAATTATAGAAAGGACAAAAGGAGTTTGGACGAAGAAAGCAAACTGAGGAATTAAAAGTCTGAATGTAGTTGAGTTGCTTAAACAAACGACATATGCATAGTTTGAACAAATAATATTTGACCAACTTAAACGATATTTGAATAGCGTAAACAAAAGAGACTTGAATAGCTTAAACAATCGACATTTAAATACCATCTACAACCTACACTTGAACAATGTGAAATTATGTTTGAACAGCTTAAACGAAAGATGTTAGAACAGCTTAAAAATGCAATGTCTTGAGCAAATTAAACAAACAATGATGGAACAACAAATTGCTGAAAGACTCAGACGGAGCATTTGTGTATACATCACCAGCTACATCAATGGAAGCAGTGGAAATGTGAGCAAATCAAAATCATACAGATATTTTTATCGGTGTCATCAATTTAAATAAATTTTCAGGTGGCAATAATCAAAACCTTTATGTTAAACTACAGAGGAGGATAAAAGTAAATGAAGCGGACAAGCAGCCATCTTCCATTGATTCACAAAGCATAACAGGTTGTGGTCCGTGCGATTGATTCATTTGTATGAATAATCCTGAAAACTCTAAATAAAATAGATGATATCGTTAACCAATCAATAGACAAACATGATATGTCCCAGTTAATAAAGATTGTTAGAAACAGGAACGAGGTGCACACACTGAAAGAGAAAGTAAAACGAGGAATGAATCAGCCAGCTAAATACAAGATAGATAATCTTGTGGTTACAAATTTCTCCATTGATGATAGAGCACCACTCTTTATCTTACACGATGTACTTCATGATTGAAAACGGAATTTTATCTTTAGTTACAGTATGCTGTATAAAAATTTATGTCTCAATACATTTTCATCCGCTATTATTCCATCAACTATTTCTTGTCCTTCCTGGATAAAAAAAAATCAATCAGATAATGTTTAATTTATGATTCTTTTTCCTGTCTACAACTTGTATATTTCCAACAAAAATGATTGAGAAAATTTTAAATAATGTTTAGCTATTGCCTTATTTAAAAATTTTTAAAAACGACAGTAGTCATTGAGACTACCGGATGACGCCGAACTCTCAATTCATTTACTACTCACATTATCATGAATTCGTAAACTGATAAACATGTTCTTTTTCAAACGTACTAAGGGTGCGTTTCAGACGGGACATACAGATATGCCTATTTAATTGACGGACAATTGATCATTGTGTTCGAGCACCTGTGCATTGAGTAAACGGAGACTTGATATTTTGCAAGAATACCTTGGGGAACGCTAGATAAGTGGGTTTTATGGGACTTGTCCGAATTCAGATATTTTTTTAGTCATGTTCATGGACCAGGAAGCTTATAACCATGTTCGATAACTAACTATCTGAATTTAACTCGGGGTAATTCTTGCCGATAAATTATAATTGCTTAACTTACGTGAAAGTTTTATGCTTTTGCAAGCAAGATATAAAAAAATGAAGGAACATGTACAAGTTAATAAGATTCTTCTTGTTATGGTCATGCTGGTTGATAGGATATTTTGCGATGGAGGCTGGGCGTTTACGAACCCAGGACTTCCGGCATGTTACGTTGCCAGTAGTAGTCTAACTCAGAGTATTCCCAAAGCGTACACATATTGCTATAGATACTACTACGGAAACAACTGCGACGGCAGGAATCTCTACTGCAGTATCAACCACAGCTGCTGTGAAGTGGATGGATGTCCGGCTTGCTGCAGAGCGTAAGTCTCGTCCATTTATTTATTTATTTATTTATTTATAAGATGGTCTCTTTAATGCAAATCAACTGGTTATAAAGCTAACATAACCTGAAAATATCAGCATACAACCAAACGTTCAAAGTCAATTTCAATTGTAAAACATTAGAAAGGATCTGCCATACGCATAATTCATTTCTAAACTACATGCTCGCTAGTAATAAATACATTAATTTTGACCTTTGACCTTTCGTATGCGGATGGTAAGTAAATTCCCTCAACTTCTGACCCGTAGTATTAAATCCGCCAAAACTATCGCATTTTTAGTCAATGTCAGAACAGAACACCTGTGTATCCATCGGCTGTATACCTTTTTTTTTAAATTGTTGACGCATATGTAGAAGGCAGCATCACCTCTCTAGCGAGGATAATAACCTAATACGATAAATCAACCCCACCCCCACCCCCCAAAAAAGTCTGTGTTAATACTGATGGACGATATCTGGGTCTTATGTCACCTGTTCATTAAAATGTGTAATCGTGCTGCATGTAAATCTTTCCGGTACGCACCTGCGTACACTTTTAGACACTTACCAGTATTTGGTAACGGCCGCGAAATTAAAAAATGGCCACAGGTAAAGGGTTGTGCTTTTCCACGTGGATTTAGCCTACAAGTGGCCATACATAGGATTTGATCCGGAAAGGTATAATGTACATGTCGCCAAAAGAACCCTTCAGCCGACGGTAGCTCCAAAGCCGGGGAAAATACCGGTAGTGTATAACAGGTTTTAATGAATAGGCGATATCATCCCTTAAACCCCCTATCAATATTACTACGGGAATGGGGCTGTTGTATCAGTCTAAATATCACGAGGAATTCCACAAGTTACTATTGCCTTGTTGTGATGCCGCCTTCAGCGCATGCATCAGAAACTTACAAAAGGTCAACAGTCGATGGATACACCGCAGTTCAGTTCTGACAGAAATTACTACAAAAAGGCGAATGTTCTCAATGATTTGATTCTGTGTATAAAGATATAAGTTTAAAGACATGCTTCAGTGGCCAATAACACGAAAATTCACCAGAGTTAGGATGTAGATGTACGTGGAAGATATACTTAAGTGACTGATAATAACACGAGTATATCACCAGAGTTCAGAGGCGTAGCTATGATATTTTGCGCCCGGGGACGAACTATAAAATTGGCGCCCCAGCCCCCTCCCCGTTTAATCACATTTCTTAATATTACCCTTGTTTACTTATTATAATGTAACGTTGTAAGCCTCATTTTGGCGCCCCTGTACCTTGGCGCCCGGGGACATATGTACCCCCCTGCCCCCCTCTAGCTACACCTCTGCCAGAGTTAGGATGTAGATGTACGTGTAAGATATACTTAAGTGACTGATAATAACAGGAGTACATCACCAGAGTTAGGATGTAGATGTACGTGGAAGATATACTTAAGTGGCCGATAATAACAGGAGTACATCACCAGAGTTAGGATGTAGATGTACGTGGAAGAGATACTTAACTGACTGATAATAACAGGAGTACATCACCAGAGTTAGGATGTAGATGTACGTGGAAGAGATACTTAACTGACTGATAATAACAGGAGTACATCACCAGAGTTAGGATGTAGATGTACGTGGAAGATATACTTAAGTGGCCGATAATAACAGGAGTACATCACCAGAGTTAGGATGTAGATGTACGTGGAAGAGATACTTAACTGACTGATAATAACAGGAGTACATCACCAGAGTTAGGATGTAGATGTACGTGGAAGAGATACTTAACTGACTGATAATAACAGGAGTACATCCCCTGAGTTAGGATGTAGATGTACGTGGAAGATATACTTAAGTGGCCGATAATAACAGGAGTACATCACCAGAGTTAGGATGTAGATGTACGTGGAAGAGATACTTAACTGACTGATAATAACAGGAGTACATCACCAGAGTTAGGATGTAGATGTACGTGGAAGAGATACTTAACTGACTGATAATAACAGGAGTACATCACCAGAGTTAGGATGTAGATGTACGTGGAAGATATACTTTAGCGACTGATAATAACACGAATATATCATCAGATATGTGATATATAGAGGACATTACGTTTTGTTAGTAAATACAAAATGTATCCCACTTATGTATATCTACTAAGAAAACATCAAGGCAAAAACCGTTGCTTTGGGTTTTCTCCATTCTGTGCTAATGAGATTAACAGCTGCATTACAACAAAAACGTTTGCAATACTTTTTGTTGTTTCTAATTCGTTTTTATACAGTTCTAGATAACAAGTTATTGGTTGCATAAATGTACACTAGAGGATGTACAGTTGACACATTTTAATATCTGTACATCCTTGTCTGGAAATAAGGGCCTGAATAACACATAAAAGGGCAGATATACTTCCTAAATGAAACAAATGAAAGTAGTTCCAAAATTTCAGCAGTGGTATCGCCATTGTGGCGATTTAATTTTTTCTTCCACTGATAAATTTCGATATCTCACTATGAACTGCACGATAAAGAGCCTTTTATTAATACAGCCCTTGTACTTGTTTGCAGATACGTCACAATTTGTTATGCAACAGATGTTGTGCAATGAAGTTTTCTGGAAACAAACCGTGTTGTTACTAAACTGTTGCCGAGTGGTCTAAAGCGCTCTCCGTTACGGATCACTGCCATCTCACCTATGGCTGCGCTGGTTCGAGTCTCGGATTCAGCCAGTGTGGGTATGTGAGAAAGCTTGCCGGTACTTCTCGTGGGTCGGTGGTTCTTTCCAGGGTTATCCCGGGTTCTTCCTCCACCATTAATACTGGCCGCCATGCATAGCCTATCGTGTGCTGAAAAATGGCGTTAAACCCCACAACAACAACTAAACTGTTTTTGATAAATGTTTTAGAGTTAGCCGATATAAGTTGCTTAAATAAAAACTGCGCATATTAAGAAAACAAGATGTGGCTATTCTGCACAGAAAGAGATTACAGAGCGGTCGGTTAGTATGTTTCACGCTTAAACTGAATGAAGAGGATATATTATATATCCCAAAGATAAGATTTTGGAGACTGTTAAATGGTCTCTCCAAGGTGATATCACCAAGACGCCTTCATGCATTTTTAAGTGTTCAATATTATGTATCATATTACGAAACCTATTTGTATGGTACACGTTATCATTAGTACTACTTAGATAGAAGTCACTGTATGGTACACGTCGCCATTAGTACTAATCAGATAGAAATCACTGTATGGTACTCGTCGTCATTAGTAGTAATCAGATACAAGTCACTGTATGGTACACGTCTTCATTAGTACTAATCAGATACACGTCACTGTATGGTATTCGTCTTCATTAGTACTAATCAGATACAAGTCACTGTATGGTACACATCTCCATTAGTAGTAATCAAATAAAAGTCATTGTATGGTACTCGTCGTCATTAGTAGTAATCAGATACAAGTCACTGTATGGTACTCGTCGTCATTTGTACTAATCAGATACAAGTCACTGTATGGTACTCGTCGTCATTAATACTAATCAGCTATGTCACTGTATGGTACTCGACTCCATTAGTACTAATCAAACAGAAGTCACTGTATGGTACTCGTCTTCATTAGTACTAATCAAATAGAAGTCATTGTATGGTACTCGTCTTCATTAGTACTAATCAAAGAGAAGTCACTTATGGTACTCGTCGTCATTAGTACTAATCAGATATAAGTCACTGTATGGTACTCGTCTCCAGTAGTACTAATCAAATAGAAGTCACTGTATGGTACTCGTCTTCATTAGTACTGATCAAATAGAAGTCACTTATGGTACTCGCCGTCATTAGTACTAATCAGATACAAGTCACTGTATGGTACACGTCTTCATTAGTACTAATCAAATGGAAGTGCTAATCAGATAGAAGTCATTATATTCATTTATTGGGGGAAATGATTGACTGTGTATTTATTCGTGCATCTTTGCTAGATATGGGAGGTCGATCCGCTTCGTTCTACACTCACCCGTAGCATATGTAACTAGTTAAAACAGTGGTTGGAACAAATACAAAGAGTTACTTCCCATAGCAAATCAAAACAATTGACAAATCAGGGAGCTCGTTTCTTAACCTGTTATGTGTGATATATTGCGACCTCCGTGATGTTCACATTGTCATGCCTAAGAAAAAACAGGCCACCGTGTTTAAATCGGAGATTTTACATGCAGCATACGTAACTGTTTACGGTGAATGCTGCGATTCTTTCCAGTCATATTCCTAGCTAAATATAACAAGCAGTCGGATAATTCTTTTCAGCTGCATCCTATATAAATGAGGAGTGGCGATACTCTTTTGGCTACCGACATGTGCCAGTGGACGTTATGGAACAACATGGATCGATAACCTTTGGTTTGCGAAGATGGTATTCTTCCAGCTGCTGCGGTTTCAGATTTGAATAAAGTACACTTTAATTGTCGTTGCTTGTTTACGAACAATGGTAGTATATATGTGATTGATATAACATATTTTTTTGGATTTTGAATCTTTAATATATAAGTTAAATTACTATGATGAATACTTTTGACTAGAATATTTATATTAATTCCACGTAACCGAACATTTTTTGTTATGGACAGTCTCTAAATATTTATAGTTTGTCTGACAGGCGCTCATCACTCTATCCTGGTGAAATTGCAGGCGTGGTAACAGCCAGTATTGTTGGTGCTGCCGCCATTCTTTTCATCCTGATGTGTATCTGTAATCGATTCTGTAAGTAGTACCACTATTATACTGTACGAACTCAGTCATTGCATATTCAAATTGCAAATTATGCTGACGTATCTTTGTACCAGTTTTGTTGAATACTAATATAGTCTTACACATGAGGTTTGTCTGGCCAAGAGTACGGTCTAATTATTCCTATCAACAGTAGGCTGATGTGAATCAAACTGTCGTAATTTAATTAGGGCTCCCTAATTTGACCACAGCTCGACAGATTATCCGTCTAGTTATATCTAACAAATAACACTGGTCAACAGTGAAATCATTACTGACTTGAAAAGGCCCTAATCTGTAGTATTTTGGTGTGCCGAACACGAATATAACCGTGAAAAATTTGTATTGGCTCTCGTTTTGAAGATATTCATATACCTCATTTTCTATGTTTCACTGTGTAAATTTCTCCAGTAGGACTGCAGCAACATCCGGAATAATGATGTAACATTGCATAATACCATCATGCTCACATCATCCACAGTTGATTGCATCATTTTCTGATGCAATGCAATACTAATGCCATGCGGCTGCTGAAGTAAGTTGACGTCAGCAGTGTACTATACATGTGTAGGCCTATTATACTAATGCCAGGCGGCTGCTGAAGCTGACGTAAGCAGTGTACTATATAAAGCCCAATCAGATAGGTTCAGCATTTAAAATATTTTAGACGTTGTGCGAGACAGTTCAAGCTACTGTTACATAAAACTTATTATTTTATCCATTTACGTACAATAAAGAACAGTAATGCCTCGAAAGTGTGTTAATACCGCGGACAAGTTTTGCTATATTTGTGGGGAAGTGACATTTGCCAACCAGAAGAAAAGTATCAATTCTCAAGTGAAGAAGGCATATCATCTTTACTTCGGATGCAAGGTTGGTGACCAAGACAAGCCTTGGGCTCCGCATATATGCTGTGCTACATGTACAACACAGCTTTCACAGTGGTTGAATTGCAAAAGGTCATCAATGCCGTTTGCAGTCCCAATGGTGTGGAGAGAGCCAAGCAACCACCTAAATGACTGTTACTTCTGCTTGGTTCCTCCTCTTTCCGGCGGAATAACGAAGCGAAAGAAGTCGAGAATAGTCTACCCAAACATTCCGTCTGCATTGAGACCAGTTCCACATGGTGAGGGACTTCCTATTCCAGAACCTCCAGCAGAATATTCTCTTGATTCATCTGACGAAGACAAAGGTGAGTCGACCTGTTCTTCTCCTGGTCCATCAGCATGCAGTGATCCAGATTTTCACTGTGGTGCATCATCAACCCCACACAGAATAACACAGGAAGAACTAAATGACCTGATTCGTGATTTGGACTTATCAAAGAACAAGGCAGAATTGCTAGGATCAAGACTCCAACAATGGAATCTTCTAGAAGAAGATGTCACAATTACTGCATATCGAAAGCGCCACCAGCAATTGGAGCCTTTCTTCAGAAAGGAAAGTAATCTGATATTCTGTTCCGATATTGAGGGCCTCATGAATGCTTTAAAAATCACTCATGACCCACAAGAATGGAGACTATTTGTGGACTCTTCGAAACTGAGTCTCAAGGCTGTGCTTTTGCACAATGGAAACATTCTTCCATCTATTCCAGTAGCGTATGCTGTCCACATGAAAGAGACATACGATAACTTAAGGCAGCTACTGAATTCCATTGAGTATAACAAGTACAGCTGGCACCTCTGTGGTGATTTGAAGGTAGTTGCCCTTTTAATGGGACTGCAGCAAGGATATACAAAATACATGTGTTTCTTATGCGAGTGGGATAGCCGAGCAAGGGAAATGCACTACATGAGGAAGGAATGGACTCACAGGCAGAATGTAGCCATTGGAGAGAAGAATATCCAACACCCAGCTCTGGTTGAGGCTCAGAAAATCTTGCTACCACCCCTTCACATCAAACTAGGTTTGATGAAGAACTTCGTGAAAGCCATTGACCGGACTTTGCCAGCATTCCGATACCTGCATGAAAAATTCCCTCGACTCAGCGAAGCAAAGATTAAAGAGGGAGTTTTTGTGGGTCCTCAGATTCGAGAGCTTTTCAAAGATGACCGGTTCAACAACTTGCTGGAAGGTGACGCGAAACAAGCATGGAATGCTTTTCGCCTAGTTTCTACAAACTTCCTCGGAAATGTTAGGGCAGAAAACTATAAGGAACTAGTAGAAGACATGTTGATGAAGTATAAGAAACTTGGCTGCAATATGTCTCTAAAGATTCACTTCCTTCATTCCCATTTGGATTTCTTTCCTAGCAACTGTGGTATTGTTAGTGATGAACACGGCGAACGTTTTCATCAAGATATCGCAACAATGGAACAAAGATACCAGGGAAAATGGTCCACTACAATGCTGGCTGACTACTGCTGGACACTCCTCAGAGATGCTCCCGAACAGCTGTACAAGAGACAGGTGAAGAAATCTAAGATGTAGTCAATGACTTGATTTTTTATAGGTAGGCTATTACAGTTGACCTTTTACTATTGGAATGCATTTCGTTATGTAAACATTAATTTCTTGCAGATTACAAAAAAACTAGAGCCAATTTTGCAATTTGACTGTCATATTCGTGTTCAGCACATAAAAATTGATAAGAATTGACTAATTTTATTTCAGTAACATGACTTTTGTAAAAATTTGTTGTCCAGTGTAATCGCTGTTTAATCGTTTTTAGGTAAGTACAGAACAAATGACTTCTATGAACTTTAAAGTGATTAGGTTGATGGGCGCTAACAATAACAACACCATACTGCATACACAATTCCTTTATTGCACAACACCGTACTGCATACATGATCCCTTTAATGCACAACACCGTACTAAGCACACGATCCCTTTAATGCAAAATACCATACCACATACATGATTCCTATAATGCACAACACCATACCACATTCATGATCCCTTTAATGCACATCCCCGTACTGCACACATGATTCCTTCAATGCAAAACTCCATACTAACACGATCCCTTCAATGCACAACACCATACTGCATGTATGATGCCTTTAATGCACAACACCATACTGCATACACTATCCCTTTAGTGTACAACACCATACCACATTCATGATCCCTTTAATGCACATCCCCGTACTGCATACATGATTCCTTCAATGCAAAACACCATACTAACACGATCCCTTCAATGCACAACACCATACTGTATGTATGATGCCTTTAATGCACAACACCATACTACATACACGATCCCTTTAGTGTACAACACCATACCACATGCATGATCCCTTTAATGCACAACCCCGTACTGCATACATGATTCCTTCAATGCAAAACACCATACTGACACGATCCCTTCAATGCACTACACCATACTGCATGTATGATGCCTTTAATGCACAACACCATACTACATACACGATCCCTTTAGTGTACAACACCATACCACATGCATGATCCCTTTAATGCACAACCCCGTACTGCATACATGATTCCTTCAATGCAAAACACCATACTGACACGATCCCTTCAATGCACTACACCATACTGCATGTATGATGCCTTTAATGCACAACACCATACTACATACACGATCCCTTTAGTGTACAACACCATACCACATGCATGATCCCTTTAATGCACAACCCCGTACTGCATACATGATTCCTTCAATGCAAAACACCATACTGACACGATCCCTTCAATGCACTACACCATACTGCATGTATGATGCCTTTAATGCACAACACCATACTACATACACGATCCCTTTAGTGTACAACACCATACCACAAGCATGATCCCTTTAATGCACAACCCCGTACTGCATACATGATTCCTTCAGTGCAAAACACCATACTGACACGATCCCTTCAATGCACTACACCATACTGCATGTATGATGCCTTTAATGCACAACACCATACTACATACACAATCCCTTTAGTGTACAACATCATACTTCATACATGATTCCTTCACACAACAGGAGTTTTCTTTTCAGATAAAAATAATATATGTAAATTAACATTCGTTAGACTGTTTTCATCACAATGCCATCTTACTTAAGTTACGAAAGGACGGTCAGTCGCCATATTCGTTTGTGTAATGTAGAATCAAACAGACAACTGCCAACCATAAGAAAGCTTTAGTCCAATTTCTCTAAGATGCATCTCCCAAGTGCAGTTCATTTTAATAAGTTATTGTTTCAAATGTTTCTATAAATATCCAGCATTAACAATGGAATATCATTTGTAAAAAAAGTCAGTATACTATACACCACTGCCGCTGAGCAAGCTCCTCTGCGATCTGACGATTCACTATATCATTTTGTATATTATCCTTACGTCAACCAGCTCGTCATATCCGTAACATTGACGAAGGATCATGCCTCGAATGTATGCCAATAGCTGCAATTCTGACTACCTCGGCAATTTGCGAGACAAAGATTGACAGAGGAGATGCGAATGCATCGAAATGTATTTCATTTGCAGCTGCTCTGTCAATCATATGGTCAGTCCAAACATAGTATAACCGATGTGGTCCGAGTAGATTGCTTTTTTAAAATCTTTTAAAATATTTTTTTACAAAGAAATTTCTGGTCTACAATATGTTTGATTGTCTGTGAATTACTGCGCTGACAATCATCTGAGGCAACTGTTTGCCTCGAAGAATTAGCGGAGGTGATATAAATGCAGCTCTGTGGATACGTGTATATTAGGAGTCTTACAAAAGAGTTCTACATACTTAATACCTCTCTATGTTAGTTGTAATGGTTGCTATAGTCAGTCTTCTATGGGTCTTGATGGTATTTTGAACTAAATAATAATAATAATAATAATAATAATAATAAATATAATAGTAATAATATTGTGTTGATGTGTGTTTTTGTAAATCATAAATTGCGTATGTTTTTGGAGCTCTTCCATTGTCCAACTTTTCAGTTTCAGAGTCGAGTTGTTCATCTTCCTCAATTTCTAAGGCAAGTAGTTCTTGCATCTAGTTTGCAATCCCAAGGCTGCGTACATACAACATGACAACCATACTAACTGTAATCTTGTATGCAAACAAAGCACGACAGCGCGATACAAATGACGATTTAGTTTTGAAAGAAAAAGAAAAGATTAACGCAACAAGTTAGATTAAAAACGGGGAAAACTATAAAACAACGACTAGATTAGAATTTGATACCTTTGACATGATGTTCTTTGCCTCTATGATATAATCTATTCCGATCACCAAATAAATGGTTGAAAATTAAATATAATCATCAAATGATAAACTGAACATCGTCTCAAGTTTGGCCTTGTCGTTAGCACCAGAAAAGATTGGAATGGAATATCCTACGCTCCTTAGTCAAGAAAAAAAGATGAGGCAAATTGCTTAGTAATTGTGCAAACTGGATATAAACCAGGGAGTTTACTTCAATAAGATACCCATACAAGTCTTTCCTGTTACGAGTGGATCAACTACTAACTTATCTCCAGCTAGGTCATTACCTAATAACAAAAGAAGACCCTTCACCCCACCCAGGGCATAGCAGTTTGCGCTCCTTTAATAAGCGGTACCAAAAGTAAGTCTGATGACACATTAGCACAATGAAGAGGAACATAAACTACTCCCTATATTAGGGTACTTTCATTACAAGAAGATTTCTCAGAAAAGGGCAAAGTATTTAATAAATTCTGAGAAAATCCTGTGTCTCTCGATATCTTACTAGGAGTAGCCTTATCTAAATCACCAAAAAGTGATATTGGATCACCAGCAAATGACACTGAACCCTTTACATGGTTCATAAATCTCCATAACAAAATCAGACTGGTGTAAGATGACACTGAACCCTTTACATGGTTCATAAATCTCCATAACAAAATCAGACTGGTGTAAGATGACACTGAACCCTTTACATGGTTCATAAATCTCCATAACAAAATCAGACTGGTGTAAGATGACACTGAACCCTTTACATGGTTCATAAATCTCCATAACAAAATCAGACTGGTGTAAGATGACACTGAATCCTTTACATGCTTCATACATCTCCATAACAAAATCAGACTGGTGTAAGATTACACTGAACCCTTTACATGGTTCATACATCTCCATAACAAAATCTGACTGGTGTAAGATGACACTGAATCCTTTACATGGTTCATAAATCTCCATAACAAAATCAGACTGGTGTAAGGTGACACTGAACCCTTTACATGGTTCGTAAATCACCATAACAAAATCAGACTGGTGTAAGATGACACTGAACCCTTTACATGGTTCATAAATCTCCATAACAAAATCAGACTGGTGTAAGATGACACTGAATCCTTTACATGGTTCATAAATCTCCATAACAAAATCAGACTGGTGTAAGATGACACTGAATCTTTTACATGGTTCATACATCTCCATAACAAAATCAGACTGGTGTAAGATGACACTGAACCCTTTACGTGGTTCATAAATCTCCATAACAAAATCAGACTGGTGTAAGATGACACTGAACCCTTTACATGGTTCATAAATCTCCATAACAAAATCAGACTGGTGTAAGATGACACTGAATCCTTTACATGGTTCATAAATCTCCATAACAAAATCAGACTGGTGTAAGATGACACTGAATCCTTTACGTGGTTCATAAATCTCCATAGCAAAATCAGACTGGTGTAAGATGACACTGAACCCTTTACATGGTTCATGAATCTCCATAACAAAATCAGACTGGTGTAAGATGACACTGAACCCTTGACATGGTTCATACATCTCCATAACAAAATCAGACTGGTGTAAGATGACACTGAATCTTTTACATGGTTCATACATCTCCATAACAAAATCAGACTGGTGTAAGATGACACTGAATCCTTTACATGGTTCATAAATCTCCATAACAAAATCAGACTGGTGTAAGATGACACTGAATCTTTTACATGGTTCATACATCTCCATAACAAAATCAGACTGGTGTAAGATGACACTGAATCCTTTACGTGGTTCATAAATCTCCATAACAAAATCAGACTGGTGTAAGATGACACTGAATCCTTTACGTGGTTCATAAATCTCCATAACAAAATCAGACTGGTGTAAGATAACACTGAACCCCTTACATGGTTTATAAACCTCCATACTAAACTCAGACTGGTGTAAGATGACACTGAATCCTTGACATGGTTCATAAATCTCCATAACAAAATCAGACTGGTGTAAGATGACACTGAATCCTTGACATGGTTCATAAACCTCCATAATAAAATCAGACTGGTGTAAGATGACACTGAATCCTTTACATGGTTCATAAATCTCCATAACAAAATCAGACTGGTGTAAGCTAACCCTAAGCTAATAACTTTATCTATTTCAATACATCACCGTAATCTTGACCTCTAAGACACAAAAACATTTGAAACCGCTCCGTTACCATTTTGTTATTTACGTTTCACCCTATCGCAATCAGAAATACCTTGTCCTTTCCCCCTTACAAAGAATGCACATGGGAAGAGATAACGATTTCTGATCCGTCTTATCAGAAATTTGGTTCTTCACAGTTTTACCAGTTGGAGATTTTGTAAGTACCCAAACGAAACTGAAACTGTTTCTTAAGATGAACTCGTTGAGAGGAAGACTTATTTACAAATGGAACCTTGTGAGAAAAAAAATCGTCAACTTTAATAGCTGTTTTCTCTAGAGTTATAACCCCATTCTCATCAACGTAAATACTGTTGTCACTACTGACACACTTCTTGCACTCTTCAATCAATAAAATTATCACAATCTTTGTCAACATTCTTGGCTGTGTACCATGTATTAAACAATCGTTCTTTTCCCCGTGCAAATTCAAGTTGAGTCTGGGTGGTTTTCATTCTACAATTTCTAAAGTTTTTACGATAGGCCTCATGCACTATTTCATTAGCCTTCAAGACATATTCTTTGACCACATCGTAATCAGCAGTTTGTTCCTAAAAGATTGAAGTGTAGACATTACTAGTTCTACCAGTAAACACACTTTTCAATAATGAATTCCAATAAAATTTCGGTTATTTCAAACTCTCGGTAATTTTCTAAAAACTTAAAAAAAATTTGTCTACCTCCTTTCTTTTCTCTGATATTTTTGGCAAGATAAAAAGTTAACCCGTATTTTCATGATAGTGCTCTTTATTGGTCGGTTACGTTTCCTTTAATGTAAACTCCCCGTATATCTCTTCCTTTCTCTCACGTCTTTCTCTCTCCAGTTTCTCTTTGCATTTGCATATGCATTTCTCTTTCTGCATTTGCATTTGGTCATTCTGTATTTCCCTATCTCTCTCCTCCTTTATTTCTTTCGGCTCTTTCTCCTCCTTTCTTTTATGCATTTACCTAATTCGATCTGCCTCTCTTGCTTTGTTCTGTCTTTCTCTTTAGCCAAAGTTTGTTTTTCATACTGGCATAAGAAGAAATTTGGTTAACTCTATTTCCTCGATTTTCTGATGGAACCAGATGGAATCTTCTTCATCAAACCGTAAACACTTTTATCGAAAACGTTCTGGTTTACCAAATAATCTATCAAGATATTCTTTAATTCCTATTTTTCCAAGAAAGCTTCGCCTTAGCAAGATCATAATGTTTTTCATGTTCAAGTAACTCGTACTTTTTATAAGGATTCTAATTTCACCTGGGTAGGATCGACCAATTTCTCTGCTTTGTATGTCATGGTGAAGGCTTATTGGTTTTCACTATTAGTTTCCCGACTACGAAAATAATCACAAGAAAATACTGCATTTTCGAACAATTAAATTCAAATTTCACCCCTCCCCCAAACCAATTTTCTGAAATATCAAAATCTCTGAGATTTTGAAATTTTGAAATTTTTTAACTACATTCAAATCCTGAAAATATTCAAATGTTGCCTAAATTCCGAGATGAGCTACCATTAATCTTGTTACGTTTAGGTGGCTTAAACAAAATAACAAGTAAGGTAAAAACCCAACAAGAATTCAATTTTCCAAAATTTAAATTTATTGACCTAGCCTATAAAATCAAACAAAGTGAAAGAATTAAAAATAACTTACAGTGCATGAATTCCCAGAATATTGTCCTAAACTGTATTATCAATTTTACATTAATCCGAAAGCAAACCAAAGGTACTCCGAATGAAGGTTCTAATGTGTTTATGTTCTAACGTTCTAGCACCAGTTTTTAAAAAATGTTTTAAATCCAAAACGTTTTACTTCAAGGTAAATTCTACGATAGTAGAATATCACTACTAAAATCCTTGAAAGTTTCACATATATAGACAGGATCATTTAAATGTTCAAGTCTTTGACCAATTCCACATAATCCTCAATTTACCGTCTGTTTTAGAATAAATGTTTTTCCAGTCTACTAATCTAACATACAAATTATAAATACATTACTATTTCCTTTCTCTCTAAAGCACTGTCATATTACTGTTGAATATTAACAGGGTGATTTAATAATCTCACATAGTAACCTAATGCGTATGAAAACAACTGAATTACTAAAAAGATTCCCGAACATTTAAATCAAGCTTCCCTTGCAAAATGCATTGGTCATCAGCATTATCTTTTCATTTATTACCCAATCAGCGGCTATGACAGTCGTGATATATCTACAATACAAATGTACTCACTAGGATCACTTTATGTCGACATAACCTTCATTCCAATAGGCGTGTCGTACCTGACCGAATTAGGTTTTGATATGAACTTGACAATCAACTTTTGGGGAAAATACATACATGTACTGGTTTTATTACTCGCCAGCCACAGAATTAAAAAATTAAAATATAAATGTCATAAACCCAAATAACTTAACTAAAAACTGTATTATAAATTGCTGTATGATACAGATATCCGTACAATTTCCTGGGGATAGAAAAGAAAAATTAGGACAGATAGCAATTGCACTGGTATATTCTGTATAACATTTGGTAGTTTTCAATTTGTGTCCAAAATTGAAAGCCTTAGAATTTACTCACAGGTGGTAGTAAAACTAAATTTACACACCACTCACCGGATTACATCATTTACTTCAGTTTATGTGATTGGTTTCTTTTGTAATTTCACTGGATAACTCAATTTTACTCATTTCCCTAAATGATAACTTCTGACTGAATTTGGAAATTTGCCTTGGTGTACCATTTTAGGCTGCATGGTGTTACCTGTGAACACATGGTGTAGCAGTCAACCGTGAGTGTAAATTCTCGAAAGAATAACACAAAGCGTTGATAGAGTTCATTCGATGTGTATGTATTCACCGTATTGTATACTCAATATAAGTAGGGTTTTCAACATTTTATATGTTATTATATACGTAGTTTGTGGACAAAGTAGTAGGTGGGGTTTCCATGAAGTCAAAAGCACTTCATTTCATGATGAATTTCCATTGAAAAAGACCCACACACAGACACACACACACACAAAATCAAAAGATCAAACAAAAAGTCACCCAAAATGTCATAAAGCCTTTGATGCCCACTTAGGAGTTTGTACGGATAATTTAATACGTCATAAGGTTAGAATTATTTGTATGGTAATTTCTTTGTCTAACTAAAGACATTATATATATATATATATATATATATATATATATATATATATATATATATATATATATATAATCAAATACACAAGTGAGGTCAAAAAGGTCCATATTTTTTTTATACCTATATTAAAACAAAGTACAAGAATATTATCCACTTGACCAAAGAAGTCAATGGCAGTTCATAGCAGAAGTTTATGCATCCCAATCCCAAATTTCTACCTGCAATTTTCATGTCCGAAGGTACTTTTCGACACCATGTGATGCTCACTGTGCAAACAAAAGCCCTTTTCCTAGATGACAATTCTGCAAAACTGTGTGCACTAAACAGGCTGATGCAATTGAAAATAGTTGTCATCCAAGCCGTTTTTGAGATATTCTACTTGCCCCAAACCCATGTGTTTACTATTATGGGAGGCTAGCTCTTCTTCCTAGCCGACTATTGGCATTTCACTATCAACATACTGCAGAGTAACTATGGAGGTGTACATGCTTGACATCAATATCAAGAACAACACAAGCCCGAAACATCTAGTTCACAGATATATCCATATCTTCTAATAGTAAACAATACTAGCTGAAAAAGTCACACCATAGCCTCAAGTTAAGAAATTTGCCAGGGGCCAATTTACGAAACTGGACCCTGCCACCTTAAGTCGCTAATACACACAGGACATACATAGAACAAATGCCACTCATACACACAGGGCATAAAATCAATGGACAAAAGAGCACTTATACACAGAACAGAAAGTCACGGACAAAACGTCACGATTTGAACTATCATATTAATGGAGTACATAAAGGACAAAAAGTCACAGAACATAAAGTCACATTCTGTAACTATTACTATTACTGACTACAATAAATTGCTGGCGTCACAGGAAATGTGAAATTGTTTAGCAACTAAAGTTTTGTGATTGGTTGATAAATGAAAAGTAAAAATTTGTAAAAAGAGTAATGTTAGACCTTATTCGGTTTGTTACTGATAGACATAATACTATATTAAGGCAATTTAAGTCTTTTTGCAGACTTGATATGTCTTTTTACAGACTTGATTTAAATCTTTTTACAAACCTGATCTAAGTCTTTTTACAGACTTGATTTAGGCCTCTTTACAGACTTGATTTAAGTCTTTTTACAGACTTGATTTAAGTCTTTTTACATACTTGATTTAAATCTTTATAAAGACTTGATTTAAGTTTATTTTACAGACTTGATTTAAGTCTTTTTACAGACTTGATTTAAGACCACTCAAAAATTAAAGTAGTATCGATCCGTTATCTGATAAATTGGAAGCACATATTTCAAACACGAGTTAATAAAAAATGATCATAAGGTTTTCTTACATACAAAAGCTTGCATCGAGAATGGGTCAATGCTCATACTTATAAGTACAATGATGAGTGTTTAGAAATCTTTTGAATTAACAATGGGATATGCATTCGTAGGTTTACCATGGGGGATGAATTAGAACCCTGCGTCCTATAGGTAACAACCGCCTTACAATGGTTCTTTGAGTATACAATTACGCTACTAGAAATGAAAGATTCTTGTTATATTTGTGGATAAGAAGCAAAATAATTTACCATTTTCCTACATCAGTGGGAAAATAAACACACCATCAGATAACTCTTGCCATGATAAAGGGGAAGTGGTCGATGTTGTTGATTTCACTATTTTGGGATGGGGTGTTTTCCCAATTTGCTAATATCAATGCAATTAAATATATAGATTTGAGATAGTCGGTCATTTATAGAGTAATTATGGTCACCAATTTTATATCTCCTAGACGTGTTTTGAAACATTTTGCCTTATGTTTTTTTTTTAATTCGATCTTTTGATCTCTTGTTGGTGATGATACCTGATTACCCTGTGTCCCAGCAATCTCTAATATCATGCTTAATGCTGATGGTACCTAATTACCCTGTGTCCCAGTACTATCTAACACACTGCTTAATGGCGATGATACCTAATTACCATGTGTCCCAGCAATCTCTAATACGATGCTTAATGTTGATTATACCTAGTTACTCTGTGTCCCAGTAATCTCTGATACAATGCTTAATTGTGACGATACCTAATTTTCCTGTGTCACAGCAAGCTCTGATACAGTTCTTAATGACGATGATACCTAATTATCCTGTGCCCCAGCAAGCTCTGATGCAATTCTTAATGGCGATGATACCTAATTATCATGTGTCCCAGCAATCTCTAATACAATACTTAATGGCGAGGATACCTAATTACACTGTGTCCCAGCAATCTCTAATACAATGTTTAATGGTGATGATAGCTAATTATTATGTGTTACAGAAATCTCTGATACAATGCTGAATGGTGATGATACCTAATTACCTTGTGTCCCGGCAATCTCTAATACAATGCTGAATAGCGACGATACCTAATTACCCTATGTCCCAGCAATCTCTAATACAATGCTTAATGGTAATGATACCTAATTATCATGTGTCTCAGCAAGATCTGATGCAATGTTTAATGGCGATGATACCTAATTATCCTGTGCCCCAACAATCTTTAATAAAATGCTTAACGGCGATCATACCTACTTACCCTGTGTGCCAGGAATCTCTGATACAATGCTTAATGGTGATTATACCTAATTATCATGTGTCCCAGCAATCTCTGATGCAACGCGTAATGGTGATGGTACCTAATTACCCTGTGTCCAAGTAATCTCTAATGCAATGCTTAATGGCGATGCTAGCTAATTACCCTGTGTCCCAAAAATCCCTAATACAAATCTTATTGGTGATGATACTTTTTTTCATTATCATGTGTCCCAGCAATCTCTGATACAATGCTTACTGGCGATGATACCTCATTATCATATGTCTCACCTATCTCTAATAATATATTTAATGATAATTTTACCTCATGACCCTGAGTCCCACCGATCTCCAATATAATTCATAATTGTGATGATACCTCATGTTTCTGTGTCAAACCTGACACATTCAGTGAATGTTTCGGAATTTAACATTATGCTTTCATTATATCTACTATGCATTGATTTTGTATGATATATGTTCTGTAGAATTCTAATCAATTTCTGACATTTAAATCTACTTTTTATGCAGCAATGCATACAAGTTCAGATGATTATGTTGACCTTTGATTTATACGCAACCGCCTTTATTACTCTACTGACGGTCACACTGACCTTTGATTCATGTACAACTGCCATTATTACTCTACTGATGGTCACATTGACCTTTGATTCATATACAACCGCCTTTATTACTCTACTGATGGTCACATTGACCTTTGATTCATATACAACCGCCACTGTTACTCCACTAATGGTCACGTTGACCTTTGATTCATGTACAACTGCCACTGTTACTCCACTAATGGTCACGTTGACCTTTGATTCATATACAACCGCCACTGTTACTCCACTAATGGTCACGTTGACCTTTGATTCATGTACAACTGCCATTATTATTCTACTGATGATCACATTGACATTTGATTTAGGTACAACCGCCATTACTACTCTACTGATTGTCACATTGACATTTGATTCATTTACAACCGCCATTATTACTCTACTGATGGTCACATTGACCTTTGATTCATTTACAACCGCTTTTTTTCACTCTACTGATGGTCACATTGACCTTTGATTGATGTACAACCGCCATTATTACTCTACTGATGGTCACATTGACCTTTGATTCATGTAAAACCGCCATTATTACTCCACGAATGGTCACGTGGACCTTTGATTCATGTACAACGCCATTATTACTCTACTGATGGTTACATTGACCTTTGATTCATTTACAACCGCCATTATTACTCTACTGATGGTCACATTGACCTTTGATTTATGTAAAACCGCCATTATTACTCTGCTGATGGTCTCATTGACATTTGATTCATTTACACCCGCTTTTTTCACTCTACTGATGGTCACATGGGCATTTGATTCATGTACAACCGCCATTATTACTCTACTAAGGTGGCACTATACAGTTTCGCATTTTGCATAGTTAGGATTTTAAAGAAAAAGAATTTTCCCGGCTTTCCTCACTGGTTATACTGGCTATTTAAAAAGACCTTGTATATCTTAGGTATAATGCAAAGAACCTTTAATTCCCTTTATTTTGGTGTATGATTGATGGGTGTACTATGGGTTATAGAGTATACAGCTTGGCCTTGCTTCAAATGTGCACCTTTCAAAAAAGTGCTAGCTCTACTTGGTCATTTTCACTTCCTGAACTTCACAGGTCAATTGTATAAAAAAGAGCCGATAACTTTTTTTTTACATTTTATATATTTGGTAATTCATTCATTTCACTTTCAGAAGCTGGTATTGTCTAGTCTGGCAAAATTCATTTTCCCTATTTTAATAGCTGCTATGTATAGTGCACTTTAGACTATTCAGACTGATTTTTTAACACAAGGGAGCAGTCATTTTAGTTAGCAGTGTGCTTAAATCATGTAAAATTTCCAAAAGTACAATATCTAAAAGAAATATAATCCACATTACATTAATGTAGCATAGAGATATGCCAACATTCTCTCCACTGTGCATGTTTTAAATGCGAACTACTTCACCTTACATATGTCACTCTCTCAAAAGTACATATTATCTGGTGAGCGCCACCTAATGGTCACATTGACATTTGATTCATGTACACCTGCCATTATCACTCTACGGACGTTATATTGACCTTTGATTAATGTACAACCGCCATTATTACCCTATTGATGGTCACACTGACCTTTGATTCATATATAACCGCCATTATCATTCTATTGATGGTCACATTGACCTTTGATTCAAGTACAACGGCCATGATTACTGATGGTCACATTGACCTTTGATTCATGTAAACCGCCATTATTACTGTACCGTTGGTCATGCGACCTTTGATTCATGTACAACCGCCATTATTACTCTACTTATGGTCACTTTGACCTTTGATTCATGTACAACCGCCATTATTACTCTGCTGATGGTCATGTAAACCTTTCATTCCTGTACAACAAACAATATCACTCTACTGATGATCACTTGACCCTTGATTCATGTAAATCGCCATTATTAATCTACTGATGGTGACGTAACTTTTGATATATGTACAACCGCCATTATCACTCTACTGCTGATCACTTTGACCTCTGACATTTGATTCCTGTAATATGTATTATGACGCGGATGATACTTTATTTCAATCTTAAACTGAGCAAAGATAAATGGTGATATTGATTAGACAGATGAAGAAAAAAATATCTGAAAAGAAGCTCAAATACTTATTTGTTACCTGCAAAGTACCTTTGTATATATTGGTACAATGTAACCTTTGACTGTCAGAAATATGCCAACTGTTACTTATTCGTTCCACTACTATACCAAGGTCTGTAAAGCAAATCAAGTGTGTATATATTGTGGCTTGCGGAATACCTGTAAATCAAGATACGTAAATTTATGTTCTGATAAGTAAGTATTGTGTATTGTTATTATTCATCAGTTATCTGATTACGTATTGTGAAGTGTTTTTATTTATTTATTTTCTAAATACGTATTTAACGGCATTATAGTTTGACGGGTCGAACAAAAGAGGTTTTGGAACTACGCTTCTCCATGTGTTATACATCAGACTGAGGTTAAAATGTAAGGAGGTACATCAAACTGGGGCTAAAATGTAACGGACGTACGTCAGACTGAGGTTAAAATGTAACGGAGGTACATCAGACTGAGGTTAAAATGTAACGGGAGTACATCAAACTATGTTAAAAATGTAACGGAGGTACATCAGACTGAGGTTAAAGTGTAGCGGAGGTACATCAGACTGAGGTTAAAATGTAACGAAGGTAAATCAGACTCAGGTTAAAATGTAACGGAGAAACGTTTCCATAAGAACAAAGTATTGTAGCCAACCATCACGATGCGTAATAATGATGTTTGGATATTGAGGCAGCCATGTTTAATCACACGTACTAACGTCGAACCATCCTTTCTTGACGTCGGGTAATGCTGTTCTAAATGAAGATATTTAATCTTATTCATTTAATTTTCAACACTGAGTCAAAGAATCTGACAGTTGTACAGTTAGTTTTAATCTTTTGGTATATTGGGTTTTTGATGGCATGTTTCTACCTTATAAATACAGAATCTAGATAATTGATTTATACTTTTTGTAGCATGATTAAACATGCATGCATTATTTCGTTCCACAGGTAAAAGAAAGATGGCCCAAGGTCCAGCACCCTCGTCTCGAACTAACTAGTGAAAGTGTGTGAAATCATTCATGTGGACCGAGGCTTGCAAGTTATATCTTATGTTGAAAAGCCGCCAGAAGAGCTCGATTTTCCATCCAGACTGTTGAATTAAGCTAGCACGTGTGTGTGTGTGTGTGTGTGTGTGTGTGTGTGTGTGAGAGAGAGAGAGAGAGAGAGAGAGAGAGATGTAACAATTACTTTGCGTTCAGCTTGTGTCCGTTCATTTCCGTTCATTTCCATTTTTGGTCTGTCTTCCTTGTTAACTATGCAACATGAACGATATATATTTGATAGAAGTAACTATAGCATTTGTTGTATACTGACTTTCATAGAAGTAACTATGCCATTTGTTGTATATTAACTGTAATTAAAAAAATGTTTCCTCTATATTACTATGTTTGGTATTGCATCCTCCTCTCCACCCCCATCCACCCCACCCCCATCCCACCCACAAAAACATAGTTTAACGGTAAGCCCAGAATACGGATTTAATCTAACTCTGAACCTAAAGTGCATAGAATATGTTCATATATGTGGCTGCTGACGACTGTGGTTACATATATTAATCCATACATGAGTGTACTAAGTGACTTTTGAATTACATAACCTATTAATACATTAAGGACTACCGTACAGATGGGTCTTTCATGACCAGATGAGCTATCCTCGTTAAATAAAGGTTATTATTATTATTATTATTATTATTATTATTATTAAATATGATGGAATATATTTTTATCATTCTTGTTCTCGTTCTTCTCTGATTTCGCCTTCTTTATCTTATCTTTTTGAGGTATTTGGAGAGAATAGTTTTGGCGATGTATTCCTTTAGTATATTCTTGAGGGTCATCAGTGAAGGTTTCCATACGATATGCTGTTTATGTGGATCCAAAATAAATGACGATATATTTCACATTATGTAAAACAAAGTACTCAATGAATCTTTATTTTGTTCTACAAGATATATCATTTTTTAATGCGATGGAAGGCTGCATTGGATAGATTTGGGGTGTCTAAAACATATTTTAAAAAAAATTAATTCTCTTCTAATATAATATCCATGTTACTAAATATAAGGTCATGTGAAATAAAATTATTATAGATATATTATTTAAAAGCATATGAGAACAGCCCACTGATAAACACGTATGGGCCTGTTAGATTTCGTCAAACATTTTATAAACAAATTGCTAATGACTTTAGACAATTCCAGAATGAATAGATTATCATTGGAGGCTGAATTAACAACTGTTTGATGAAATTAAGAATGAAGATATTAATAACACCTGATCATGGGATATAGTTTTATATGTGTGTTAAAACCATAACCTGAATTATGTTTAGTTTACGACAAATATCCATGGAGAAATAATTCAACTTAACTCAGTCTGAAAAGTCGAAGATTTGTCCTGTACTTTTCACATATTTTCAGTTGAAGGTGTAGTCATGTTTCAGATGTATGTACAGTCAGGGTTTAATTGTATGTACAGTCAGGGTTTCATTGTATGCACAGTCATGTTTCAGGTGTATGTACAGTCAGGGGTTAATTGTATGTGCAGTCATGTTTCAGATGTATGTACAGTTAGGGTTTAATTGTATGCACAGTCATGTTTCAGATGTATGTACAGTTAGGGTTTAATTGTATGTACGGTCAGGGTTTAATGGTACGCACAGTCTGGGTGTACAGTCAGGGTTTGATGTAAGTCAGGGTTTAATTGGATGTACAGTCAGGGTTTAGTTGTATGTACAGTCATGTTTCAAATGTATGTACATTTAGGGTTTAATTGTATGTACGGTCAGCGTTTAATTGTATGTACGGTCAGCGTTTAATTGTATGTACAGTTAGGGACTGTCAGGGTTTAATTGCATGTACAGTCAGGGTTTAATTGTATGTACGGTCTGGGTTTAATTGTATTTACAGTCAGGGTTTAATTGTATAGACGGTCAGGGTTTAATTATTTGTACAGTCAGATTTTTATTGTATGTACAGTCAGGCTTTAATTGTATAGACGGTCAGGGTTTAATTATATGTACAGTCAGGGTTTAATTGTATATACAGTGTTTAATTGTATGTACAGTTAGGGTTTAATTGCCTGTTCGGTAAGGGTTTAATTGTATGTACAGTCAGGGTTTAATTGTATGTACAGTCAGGCTTGAATTGTATAGACGGTCAGGGTTTAATTACATGTACAGTCAGGGTTTAATTGTATATACAGTCAGGGTTTAATTATATGTACAGTTAGGGTTCAGCTGTATATACGGTCAGGGTTTAATTTTATGTACGGTCAGGGTTTAATTGTATGTACAGTTAGGGTTCAATTGTATGTACAGTCAGGCTTTAATTGTATAGACGGTCATGGTTTAATTATATGTACAGTCAGGGTTTAATTGTATATACAGTCAGGGTTTAACTATATGTACAGTTAGGGTTCAGTTGTATATACGGTCAGGGTTTAATTGTATGTACTGTCAGGGTTTAATTGTATGTACGGCCAGGGTTTAATTGGTATGTACAGTTAGGGTTCATATGTATGTACGTTCAAGGTTTAGTTGTATGTACGGTCAGGGTTTAATTGTATGTACAGTCAGGGTTCATTTATATGAGCAGTCCATTTGTATATACAGTTAAGGCGCAGAAAATATCTTAGCTGTTACTCGGGGTTGTAAATAAATACTTGCTCCGGAGAACATTCAACAATGGTGTGTGTGTAGGAACGGATAGACCTTGTAGAGTCCTCGTAGATTTGTCTTTTGTTTGACATTTGTGAATAAACTAGTTCATGGCCCAAACCGGTATAGAGAGGTATCTGTGTAAGACATCTATCTTTAGCGTGAATACTGCTGGAATAACCAACGAATTGTGTGATTGTGTAAGTTTATGTACAGGGAATTCAGATACAAAATGAATTTGTATTGGGCATGGTTAACAAGTAGAATGGATACAATGCATACGAAATGAGTTCCATGAGACCTATGATTATGCAAATATATTTGGGATCTAATGCTGACTACAGGGAAGAGAATTTGTTAGGAACGCTTGAGCGTTTCAAGCTGATCAATAGAGCCAAATAATAGCAGTATTAGATGAGAAAACAGGAACACAATGAACAAGGTGGATATATCATGTTACATTCCCACAGTTCACAAAAAGAATAGTCAATAAAAGCGATCACTTAAGCCTGTGCTTCGGAAATTGGAGAATACTTTCGAAAAGTAAAAACACTGCGATTTTATTGCAAAACTTGGAAAATCCCAATTTATCTCACTGGACTTTTGTACAAAGAAGATATTAAATGAAAAACTACTTTCGCTTGACGGTAACTTTATTTGTAATAGTGTCATTGTTTGGCGATGGATGCTGGGGAATTACGAATCCTGCACTTCCGGCATGCTACGTTGCCGATACCAGTTTGACACAAACTATACCCGGTGTGTACACCAGATGTACTGGCTCGTATTATTGGTATTGTGACAATAGGTTCCTCTACTGCAGTATCAACCATAGCTGCTGTGAGGTGGACAGATGTCCGGCATGCTGTAGAACGTAAGTTGTGTTTTCATATTTTTATCACTTAATAATTATTGCGGGAAAGATCTTATAATGAAAACGTAATTACGTTTTGACAACGATTTTGGGTTATGGAGTCACCTTGGTATTTCAAACAGTAGGTGATGGAATCTATGCAATTACAAATTCAGAACTTTGGATGTACTGTATTGGATCTAAAGCCGGGATACTTTCCCCATTTATTGGTATACTGGTATGAAATGAGCGTACTAACAATAAATGTTCTCTTTATATTTGTATTCTTGGATGGATGTATTTTATACAGAGGTCTGCATAAACATGTAATTATACACTGATATAAATGTACGTTATAGCATTATATTTTCTAAATATATTTGTATACTGTGATGAAATGGGAGTCTTCTGGGACAACGATAAGGGCGCAAAGTGGGATCTTGTGTATACGACTCTTTGGTCACAAACTGAGTAACAGAAAGAAGCAAAATCAAACTGTTTTGAAAAACTAAACAAAGAACTTAATTATCAAAGTTATAAATGAAAATGTGAATAAAACCTGCAGTATTGTGAAGTGAATCCAAAATAATTCTGAAAAAGTTCATTAAAGTCGAAAAGAATGAAAAGTTCCATATAAACTTCAAAACCGTAAAGTACTGATCCGCCAACAATAGTAACGTTTTTAAAAATGACGTTGTCCAGAACTCCTTTGAATAATTCCCAGTAGTTCCAGAATAATATTATAGTCCAATTAGCACTTTCTATTTCCACCGAATAATCCAAACAAATGTGGGGGTTTTCCGCTCTCAGATAATATATGCATAAATCATAAAAACGTTTGTAGACTTGATGTTACAACAAGAACAATTGACATAAGAATAAGAAAACTGCTACGTATATACATGCGAAAAGCTCAGCTATGTATATTGTCACTCCTACTAACGTGAAAAGCGCAAATTTCCAACTTCGTTAAACAGGTCACATGATTAAAACCATTCAATGGGAACTAAGTTAATTTTTCCAACATACCACCTGTCCGACCTGAGAATGGAGAAAAGGCTGAATCGTCTCACCATATTTACTGGTAATTTTATTATTAGTAACTGTAAATACATACGTAAGCACCTATTTATATGGGTTCGAGTCTCATGCTCGGCTAGCGTGGGTACGTGGGAAAGCCTGCCAGTAGCTTCTCGTGGGTCGGTGCTTCTTCCATGGGTTTTCCAGGGTTCTTCCTCCACCAGTTATACTGGCTGCCATGTACAGCCTATCTTGTGCTGAATAATGGCGTTAAACCCTAGAACAACAACAACAACATATTTATAGGGCCTACGCAATTTTACGTTCGTAAAATAGACACTCAAATCCAGCTATATACAACTTACAGCCATGAATAAAAATTGCAAAAATTATAGATATACATAAACAAAACGTAAAAACAAATTTATGGGCACAAGGGGAATTTAACATTATGCCAACCCGCCCATGTTGAAATCAATAAGAAAGAGGTGTAATGTTAAAATTTGTATATAGGTTTCACATGATGAGTTTGTCTGGAAAGGAATTCCAACATTATAAAATGTTTGGGGATATCTCTATAGGACATTTAAAATTCTCATTAAAACTGCTCCGTATGTTACTGACAATAAAGGTCCAAAAGCATCTATTCTAAACAAAAACATAATGAGTTTTTCAGTTTGTGTGACAAAGGTGTCAGCTATAATTCCAACCAGCTGTGTTTTTTGCCGAAAATAATACAACTCATGGCAAATTTCCGTTCAGCAATATTGTTATTGTAAAATTATTTTGTAAACGACTTAGTCGTCTTCGCCAGGCATGCTTGCTGAGTTATGTATATCTAAATTGTATTGCATGTTGGTTTGTGACAACGAATATATATATATATATATATATATATATATATATATATATATATATATATATATATATATATATATATATATATATATATATATATATATTGTGTAATTGACCTTAGTCTAAAATCAATTTAATAATGGTATAACTGCCCAGTGACATTTATAACGTAAACAACGTATGACACAGCTAATATTTCTTTATCATTACAGATTAAACATTAAGATCATATTAATTGTAAACATGTTTACTTCAGTTGGAAGTAAAGGTACAGCCTTGATTCTGACCTTAGAATGTTCCAGAAAAGAAATTGTCCGTTAAGTTGACGGAGTATTTCCAAAAATGGTAATTGCATTATAGGTCAAGCGGAGGCTTATACACACTGGTTTACTTTAAAAATATTCATTCCTGCCTTAACAGCCTGTCTTATTGTTATGTTCTGTTTTTAATTTGGGTCGATTTTTTTTATTCAAATTATTATTCACTGGAACTTAAAAGTACTCAATACTATTCTTTGACTAAACCGTTCATTTGGAATTATGGCAAATTTAGTCATGACATTTTGGATCATATTATTGTAATACTTCAGAAGTCTGTTAGTAAATCGCCACATTCCAGGCTACTGGCCCATTAGCACATTCGAGACTACAGGCACACATTGAATGTTGGAATTTATTTGGAATATGTTACGAGTCTATGCTCTTAAAATAAGTAATAGAAAAGAGTGAAGACTACAAGCTTTCTAAAATTTAACAAATAATTTCTTTCCGTAGTATACAAAGTGAAAAATAAGAAAAAAGAACTTACGGTTTTACGAATTAAATCCAAATTGTAATCCAAGAATTAGAAAACACAATTCCTATCAGTGAAAAGTTCTAATTGAATATCAGTTCAAATGCCGATGAAATTCAAGATGGAAGGCGATAACGTCTGTAATAGCTAGCGTTATACTGATGTGTCAACAGTCTCTTGTTGAAACACAGAAAATATTTTTCCAGTTTTGAATTCCCTATAAATTCCAGTAAATGTCTTTGTCCAAGAATTATCAGAGCAATGTTGTGTCTCCAGGGAAAACAATCACTTGAATTCAGTAATTTGAAGAAAATAAAATGCAGCCAAAACTGGTGACAACATAATCCATATTAACGTGTCAGATGTTAAAGCCCAACTGGCAATCCTTTATCATAACATCAGTTATAAGACTAACTAAAACTCAAAACAGATTTCCGGATGGGGTCAAAAGTTCATCCTTCTGGACAAAAATAGAAGTTTGTTTGCCAATTGACACGTGCTTAATGACACGTAGTCCATGTATGACGTTGACTCAACTTACTGATTCTTACTTTGAGAAAAATAAAAAAAAATGTTGTTTACCAAAACTGTGACTGATTTTGGAACAGGGTCAGAAACTAGATCCAATGTTTCAGTTCTGGACAATGTCAAATCCAGTAAACAATGTTACATTACAATAGCATGCAATGAAATAGGTTTTTAAAAAATCTAACAAACAAAGAATTAAATTAAATATACATAACAAATATCACTGGATTTCAATTGTAATATTATACAGTTGGACTTGTGATTGAACAGTTTGGGATATAATTCACAATACTGTTAGTTCTTTTTAAATTTTCAGTTTGTATTCTATGGAAATAAATTATATGTTGAATGTTACGAAACTTGTTGGTTCTTGGCTCCTGCCTATTACTTAATTTATTACTATAGAGTCGTAATAGCTGATAAACACTCTGACCAATCATTCACCCCAAGTCAAATCTACTTATTGCACACACTGTAAGTTAAAATTTGTTGTTGCACCAGTGGCTGTTTAGAAAAGAGTTACACAACTCTTTGTGGTGACGTTGTTAAAGCAAGATTTTATATGTTACAGCTTTACGAATCTAGAATTAGGACTATGTCAGATTATTGCAGCCATAAACATAAAGCCATACAGGAATTCATATTTTGCTCGCATAAAAACCCAAATTATTGTTATTATTGGTACATGTTAATCCTTTCACTAAACTAGCTGTCCTATTTGGATTGCTTGATATATACATTGGCTTGAAAAGATATCGATGTTATGTATCGTACACTTTAGATATAATTTTGTTCCAACCCAGAGAGAGAGAGAGAGAGAGAGAGAGAGAGAGAGAGGTGGAATGGGTGGGTGGGGGTGAATGAATGCCGCCAAGTCATGATTTGTTGTGTCGCAGTTATGGTAACTGTGGTAATGATACATTGTCACCACGCTCTGAATATCTTGTCAAAAAGAGAAAATCAGTTTCCTTTCTTGACCTCAGGAAATCAATACTGGTTGTTTTGATTCGAACGCTTTGCCTCGTACATTGTATCAATACATTGATGTGCTTTCATAGCTTACTGCAGAGGCCCTATGCTTAGTGCATTTCTGTCCATTTTTTAAAATTTTGTGTAATTTAGCCAAGAACTCTCGTGGGCGTTTAATGTTTTCGTCAGTCCTACATATATGTTTGTTTATATAAGTTTGTGCATAGATGTTTAGAAGAATTTGATATATATTCCTATAAACCATAACGTCAAAATTTTTATTTCCAAAAATGCTTAGAAAGTATATTGTATCTACATGAATATTGACAATAATGCTAATGAGAAAACGCTGGAAGGAGAAAGTTTGTATATTTTGTGTGTATAATTTATCAGGAACCGGTCGCTGTATCCTGGTGAAATTGCAGGCGTGGTGACAGCCAGTGTAGTAGGCGCTGCCGCCATTCTCATCATACTTATGTGCATTTGTAACAGAATCTGTAAGTATTTCAACCGTTCTCCTCATTCTCATGTTCATCTGTAACAGAATCTGAAGGCATGTGTACGACTCTACGGTCTTAAACTAAGTAACAGAAATGACTAAAATACATCTTTGACTGGGTCTATGAATAAATATATGACTTGATTTGGAAAGTACTTGCTTTATAGGCAAAACAATGAATGATGTAATCTGACGCTGGTATTGCGTCGTATATGATATGAATTGCACAGTGTTATTCCTAGACGTCATGGATGATGCAATCATAACTAAGCTTACCTCACTCTCCTGAACAAATTGCCCTTTATTAGCTCTAGAAGTCATACAGTGTCGTGCTCTTTTATTTTTCAGTGTTTGATTTTGAAATTGACACACTTCTGGTAACCAAAGTAAGCAGAGACGCCTCGTACTTGTGTGAACAATGCAGATAACTTCTGCTATGTTTGTGGTGAAGTGGCTTTTGCATCACAAAAGGGCAGTATAACCACTATCGTTAAGAAAGCATATCGCCTTTATTTTGGCTGCCAAATTGGATATCAGGACAAGAGGTGGGCCCACACATGCCGCAACACTTGTGTAACAAATCTTCGCCTGTGGTTGAACAGAAAATGGAAATCTACGCCATTTGCAGTGTCAATGATTTGGAGAGAGACAATAGATCATATCAGCAATTGTTACTTCTGCACGGTGCCTCCAGTTAGGAAAGGTGCGTCAAAGAAGAAAAAGTGGATTGAGCATTATCCACACATCCCATCAGCTATACGCTCAGTACCCCCACGGGAAGGACTGCCAGTTCCTGATGCACCAGAATCATTCTCAATTGAGTCAGACGAGGAAGAGGAAGAGGATGAAAATTCCTGTTCTGAACCATCAATGTCAGGTGACCCATATTTTCTCCCTTCCTTCACCTCTGAACCACACTTCATAACACAAGGCGAACGGAATGACCTTGTCAGGGATTTGGAACTATCCAAGAGTAAGGCAGAGCTGTTGGGCTCCAGACTACAGCAGTGGAGTCTCCTGGCAGTGATGTTAGTGTTTCCATGTTCCATGATCGTTAAAAGGATCTTGTCCCATTCTTCTTTATGGAAGGGATCTTGTCGCCTGCAACAACATTGATGGTGTGATGGCAGCCAGCAAGATCGTTCATTATCCAAATGAGTTGTTCACTGATTCATGAAAGACGAATTTTAAATCTGTTTTGCCGCATGATGGCAATGTTTTGCCATAAATTCAGTTGGGCATGCAGTCCATATGAACAAAACCTACGAAAATATGAAACAACTTTTTGAGGTGCATAAACTGACCAACATCAGTGGCAGCTTTGTGGCGATTTAAAGGTTCCTGCTCTCTTGCCTGGACTGCAGACTGGAACACAAAGTATTGTTGTTTTCTCTGCGAATGGGATAGTCGTGCGAGAGATTCCCACTATATAAATAGAGATTGGCTACTCCGACAGTCATTTGGGCCTGGGAGGAAAAGTCTTCAGCATCCACCACTTGTTGAATCAAGGAAGATTTTGTTAGCACCCTTTCACATCAAGCTGGGTCTGATGAAAAACATTGTCAAGGCCATGGACAAAACACAAGCAGCTTTCAAATATTTACCTGGAAAATGTTCAAGGTTAATTGAAGCTAAGATAAAAGAAGGTGTTTTTGTTGGTTTTCAGATTCGTAAACTTCTTCGAAATGATGCATGTGACCGTGCACTGCGTGGCAAGGAAAAGACGGCATGGAAAGCCCTCCAGTTAGTGGCAAAAAATTTCATCGGAAACAACAAAGCAGACAACTGCAGGGAGTTGGTGGAAATCCTCATGGCATACAAAAGTCTTGGTTGCAACATGTTACTAAAGATACATTTTTGTACTCTCATCTAGATATTTCCACCGAACCGTGGAGCAGCAGCGACGAGAATGGCAAACAATTTCACCAGGACATTGCAACAATGGAGAAACGCTATCAGCACAAATGGAGCCCATCAGACTATTGCTGGACAGTGCCAAGAGATGCTCCATTTAATGAATACAAGAGAGGAGACTGAATAAGGAATAAACTATGTACTTATATATATATATATATATATATATATATATATATATATATATATATATATATATATATATATATATATATATATATATATATATATATATATATAATAGTTTATTATCTTTTTATAATAGCTAACACAAACTGGCCAAGCATCACGTATCACGCCACTTCGAACCTTTTCAGTCGTAATATCACTGCTATTAAAAGCCGGCCTATTATCACCAGTCACACTATTTCGGCTCTTATCGGCAGTATTATCATTACTGATAAAATCCTGCCAATTATCACCCGTCCTTCCTTATCAGTTGTAGTATCATGGCTGATACAAGTCTACCAAGTATTACTACTAATTGGATCTCCATACAAATGGACGTTTTCGAAATTTGTGCTAGGCACCGACCACGTTGATTTATCAAGAAAATCTTTCTGAATGAAAAACTGAAATTTTTTAGAGTTATCATTTGAACTAGATTGGAGCCAATTTCAAGAGCAACATCGAAACAGTAATTTCTGAACATTTTGATTCAAATTACGTTATATTCACTATTTGTAGTCAAGGTGGTAAAACATTAACGACACTTTGCCCCACGTTATGTTTATTTATGCAAATACTCACACAAGGCCGAAGTACTTAGCCCCTCCTATTGGCCATATAATATTACGCAGTTACTAGCACACGCCTTAAGTAGTAAGCCCTTCCTATTGGCCAGGGAGAATTCGATAAGCAGGTACTAAGCAAGGTTCATTCGCATACTAGTAAGGTCTATATGTATGAAAATGGTATAATATCAATGAAAATGTCTATTTAAAAGAAAATATAATAATGCAAATGGAAATATATATTTATAACAAAATGTAATAATGCCAAATTAAGCTATATAATATGACAATAAATGGAGAAGTACAATCTATACTATTTGACGCTGGGTTTAGCTAAGTATGGAGGAATCAAAGTTTAGTGTCAGTTAAATAGTAAAACAATTGTAGAACAACGAGTAAAAGATCAATACATACATGCATGGGCAGCTAACACCATTGTGTCACATAAAGGCATTAATTGCGGCCTATGTAAAACTAATTTGGATTTACAAAAGATCTATTTGCCGTTACCAGAAAAAATCTCTGAACGCTTAATAAAGCTTATAACTCTAAATCATAGGTATTCTGTTGAAACTGGTAGGTGGTTTAATGTTTTCTATAAAGAAGGATATAGAAAGATTTTGTACGCTCTGACATTCGCAAGAAATACGTGATGAATATTACTATCTCATATCTCCTATATCTCCTGTTCTGTTCTTAATTTTATGATGAAAAAAAAAGGAATTTTACCAGATTTTTATTTTAAGGACTAACGTTTATACATATAATCAATTAATGAATACAGGTAACACACACACACACACACACACACACACACACACACACACACATATATATATATATATATATATATATATATATATATATATATATATATATATATATATATATATTTGATACTCTTTCTTTTTTCTTGTATTCTCATCTCTCTTTCTTCTCCTGCATTTGCATTTTCAATTCCATCTTTTTTATTCTGAATTTGTCTCTCTCTTTCCTCTGTTTGCATTTGCATTGAAACTCAAGTTACCTTAACTCCATTTCATTCTTGTATTTTAATTTCAATGCAAGTTAGAGTCCGATTCACACATACTAATCAAACTCAAACCATATTTATCCAAAATATTCTTTTCTACCAAATAAAAGAACCAAATAGTTATATTTCTTGTTTTAACCAAGATGTCTGTGCCTTTGAAATATCATATTGTCTGGCACGTTGAAGCAATTCGTCCTTTATGAAGGACTCTCACGACTCCTAGCTATGATTTAAAATAAAGTTTTCCACTGTAGCTGACATAGTGAAAGCTTGTCGGTTTCATATAGGTGTAACAAGATAACCAGGTTGAATTTTGGATTTATAACAGAAAACTTTTGATGGTGATTCAGATACAATGTTTATTGATGAATGACTTGAATAAGAAAAGAATTATGATTAATACGTGCGGGTATAAGATCCAAATATTGTACAAATTAACAATAATAATGCAACAAATGTAAATACAAATTAATGACCTTACACAGTACAAGGACAAAGGTGAATGATTCACAGTAAATTCACACGACGAAATGAATGATGTGTTTTACTCAGATAGTAAAAGATGTGTTGCTTTACTCATATAGTAAAATGTATTCAATCAAATAGTGAAAAATGAGGTATTTGACTCAGATAGTTAAACGATGAAAACAAAGAGACAGATATCATACAAAATATCTTTACAATCCTAAAACACTGGGTATTACAAACCCCAAAATTGGCACACGGCTAAAAAATTACATGTATGAGTTACACACTCCGTCACCAGCACACTTGGCCACAAGTTACAATGGTCAATCAAGCAGTCAGTATTCCAGGTAGTAACCGACCACCATTCTATTCCTTGGTCAATCAAGCAATCAGCGCCCACCAATCGGTCAGCCACGCACGATCACCAGCTACTCGACCAGCAACATTATTCACTCAGCTCTACAGCTGACATAGTTCAGCTTTACAGCTGCTATGGTCAACTTCTATGGTTAGCTCTACAGCTGGTACCACGTCGGCTCCGATCAGCTGAAAATACATCTAACACCGTGTACTATGCATGACACGGGCATATACGATAAAACGTAATAACGTTATATACTGTAAGCTATACAGATTACATTATTGGCACAATAATCAAAAAACATTAAACAGGTTCAGAAGTGAACATGCCAGTGCCAGATAAGAATCCTACGGTACTAAACGTTTCTTAAAAATGCGACTTTTTGTTGCTAATATAAATCTCTTGCTAAGTCACAAACAAGAAAAGAAAATATTTACATTATGCTACGTAAGCCGAATCTACATAGAACATATACAAAACTAAACGTAGTTATAACTTATAATAAACATAAGAAATTAATAAATAACTCACATACCTCTATAGCTGAAGATGTGCAAGTCCTTAAGTAGACCGCTCACTGGCAAGACGTTCAGTAATGTGAAGCTTTAGTCTTACTGTGAGACATTTAATCACAGACAATGCAGCCATACATCGTCTGTGCGCTGAAAGTATTCGGTTTTTCTCATTGAAAGCACTTCGCACGTGCGGCATAGGATGAAAAGAACTCACTGTTTCGAAATATTTTACAATATACACAAATCACCCTCGGGTATCGTTGTACATAAAAAGCGAAACCCGAGTACATGTATTTAATAAATAAAGGGATTTATACAATTCCGTGTCAACAGATATAGAAAAATATCCGAAATAAATAAATTTAAATTTCAAAGCAATTTAAATTTCTCTGAAAGTATCCCGGACGAGCTCCTAGTTTTCTGTTACGACTCTTTGATCATAAACTAAGCAAAGAAAAACATAACCACAAGTTTTGTAAAACTTAACAATGAATTCAAATAGCAAAGTATTAAATGAAACGTGAGAGGAACTTACAGTATTATGAAGTAAATCCAAACTAATCCTTTTAAAGGTCTATGAAGGTCCCGAATACCTGAAAAGTTCCTTTTAAATTTCAAAGATGGAATTGCAGTAGTTCTCAACCCACCAATCCTTATCAAGACGGCGTAGTCCCGAATTCCTTCGAAGAATTTATGATAGCTCCAGAATAATAATATAGTCCAAATAATAAGCACTTTCTATTTCCACTGAATAATCCAAACAAAGTTTTTCCTCTCGAATAATATCTAAGTTAAACGTAAAACACATCTGCAGACTTACAACAGAAACGCAAAAAGTTAGAAGGACTCCATAATCGGAATGAAACTGCTTAGTTCTCTATTTATATACACCATTTATTGCAAACTCTTTTTTGCATTAGATCCCACGTGACTGAATGTGCTACTCACTTTGCCTCGAACTGGTCTATTCATGTAATCTAGCCCAACCCCAATCAAGGGGAAGTTACTGAATCCTTCTAGAAACGTCGAAACCCTATCAGCCAACGAGAAATTAAGCTAAAAGCGCCATTAAGTCTTATTATTAAGATTATTATTAATGATTGTCAATACATATGTAACCATATATTTATTGATCCTATGTAATACTATGCTCTTAACAGACACCGGTAAAGTATATAAAGTTTAACTTAGGATATTTTGTACAATATACAGCCATGAATAAAAATGATAAAAATTAGATAAAATCATGTTACAAAAAATATACATGTACATAACAGTGATATGTACCTCAACAGATATACTGTTTAAGCAATATTTCCTACAATCGTTGTATTTAATTCACGTGTCTATTGTGTTTTAGTAACTTTCCTTCTGTTGTTCACTTTTGCTTTGTATACCAAAGCTAGTTCTTGCTTTTGACATAACGTGTAACTGAATAAATATGCTGACTTTCATTGGCTTGCTTCATACGGAAGGTGTAGCTTTATAAATATAAGGAAATTCATTGGCTTAATAATTTCATAATAAACTTTGGCTGGATACACAATTTTAGCCAGCACTCCGATATCAACGATGCAATAAATATATTTACATCCACCTTAGTAGATATAGTGGACAGATGCAATAAATCTATTTATATCCACCTTAGTAGATATAGCGGACAGATGCACACACACACACACACACACACACACATATATATATATATATATATATATATATATATATATATATATATATATATATATATATATATATATATATATATATATATATATATATATATATATACTTATTTTTGTCTCAGTTAACATTAAATTCTCAGAATAGTGAAGTATGTTATGGTACTGAAGGATATTGCACACACGTGCCTGAAGATAGCATAGTGTATAAGAAACTACTTTGTAAACAAACCATGTGCACTCGTCTAGTAGTCGCTTTAGGTTTTGGTTGATTAAATGTGTTCGTGAATGAACTAAAGCAGCTGTTTCGTCTATTTAAAAGTAGAGATGATGAAGTTAATGATGTGGACGAACTTTCAAACAAGCAAACGAATGAACGTGATATTCGCAGTGTCATCAACAAACTTGAGATACGCAGTAGTTGAAAATACCGTTCTTATCATTGAAACAGTTATTTAGGAGAATATTTATATCTTTTCGAAAATAGAATGATTCAGATCATGACCAATGTTCTCTAGGGTCTAAATAATATAGCACAGAAAAACATATCGATGCCAAGGGATATCGCATATGTATCACAGACATACCATTTTACAAGTCTGTCAAAATGCTAGATTCGAGAAAAACAATGCAACTGAAGGTTTTGGTAGAATACTATGAGCCTCAGAGCCAATAATCAAAGACGACGAAAAATTATTATTTCCGTTAGGTAAATGGAGTGTCACACAATAGCTGCATTTCAATTTTCCCTGTGTAACTATTTTGATACAATGTTAGGCAAGCGATAGAAGACACACTGTATGCTACAGGTCATAGCTGAAGGTACCTCCAACTAGCGAGACGCACGTATCAGAGCATACAAACGTTTTCATTAGTTGGTAATAAGAATAGTAAAAAAAAACATACTTACATTCATGCATCTCGAATTTCCTCAAAAGATGCTTTCTTAGTTTTTCAAACCCGACTGACGTGTCGTGCAAAACCTGATACACACCGAAACTGTACTGGAATTTCGAGTAGCCTACATTTCCAGCTGATATTCATCCTCCTTACTGCACTGAATTAACCCAGATAATGCAGTCCACCATAATCAGAAAAGCAGAATTGAGTGGATGAACATAGAAACAAAATTCATGCACAATCATTCAAAATTTGACTCAATTTCAATTTTAAGTAGACCAAAACGACAATTCTTTTTTAAACTGATGTGGAGCGCGCGACTAAGTTTAAAGGTCGCTGGGCTGTGCTATGTGCGCATTAATATTGCTATTGTGTATTTATGAATATACGGTTCTGTATTTATTTTGGAATACAGCATAAATTCAATTACTTTGTCTCTTGTAGTACATTTGTTATAATTAAACCTTAGGTAGAGTAAGAAAATGAGTATATAATAAAAAGGTTTCTGTATTTGTATGGGAAAATATAAATTCGTTTTCTCGGATGGATACTTAACTCCCACAGGTCGAACAGTGGGAGAAAAAACACCCCTCGTTCATATTTTCCCAGACAAATACAGTAACCAATAAATACAAATTATTTTTACACAACGTTTAGCATTTTGTCTGTGAAGACGTAATTTCTTTAAGAACATAGCTAAAGAGAAAAGGGCAGTAATGCATGTACCAGAAAGGAGGCGCATGCCTATTCTTAGGAGTAACTACTGAGAATAAATTGATTGATATCAACATCTGGAACGGAAAATTCATGCGTGCGCCTCTTGTCTGGTACACGCTATAAAATAAACAAGTATATTGTTCTAGAACAACATTTGGTAACTGCTTAAACATGTTAGCACCATGTTATTAAAGATTACTTCTTACCAGTGAACAAAATGCTGTACACACAGCACGAAATATAATACTATCGAAAGCTAAAACAACCATATTAAAAGTCATTTCCTAGCGTAACTGAACAGTCATGTAAAAAGTTTTAGTTGTTGTTCTGGTTATGCTAATTTAGCTTTATTCCTTTTATCTTATTTGTATATGTTTGTTTCACGAACTGCTAGGAAATTATGACTATAGGTTTTTTAATCACATATCTATAATTTCATACATAAACTTCATATTATATGTTTTTGTATTACAATAAAAGATGCATATATTGCCTCTTTTTGCAGGTGTAAGAAAGCAAATGTGAGGTTCAACACATTCATCTCGACATTACCATTCAAACAGAGCGAGTCAATTCAACTCAACATTACCATTCAAACAGAGCGAGTCAATTCAACTCAACATAACCAAACAAACAGAGCGAGTCAATTCAACTCAACATAACCAAACAAACAGAGCGAGTCAATTCAACTCGGCATAAGCATTCAAGTAGAGCGATTCAATACATTTGGAGCGAGGATTGAAAGTCACAGTTTGAAAGTAAAAATGCTTGATTTTCCGTACATACAAAATGCTTGTTTTTTCCGTACATACATAATGCTGGATTTTTTCCGTCCATACAAAATGTTTTTCAGAATCTATCGCACTAGATAGAACAAGCTTTAATTCCACGAGAGAGAGAAAGAGAGAGAGAGAGAGAGAGAGAGAGAGAGAGAGAGAGAGAGAGAAAATGGATACTAATAGTATATAATATCTAGTGCTTTGTCCTGCATCATTTGGCTACTCTTCTTTCTTAACTATGCATTATGAAATATTTTTTTTGTTTGTTTTGGAGGAATATTACCATTAATTATTATATTTACTGTCTAAACTTTGTCTGTGAATAATGTATTCTTAAAATATACTTTGCACCACATTATTTTTTTGCGTTTGTGTTGCCTCCCCACCCCAATATTTTAATAGGTACGATGATAGTTATCTTTACTGCGTGTCATAAACACGATAATGAGCCTCTTAATTAAATGTCAAAAAATATATCATATGATCTTATTGATAAACTGTAGGAAATATTACTTTGCATGCCATAACAATATTAGGAGCTTAATTCAGTTTCAAGTCAAATTTCTTATTCATGACCAAGTATTTTGAACTATTAAGCGATCAACCGAGAACTTTACGACAACAATGGACCAATTGGTATCTCACTGCATTGACTTAATTTTTTATATATTTTGCCAAACCCTCAGAGTGCTTAGGCAAGTTTTCGGCATGCAGTATAAATTGGTGGGTGTACTGCGTGGCAAAAGGTGGTTTCAAGTATAAAAAGAATTATATACGAAAGTTTTTGTTTCTTATTGTTCGTTTTAATGATCCTAATATCATATTATTGGCGATATCACGCTTTGGATATGGGACATTTGTGCTTTTCTCAATGGCACACTTTGGCAGCAGACTCGAGCTGGCCTAAATGGTTATTGAACCCAGGATGAATCCGATGCTGTATCAATTGAGCTACCATGGCTTATTGATCTGATGTCAATTCGCAAGTTACAAAAAATATGCGTACATATGCAGAACCGTGCCTAAACTGGACAAGCCAGGGGTATTTGTTTGACCGAGCGGTGTCAAACCATGGCGCGATTCCCGCTAGAAGTCATAAAGTTTAACACAAATTTCCAAAGACTTCAATACAAATTCAGTTGTAAATTAGAAAGCCCTACGTGTCTATTCTATACATAAATTGTTCTATAATCAATGCAATACCACAGATCTCACAACTTTTCAATTGTCTATTGTTACGTTTATGCTCTTACAAACACAACAAGAAAAGAGTGAAGACAATAAGCTTTGTAAAACTTAACAAATAATTTATTTCCCTAGAGAAACAAGGTAAAAATGAGAAAAAGAACTTAGTTTCACGAATCAAATCCAAAAATTATCCAAGAATAAAAAAGGGGTCCTAGTAATACAAAGTCCTAATGAAACTGAGTTCGAATCCAAATCAAATCCAAAATGAAAGGTGATGACGTGGTCAGCGTGGTACTGATGTGTCAATATTTTTATAATGAATGACAGAAAATAATATTCCAGTGCTTGAATTCTGTGCAAATCTCGATAGCTGTCTTTCTCAAAGCATTAATTAAGAGCACAAGTATTTCCAGGGAAAAATAATCTCTTGGAATCCAAATAATTTGAAGAAAATGTAAACTAAAACGGGCCACAACAAAACACCTTTAAGTGTCAATGGTTTAAAGACCGACTGCCCTAATTCGCTATAGAAAACAGTTATACACTAATTTAAGACACAAAACAGATTCCCGTATAAGGGAGATCACCCTTCTAGAATAACATAGAAGCTTTTCACATGCCTAATATCACGTACTCCCAGTATGGCCTCAATTTCACTTTATGAATCTTACTATGAGAAAGAATACAAAACTGTTTATCTCAGCTCTTACTGATTCTGAATCAAGGTCAGTAAATATGTCAGCATTAAATACAAAGTTTCTATAATTAGTTGTTTATGAAAAACAGTCAGGTCAAATAGAACTGAACTGATTTTCTGGAAAATGTTAAATCCAGTAAATAAAGTTACAATACAATAACATGTAATGGAATAAAAAAAAATGGAAAACTAACAAACAAATAATTAAATTAAATTAAATATACATAACACTATTAACCGCACATTTGCATAGTTTCTCTTCACGAACTTTCCGTACCGTCAGCAGTTCACGCCGTAGAAACTATACAACTATTCCCTAACACAGGGAACTATTTTACTACGCCACCGTAGGTCAGTCAATTCATGGTTTCAATGCACATTACGCCAGTACAACTGCATCACATTTGCCACCAAGGCGACATAAACGGTATTTGCCAAGTCCCTTCTTGTTGATTCCTTTGTGTAAGTTACCGGTTTCCTGCCGTAAATACTGCCATCCCAAGCAAACCACCAATGTACACCACTAGATTGTAATAAGGAGTATGGTACGACAGGGACACTCATGCGGCTTTAACCTGAATTCGATAAAAGTGAACCATGGCATCATGGAAACTCACTAACACTTCACTCCGTGACGTTTGCTCCTAGTAATTGGCTAATTATGACAGGCTAAGGAATATTTCCATTGCACCGAATTCCAATAATCAGAAAAGTAATCACAAAAATCTAAGAGTTCCTTAAAACGGGGCGCTATAACCAAATGCGCATACTCTAAATGTATTACCATACAAACACATATGTGTGTGTCATTTGTATTTCCGTATATATGTATAGCTTTGTTAGATTTTAATGAGTATTTGTTGATTATGGGGAGTCGGTGTTGAGATGTTTCTCAACCAAGTACTTACTTTCTATATCACATTAGCCTTGAGGCAGGTGACATGGTTGTGGACACACATAGTCACGAAACATACTTGAGCAAAGTTTCATTATAATACCTTCTTTGGTTCAAACGTTATACTTCCTACAAGGGTAGAAGTCATAATTACGTGTTCTCTTGTCATGGCCTTGACCATTAGGTAAGGGACGTGACATAGACATGTAACAAGGCGTGATATTTATAATATACCAATCAATTTTTTCCATAGGAATGAACAAGAGTTTTTCTGTTAATACTGAACGAAGGAAATCGATAATCTCGTTTTCGGATTCCAAATTACCATACTCGCAAACGAGGTATGAACTACTTTTTCCTTGAGGTTTCCTTTTTACAAATGAACAACTGAATAACATTGCCACAGCTTCACTGCCATACACAGAGAAATGAGTAGCATTCTCTTTAACTAATCTTTATCATTAAGTTGAATTGTTCAATTCCGCTGTAAATAACTGTCAAAATAGTGCTTTCATTCCCGTACCAAGTCCCCATCGAAGTCTCTCACAATGTCCTGCTAGAAACAGTTCAAGTGCTATCAGCTGGGGCTCGAACAGAAACTGTCCTTGTTATTCAGCTGGTTTTATTGTTCTGTGATTCAAACGTGCACAACTGCACGATAGCGGTGAATCACATATATGTATGCTGCTCCTGCTTCGAAGCACTCATGTTTCAGTTCTGTTGACCTTAAGGATACTCCTAATTTTATACGGATGAAGCCAGAAAAATAATGACTGGCAAGACTACGGAGAACGGCAGAATCAATAAATAATTACATGTCTTGGCGTTTCTTTCTACTTCTAAATTTTCGTTTCTTTAAAAAAAAACCCAACACGTTATTTGATTAATGTCAAAGAAGTGTTTATTCAATCATTCCCGCGAAAACCGGTAAAACGTTTGCAGGTATTGAAGGAAAGCAAACAGCGGATGTTTCTTAAATGGCGAATAAGGGTTATGGTTGGCGTGGTGTGAAAAGAAAATTGGAAGAAATCGAAAAGTTAAAGGATTATTATTTGATGCATACTATTTACTGTAATGTGTTTGTGAACGGATATTTGCGTTATTTGACTTGGAACAGTAGACAACAGAAAACAAACAAATTTCATTTTGACTTGGAATTGCATCATATATTTATCGCGTAAATAGTTTGTGGTTGGATAAAGTTCTGTCCGCTGGGAGACCAGTTTATGTCTACATTCTTCTGTGAAAAGAGGTGAGTTTATTTACTTCTGTAAGTTAATATTCAAACTAGCTTGTCTATTGGGTGGACTCCATGTTACATATAAACAACTCAGCCATACATCCACACCCACTAACACCCTCTGTCAACTGAATAATAAATACCCCTAGTTTTACTCGTTGTTCTTGTTTGTTTCTTGGGGTTTTACGCCGTTTCCAATGGCATTGTATGCTATACATTGCGTCTGGAGCCCTTGTGCGAGTAAATTCGCCATATTCAGAAAAGACACGACCTTTCTTCCAAATTCACAACACAGTCGAACATTTACATATCTACTATATGTCTGTCTGTCTGTCTCTATCACTCTCTCTCATCCTTTATTAATTAAAGCGGTTTTGAAGAAAGCCTGAATAAATCAGTAAATAATATCAGGCTTACAAATGTATTTTTTGTATACAAGGATTGCATACATTTATTATTTTGTTTATATCTTGCCCAATAAATAATGTGTATTATTTTGCACAACTTTGCCTTATTATGTCTTTTGTAAACTGCCACTAGTGATACTAACATGTACGAGTCCAGATGTTTTCATAGATTTTGTGTTAAGTGTTGGTTTTATATACGTAAGTTTTTTTTTCCATGACGAAGAGCTTGTGTAGCTCGAAACGTTGGGAAACCATTCTGAATTTGCGCTGTTATACATTTGTGTGTATCTATCTATCTATCTATCTAGCTAGCTAGCTAGCTAGCTAGCTAGCTATCATATCAGTTTCTCAACAAAGACTTAGTTATTCACAATTACATATCTATTTAAATCGTGGAAAATGAAAAAGTGAATACCACGTAAACTTTTCTACGTTACACATTTTTAATGCAATTAAAAATTGCTATAAGTTTCAATCTCATCTTTGGTAGAATATTTATAATATATAATACAAATGATTTTCAAGACACTATTCAAAAGTGAATTATAAATTTAAAAAATGATACGAGTCGCATATTTTCAGTATCTTGCGATCAACTTGTCGTGGAATAGGCGATTGTGGTGGTGGTGGTAAAAGCGGTTGAAGAGAGAAAGGGAGTGAAAAGGAATTATAGGATCTAATTTTCATGATAAAATATGTCATGTGTATTTATTTGAGGTACATTGATTGGACATAAATTGTATGTACCGTCTGTTTTGCGTCCATTGACTGGACATAAATTGTATGTACCGTCTGTTTGACGTCATTCAATTGGACAAAAAATTGTATGTATATTATGTTTGGTGTCCATCGATTGAACATGAAGTATCATGTATCGTCTGTTGGACATCCATTCATTGGACATAACATGTAATGTATAGTCCGTTTGGGGTTCATGGATTTGAACTAAAATTCTGTTTGACGTACATTTATTGGACATAAAATTGTATGTATGTTCTGTTTGACGTCCATTGATTGGACATAAACGTTTATGTATATTCGGTTTTGGCGTCCATTGATTGGACATAAACGTGTATGTATATTCGGTTTGGCGTCCATTGATTGGACATAAAATTGCATGTATATTCTGTTTGGCGTCCATTAATTGGACATAAAGTGTCAGGCATCGTCTGCCAGACGTCCATTGATTGACCATGAAGTATCATGTATGGTCAGTTTGACATCCATTGATTGGACATAACGTGTAATTTATAGTCTGTTTGGCTTTCATTGATTGGACATACAATTCAATTACTTTGAAAGAAATTACTTTCAATACGATTGTGAGCTACCTCTGTTGTTTATTTGTTACGTTAGCATTGACTTCTGAACAACGTTTTTAGATTTTTTTGGAAGAATTTAATATTTTGCCTGATACTGCAATGGTTTAAATTAAATCACATTGGATGAATTATCACAAGCTTGTTGCTCACTAAATATAACTGCATATCATCAAGATGTGATTGGTTAGTAACAAGGGCTAACCTGTCATGATTTGCTTTCCGCTGTTAAACTGGTTGCTATAATAGCACCTTTTAAACTACACTCATCGTACAGTTACTATTTTTTAGACATGGACAATTCTTCTTAGAAGCATTTCCTACTGTATGAACGTCCATTTGTGATAGATGCATGTAAAACGGATAGATTTCCGATTGTGAAAGATGCATGTAAATAGGATGGACTTCCAGTAATAATAGATGCATTTAAAAAGGATAGACTTCCAGTTGTGATAGACGCATGCAAAAGGACGATAACAAAGAAAGAAATTGTCTAACTTGCAATTAAACAATATGCATATGCCGGGGTTCGTATTTATCATTCAGTTCAAATTAGTGTAAAAAGTTTTTTATTTGTCTTGTAAATTGTATGTTATTTCAATTTTATGTAGTTATGTCCAGTCAAAGGGAATGAAACGGATAATAGTTTTATTGTCATTTACTCTTTAAATCCGGAGGCATGGAGTTCCCCTTCAGTACAAAACACAACCATACTCAACGTGTCCATAAGCACTTACCTACCCTATTTAACTTGTCCGTATTCACTCACAAACCCAATATAAATTGTCTCTATTCACTAAATAATCTACGTAACGTTGTTGCCATTCACTTATCTACCCTTCCAAACATTTTGATCATTCATAACTAAAATATATAATAAAATATTAGAACATATGAAAAATGTATTGTCATTATTATTAACAAACATATTCTTCAAGATAAACTGCCATAAAATAATTGTCACAGCTGACAAACAGAAACTCATTTTTTTTCTCCCAGGAAAGAATCGTCCTGTGCGGCGAATACAAAGGTAGGATAGTCCACTATATCGATACTGCAGTTTGTTTGCCTCAGGTTTGTGTTGCCTTTACAGTCATTGTCGACACACATGTATCACCTGGATGCGATTTTGTTCGATTTAAATATTCCGCTTCCTCTAGGAGCTGAGTCTTTATCTGCAGATAAAATATGAAAAACATCATTCACAAACAGCTGTCTCTTACGAGTTTTTAATTTCTTCAAACTGAATTACCGCTTTTGTGTTCAAAGTAATTATGGTTTATCGTAATGAATATATCTAGACTACAGTATTCCTCCTCATCATATAAAATACACATTACACAACAACAACTTCAACATCAACAACAACAACAACTACTACTACTAAATAACTTTAAAGCCATTAAAACCCAATAAGAGTCGATAAACATATACAATAACATCACCATTAGCGAAAACACCAGCACCATCACAAATTTAGGAAGCAACAACACCAGCAGCATAACTACTATCCGCTTTCAAACATAAAATGATCATAATAATGCTGATCATAGTGTTGTTGTTGTTTATATGATGGCGATGACAACAGCGATAACAATGACTGTTGGATACTTAATGACTAATCAAGATAGGGATAAAGACAAAACATGAGTGATATTTAGCCCAACACACATGACATAGCTGTGGTAAATAAAACAAAACGATAACGACCTGAACGATGAAAACAACAGTAAGAATAAGAAAGACGAACGGTACCATGACAACAACAAAGTGACAAACATAACTGTCTGAATCACGAGTAAAATCATGTGACAATCCACATTATGAGCGATAGGGGATTTAGATTAACCATGTATCAGTGTATCAACCATGTATCAGTGTATCAGATGTGTGACATAAAACTTCATTCTAACAACATATGCTTCACATGTTGACCTTCAAATGATCTGTACTATGCCAATGTTTGTTTTACTTACCACCTCGTCTAACGATGCAACACATGACCGCCATGAAGACGATAAGAACGCTGACACAGACAACGGATATTGATCCCAAAATAATCCCTGCAAGCTCTCCCACCGACACATCCACCCTGTGAATGAGAAATAATGGAATGTTAAAATACAAATTAACAACAAAAGATTACATTATGATAAAGTGCTCTTTGTGACCATGTATACAAGTCAACGGTGCTCACTGGTGCCATGTTTACAAGTCAACATTGCTCTTTTGGCTGTGTTGACATGGGAATAGAATGCGTCCATCTGAAGAAAAGAATCTATAGAAAACACGAATTCGTGAAGATAAGCAAAATGAAGATTGAATTTATTAAATGTGATTCGTTAGTGCAATAATGAATTTATTAAATGTGATTCGTTAGTGCAATAATGAATTTATTAAATGTGATTCGTTAGTGCAATAATGCAGGTACAATTTTTATATTTGATACGTTTTAAAGTAAGGTTTAAATAGATGGTTTCAATGATTGTTTTTTTTGACCCCAAAAATCATACTTTAATGAGGATTAATTCATTAAAAAATCATAAATAATATTGACTTTCACATAGCATTTACCTATTCATTATTTGGACCTATCCATAACACTGACCTATCCATAGTACAATAGCATTCACCTCTCCATAGTATTGACCTATCAATATCACTGGCCTATCAATAACATTGACCTTTCCATCACATGGATCCATTCATAAAATTGACCTATCCCTAACATTGATCCATCCATAACATTGATCTATCCATAACATTAGCCCATCCATAACATTGACCTATACACAGCACTGACCTATCCATAACATGGATCCATCCATAAAATTGACGTATCTATATCATTGATCCATCCATAACATTAACCTATCCATAACATTAGCCTATCCATAACATTGACCTATACAAAGCATTGACCTATCCATAACATGGATCCATCCAAAAAATTGACGTATCTATATCATTGATCCATCCCTCTAAGATTAACCTATCCATAACATTAGCCTATCCATAACATTAACCTATCCATAATGTAAGCCTATCCATAACATTGACCTATCTATAGCATTGATCTATCCATAACATGGATCCATCCATAAAATTGGCCTATCTATATCATTGATCCATCCATAAGATTAACCTATCCATAACATTAGCCTATCCATAACATTGACCTATACACAGCACTGACCTATCCATAACATGGATCCATCCAAAAAATTGACGTATCTATATCATTGATCCATCCATAAGATTAACCTATCCATAACATTAGCCTATCCATAACATTGACCTATACAAAGCATTGACCTATCCATAACATGGATCCATCCATAAAATTGACGTATCTATATCATTGATCCATCCATAAGATTAACCTATCCATAACATTAGCCTATCCATAACATTGACCTATACACAGCACTGACCTATCCATAACATGGATCCATCCAAAAAATTGACGTATCTATATCATTGATCCATCCATAAGATTAACCTATCCATAACATTAGCCTATCCATAACATTGACCTATACAAAGCATTGACCTATCCATAACATGGATCCATCCATAAAATTGACGTATCTATATCATTGATCCATCCATAAGATTAACCTATCCATAACATTAGCCTATCCATAACATTGACCTATACAAAGCATTGACCTATCTATAGCATTGACCTATCCATAACATGGATCCATCCATAAAATTGACGTATCTATATCATTGATCAATCCATAACGGTGGCGCTATACAGTTTCGCATTTTGCATGGGTTAGGAATTTAAAGAAAAAGAATGTCCCCGGCTTTCCTCACTGGTTATACTGGCTATTTAAAAAAGACCTTGTATATCTTAGGCATAATGCAAAGAACCTTTAATTCCCTTTATTTTGGTGTATGATTGATGGGTGTACTATGGGTTATAGAGTATACAGCTTGGCCTTACTTCAAATGTGCACCTTTCAAAAAAGCGCTAGCTCTACTTGGTCATTTTTACTTTCTGAACTTCAGAGGTCAATTGTATAAAAAAGAGCCGATAACTTTTTTTTACATTTTATATATTTGGTAATTCATTCATTGCACTTTCAGAAGCTGGTATTGTCTAGTCTGGCAAAATTCATTTTCCCTATTTTAATAGCTGCTTTGTATAGTGTACTTTAGACTAATTCAGACTGATTTTTTAACACAAAGGAGCAGTCATTTTAGTTAGCAGTGTGCTTAAATCATGTAAAATTTCCAAAAGTACAATATCCAAAAGAAATATCATCCACATTACATTAATGTAGCATAGAGGTATGCAAACGTTCTCTCCACTGTGCATGTTTTAAATGCGAACTACTTCACGTCACTCTCTCAAAAGTACATATTATCTGGTGAGCGCCACCAACATTAACCTATCCATAATGTAAGCCTATCCATAACATTGACCTATACACAGCATTGACCTATCTACAGCATTGATCTATCCATAACATGGATCCATCCATAAAATTGGCGTATCTATATCATTGATCCATCCATAACATTAACCTAGCCATAATGTAAGCCTATCCATAACATTGACCTATCTATAGCATTGACCTATCAATAACATGGATCCATCCATAAAATTGGCCTATCTATATCATTGATCCATCCATAACATTGGCCATTCGATAACATGGATCCATCCATAAAACTGGCCTATCTATATCATTGATCCATCCATAACATTGGCCTATCTATATCATTGATCCATCCATAACATTGGCCTATCCATAACATTAGCCTGTCCATAACATTGACCTATACACATCATTCACCTATCCATAGCATTGACCTATTCATAATATTGGCCTCTCCACAGCACTGATATAACCATAACATTGGACTATCCATTATATTGGTCTATCCATAGGATTGGCCTCTCCACAACATTGGCCTATCCATATCACTGGCCTATCGATAACATTGGCATATCGATAACATTGGCCCATCCATATCACTAGCCTATCGATAACATGGGCCTATGGATAACATGGGCCTATTTATAATATTGGCCTATCCATAACACTGGCATATTGATAACAATGGCCTATACACTTATGTGAAAAGAAACAAAAAAAAAACACGTCAAGAACAAATGTCGCGTAAACCAACCTCCATAAGAATGGCCTATCCACTTATAGGAACAAAAACCATGTAAAACAGCCTCCATAACAATGACCTATCCACTTACAGGAACAAACACCATGTAAACCAACCTCCATAACAATGGCCTATCCACTTATAGGAACAAAAGCCATGTAAACCAACCTCCATAACAATGGCCTATCCACTTATTGAAACAAAAACCATGTAAACCAACCTCCATAACAATGGCATATCCACTTATATGAACAAAAACCATGTAAACCAACCTCCATAACAATGGCCTATCCACTTATAGGTACGAAAACCATATAAGGCAACCACCCCCTCGTTTTCAGAAATATTCAGTACAGAAGCAGGTAAATGTACAAAGATGTATGACATTTAATATACAAATGTATGTGCCCAAATGACATAAGCTGGACGGACTATGATATTTCATATACAAATGTATGTGTCCGAATATGACATAGTTGGAGGAACTACAGCTGTGAAGGTGTGTGAACATATTTGCGTGCTGAAGATATATATCTTAAACTGCTTGCGAGTAGTTTTGTTCGTTTTTAATTACAAGAGACTGCTAACCCCCAAAAAGTATTGCTATTATTGTCATAACACATAGCACGGTATACATGTTCGTTATCTGTATATGTTTGTCCATTCATCCGTAACATGTGTGTGTATATATATATATATATATATATATATATATATATATATATATATATATATATATATATATATATATATATATATATATATATATATATATGATGTATGTTTGTGTTTATGGACGGATGGACACATGAATACATATATGTGCGCAAGTACCTTCGTATACGTGTGTATTGATGTGCGATTTGTAGAGTGGGTTGGTTGTATTACCTTGAACAACAAGCATCATCAGTACATGCCCAATAGCCTGGACCACAAAACACTCTTCCTCCCTGTGTCGTAGACTGATAAAAAAATCTCTGAGCACAGTCTGTTTGTCCCGACGCTCTTACTGCCAGAAGCAACACAGAGATAGCCAAAGACCTGAAGACGTCCATTGCTGCACTCTGACTCTAGCGCAATCGTCTTGATTTAGTTTCCTCTGTTCAGCTTACATACAAATATTGAGGACGGCAAATACAGTCAAACGACAGAAGCAGGAATCTCAATTCTAACATAGATATACCACTGGTTTACCATTAAAATAACTATATCACTGTTCTGCAGTTAAAGTAACTATATCACTAGTTTGTCTTTAAAATAACTATATCACTGTTTGCCGTTAAAGTAACTTATCAATGGTTTACCGTTAAAATAACTATATGACTGGTTTACCGTTAAAACAACAATAAAATCATTGCGACCTTGGCATATGCAGCAGTTGAAATCCCAACACGGAAGAATTGAATCGTCCCATAGAAAAGGTTTCAGTTGAGTATGCATGTAGTTACCTATGTTTAAAGCCAATCTGATCTTCAGTGTTCGTGGACAGGTACTTAGAAGTTGTAAATACATACGATTCTAGCGAGGTATACATTATTGTACAACCCACTACCAAAATAAAAGAAGAAAAAAAGAACAATCAATATACACTGAGTCCTAAGTCACACATACCAATATGCAGATATATTATATAGTTGAAATATCTAATGTTACGTGCTCTGGGAAGAACACGAATAGATACACACTGATTTATTTTATTATTCATACTAACCAATTAACTATTGGTCAAGCAGAATACAGAACACATAGACCTGCTGTATATTAGACTAATTAGAGCAGGGGTCTCAAACACGCGGGCGGCATACGGCCCAACAAGCCGTATCACGTGGCCCGCAAAATGATTGGCGTTACAAGGTGTCATGAGAGATAACAAAGGTGACAAAGGTGATGCGGCCCTTAGGCCATCGAAAATGGATTCATGCGGCCATCGGGGTGGTTTGAGTTTGCGACCCGTGAATTAGAGAAATGCCAATAAGCCCGTGTCGTGTATAGTATACATGTTAAGTTTATACCTGCACACTTTTGTTATAGTGTGTTAGTGCAGTAGTCAGCTTGTTGTTGTTGTTGTAGGGTTTAACGCCATTTTTCAGCACACGATAAGCTATACATGGCGGCCAGTATTAATGGTGGAGGACGAACCCGGGAAAACCCCGGAAAGAACCACCGACCCAGGAGAAGCTACTGGCAAGCTTTCTCACATACCCACATTGGCTGAATCCGAGACTCGAACCCACGCAGACAGAGGTGAGATGGCAGTGATCCGTAACGGACAGCGCTTTAGACCACTCGGCCACTCGGGGCCCCTGACTGATTAGAATAAAGAAGTTTTAATAATCGAAATGTGAAATTTTTGTTTGTTTTAGATAGTGCGAATACAGTCTGATAAGTCATTCCATATACCTATAATGATTGTTACGACTGTATGGTTTTAATATAAGTAACATAAAAGAGCGAAAACCAACAAGTTTTAGAAAATTCAGCAAAAACTTTATTTCCTTAGAAAACAATGTGAAATTTTAGATGGAACTTACAGTATTGAAATTAAATTCCAAATAGACCTAAATGTTTTATCTATGTTCCTAAATGTTTTATCAATGGTCCTAAATGTTTTATCAATGGTCCAAATGCATAAATTTCTAATTGATTTCATTGGTTTTCCACGTAAGTTCCAATACTGAATGTTTTGATGTGCCTTTGGTGTCAAATATGCTAATGTGCCAGTGACATGGAGTGTGATGATGTGAAAACATCTTTTGATGTATCACAATAGCATCACCTAAAAATGCCCTTGTCTGAATTCACTATAATTGCAAATTAATATTCCAGACCAATGAAAACCCTGAACACAGCAATAAGACTGATTCTGGTTCAAGGTGTTCAAGCGAAAATGAGTTATTATCAAGTAAACACGATTATATGACCTCTACTTGACCTAAGTCGCAATTACCATTTTCTGGTAATACAAATAATAAACAAGTAAATATACATAACACCTCTCCTTATAAAAAAGAAAGATGTGTACAATAAAGCTTTTTTTAAAATAATTATTAGTAAAATATGCATGTCATTAAATTTACATAACGTGAAGTCGTATGAATGAAACTAAATGTACATGAAGCAAGATAATACTGATATACACATGAAAGTGCATCTGTAATTATAATTTTTTCCCTGGATGTGTATGATGTCAATATTGTATTCCTATCCAAGGATGTATGATGTCACTATTGTATTCCTATCCAAGGATGTGTGATGTCAATATTGTATTCCATATTGTATTCCTATACAGTGATGTATGATGTCAATATTGTATTCCTATGCAATGATGTAGGATGTCAATATTGTATTTTTATTCAATGATGCAGGATGTCAATATTGTATTCCATATTGTATTCCTATACATTGATGTATGATGTTAATATTGTATACCTATACAATGATGTAGAATGTCAATATTGTATTATTTTACAAGGATGTAGGATGTCACTATTGTATTCCTATCCAAGGATGTGTGATGTCAATATTGTATTCCATATTGTATTCCTATACATTGATGTATGATGTCAATATTGCATTCCTATGCAGTGATGTAGGATGTCAATATTGTATTATTATACAATGATGCAGGATGTCAATATCGTATTCCATATTGTAATCCTATACATTGATGTATGATGTCAATATTGCATTCCTATACAATGATGTAGGATGTCAATATTTTATTATTATACAAGGATGTAGAATGTCACTATTGTATTCCTATACAATGATGCAGAATGTCAATACTGTATTCCTCTAATATCAAGCTCTACGTTAATAACCTCTGACTTTTGTTTTTCATCTTGTCAATGAAAATAATGGGACTGTTATCAATGAATACAATAAACGGAGGAGGAGCTGAAATAATAAATATTTCAAAGTGTCGCAAAGCTAATATTAAAGACAAGCATATCTTCTCGATTTTGGAATAATTTCTCTGGTGCTTTTTTAAATTTTTAGAAAAATAGCATACTGGATGATCTACACCAATTTCGTCTTCTTGAATTAATATTGCAACAACCACAACATCACTTCAATCAACGGACATTTAAAAAAATTGACTGAAATTTGGGAATAAAAGAATTGGTGCACTCTTAAGTTTGGTCTTTAACTTATCAAACGGTTCTTGACATTTTTCAGACCAATGAAACTTGGTATTCTTACTTTACAAATCGGTCAGGGGTTCGTCAATTGCAGAAAAAATTGGAGAAACAAATTCCAGTAATATCCAGCCATATACACTTCAAAATGTCGCATCAGCTGCTTTTTATTGATAGGCACATGGAATTCAGAGTTAGCCATAACCTTAACTTTTGTAGGTTTAACTGTTCCTGTCCCAAGCTATGTCCTAGAAATGTAGCAAAAACATGGTAAAATTCACTTTTACTTAAATTGTCAAATTTACGTTAATAACTCTAACAAAGAAGTTCCGAATAGTTTCCAAGTGATCTTTCCAAGGGACGTTGTAGATGATTCTTCATCGATGTAAGCGTCACAATTATCTAGACCAGATGTGAACATGCTCATTAGACGTTGGAAAGTTAAAAAGGCGAACCCTCCATGCCAAAAGCCATTACTTTATATTGATAAAATCCATCTGGAATTACAAATACCGAAATTTCCTTTGCCTTTCCCCGCAGTGGAATCTGCCAGTTTTCTTTCAAACGGTCAAACTTGGTGACATATTATGCATTTCCGATTTTGTCAATGCAGTCATCGATTCCTGGCAATGTAAATAAATCTGTTCTGGTCACCCTGTTCAACTTGCTACAGACAATGCACATGCGGAAAGTATTATTTGGTTTCGGCACAAGAATATATGTTGAATCCCAGTTACCGTTATTTGATTCAATGAAATCAATCTCCAGAAAATACCGAATTTCTTTTTTCAAACATTCATGTTTGAGAGGGTTCATACTTTACGGATGCTATTTCACAGATGAAGAATATACAATTCAAACATCATGGTATATTTTATTTGCTCATGTTATACCATCTGGAAATAAGTGCTCATATTTAAATAGTAACTGTTTTAGTTCACTCTTTTTCTCATGGCTGTAGATGTGAAAGTTTCTGGTCCAGATTATTCATATTTCTAAACTCCGAAGATTAGTTACACAGAATTCACTACAGCCCGACTGCATTCCATCTCTTAAATCTCCACAGCGTGGGACAGGTAAAACTAAATTGACTGCATGATTACAGGGTTATCTCTATCAATATACCCTTTAAACATATTTATATGGCAAAGTTGGTTTTCGTTTCGTCTCCTAGAAGTCTTAACTATATAGTTTAAATCACGTACGTTCTTTCCAATGTTATCAGGACCATATAACTTAGCCTGAAGAATATTTTGACGAATGTGCAAGAGAGTCAGAACTATATCACCTGCCTGAAATCTAGTTTCGGTGTATTTTTATAATATGTAATTGTACTTTTGACTGAACAGAGTACAGATTAGTTCTTGCAATTTCACAAGCTTTTAATAAATGTATATTTAAAATCAGAAAGATAGTCAAGAAGTTTAATTTCTGAATCTTCATTTGCAACCGTGTGTCTTATTGTAACTGCAGTGGTCCGTGGACAGTATGTCCAAACACTATTTCAAAAGCACCGAATCCTAAAGATTGTTGAACTGAGTCCCTAACAGCAAAATATTAAACGAACAGCTTCATCTCACTCTTTTCCGGTATCAAAGCAATGTGACCGAAGCATACATTTCAAATTGTGATGAAATCTTTCTAAAGCTCCTTGGCTTTCAGATTGATAGAATGAATGAATACTTAAATTGCTGGATGCCTAATTCACGCATAACTTGCTGGAAAATTCAGATTGGACAAATTTGGGAAGGACAAATTGTGTAAAAGAAACCATATCAAAGCTATTACTATGGTTTTAGTTTTAATATTCATCAAAGGAATTGCCTCTGGGAATCTTGTGGAAGCACACCGATTATTGGTTACCTGACTTGGTCTTAGGGAATGGATCGACACCATTATTCCACTAGATGGTTCGCCAAATGTTGGAATAGGTTGCAGTTGAACTTTAGGAATCTTCGGATTGGGTTTTCCTACCTTTTGACACGTGTGACAAGATCTACACTATTTACAAACATCAATTCTCATTTTCAGCCAAACAAATGATTAAATATTTTATAATAAGTCCTATTGACCCCAAAATGACCAGCCAAAAGTGTTACAAGGACTAGACTAAGTATTTCTTGTCTATACGATTTCGGAACAACAGTTTCATAATTCACTTACCACTCGTCACCAGCAAGTTCCCCACGTGGCCTCCATTGTCTCATAGGGACTCCAATGTTAACAAAATAACAAACATATACTTCTGTGGCTTCATTTTCGCCAATAACCCTTTTAAACAAACAGGAGACCTCATCATTGTGTTTCTTTTCGACAATGAGTGATTGTCGCTTGTTACCTTGATTGAAATAAAAGAGAATAAGTAGTTATGCATATTTAATTTGATTTTTTATTTGTTACTTTAATGTTGTTTTTAAATTTCATTACATGCTATTGTAATGTAACATCGTATGCTGGACTTGACCTTGTTCAAAACTGAGTTCAATTATGCTTGACCTGATCGACCTTTTATGTTAACAACTAATACATAGCTAAACTATTCTTTGTGTGTGGGCTTAATATCAGGATCTTGATTAATAGAAGAAGTAAATATGTTTTTTTGGTCATGGTTTTGGACTTTTCTGAGTAAATTTTACAGGTTATTGTTTAGATTTTGTAAACATCAGGATCATTCTCGAAGGTTGTTTTCCATTAGTTAGTGGTTTTGTTTAGAAAATGCTAATTGTGACCTGAGGTCAAGTAGTAAAACTATATAATTTTATGATCGTGAGGAATTGGTCATTAACATATAGCACTTTAAAGTTGTATTATATGTTGTGACCAGTAGTTTTGTGCTGGATTCTTTTTTGTTTAAATTATTGAATTATTTTCTCTGGAAATACAAAAGTGCTCTAAAAATTCTTGGATAAAGACATACACTGGAATTTATAGTATATTCAAACCTGGAATTTTATTTATGTGATTCAAGAAAAGACTGTTGACACATTAGCACCTTAAAAGCTAGCACAGACAAGTCATCGACTTCAGTTTTGGGATTCTTTCTGGATATTTACCGGGTTTTTTTTCTCTCAGGATTTTAAATTACTAGGTCTTGTGTCTGTAATTCTTGGATTATTTTGGGATTTAGTTCGAAATACCGTAAGTTATTTGTTTTGCTCATTCTCACTTTGTTTGCTAGGGAAATAAATATATTTGTTAAATGTTACAAAGCTTGTTGTCTTTCACACTTTTCTGTTACTTATTTTAAGAGCATTGACTCGTAACAGCAGTTAAAATGGAATCAATGTCATTAATACCCTTTGATTGATCCAAATCAAGAGCAAAAGTGACCTCATAAAAAGGTGACCTTATCAAAAGCCTGACAAAATACATTTGTCAGCTAAATAAATAATTTCCTGATCAACATCATTCTCAAGACTCTTTGTTTCCATAGCGTTAGCAACTACACAAGATGGAAATAAATCGGGAATTTCATTTTTAATTGGATCGAATTTTTAATCCAAGCAAGGCTTGTCCGTTACAAATAGATTAACCACAACATTATCTGCAGCTAGTGAACTTGATTTTGAATAAGGTCAATTACAATATACAAATATACGTAACATACAATCATAAAAACCCCAAAAACAACACAAATTAGGTATACATAACATAATGCTGATTGAGGCTTTCGGGTGGGGGATAATCCCGCCTATTCTTCAAAATATCAAATTCCATGCAGACACACTTATCCGCACACATCGCTGCACATTTTAGACATTTAGCATTATTTATCGCGGCTCTTGAATTACGGTCGGTAATGTTGGAGGATAACTCCGAACAACTTGGAAGTTCGAATTCGAAAGTACTGCGGTCTTTCTAGACAAATTGCATGGTGAGATTTCCGGCGTGTTTTGAAATCAAACTTGATCAGAACAAAGCTTTAGAAATTTTCGTCGGTGTACATGAACACTGTATGCCACGAACAATATAAATTGATAATATTAGACGTTAGAAAATATTTATGTGTTCATCATTTCGGGGATGTGTCAAAGTCATTTTAATACAGGGTCTGTTTCAAGTTGTCTTCCAACATTGCCACTAAATTAGAAATGTCCACAACAGATAGGGGTGTGTTATTCAAATGCGTTTATAATTTGACAAAAAGAGGATTAGATCCGAAAATATTTTGTGCCAATTGCCGATAAGACCCTTTAGTCAACTGTAAATTAACACCCGAGAGAAATACCCGCAAGTGTCTAAAATGTACAAGAATGTGTGCGGACATAAGTGATTGCATGGAATTGCATATATTAAGCATGATAGTCGCCAAAACGTCAATCAGTATTAGTACTGAATAGGGACTGATTTGTCGGACTAGTGGGAATACATCTGAAAAACTAGCGATGTAATACACAAATTAAATTCATAAAATTATTTAGATTTAATTATTAGATCACTGTTCACAGTAACAGTGATGTAATGCACAAGTTAAAATCATACGATGACTTTCCACTTTCGACTGCGTCAATGTACACAGTAACAAAACATGGGCGCCCCCACATAGGAGAGTTACTGTCCGCTCCCGGTGTTTCACCTCTAAACATGTTTTGACCTACATCCGTAAAATGTAATAGCTGACCACTACACCACCACCCGCTCGAGAATAATTCTACTGGCATCCCTGAGTGACAGTGGCATGATGCACAAATTATAATCATAAGATGATTTCGACTTTGACGCAGTTAACACAAATCAGTGACGTAATCGTACGATTAACTGATAACGTAAAAAGATTAGCAGCATGAATAAATTTCACAGCCACAAATGAATAATATGGTTTCTTTCTTTTCATCGACTAGGGGAAGGGTGTTCCTGATATGTCGATATGCCTCCTGTACCAACTCATATCCCCTAAATATACATTCCTTGACCAGAACATAATCAGCACTTGCTTCAACTGACAATGACGTATAACGTTCACGAGATTTGCCAATATGTACAATCGGTAATAATATAGTCCAGTGCTCTCTTGGCCATATTAATTATCGGCTATTTTTTTCAAAATGTGAAAAATACTGATATACACCTTTATCCTTATCAGGCGGTACTAATCTAATATTTTTGTAACATCAAAAACCGAACCTCCATGAGCGGGAAAGCCTTATGCTTGCCAGTTATAATTGTATTCATTTTAATTGTATTCCCATCTCGTTTTTTTCTCTTTTGCATTTGCAATTTCATTAGCATCTCTTCTTTGCTATTTCATTTGCATCTATCCTTTTTGTTATTTGTCTCTCTCTCTCTCTATCTCTTTCATTTTCCTGCATTTACATCTCTTTTTCCTGCATTTTCATTTCCATTTCTTCTATTTTTGACTTTGCTTCTCTTTCTTTTTCATCTTTATCAAGCTCAAGCTTTTTAACTTCATTTCTTTCTTTTATTTTAATTTCAATTCCATAACTAGCACGTTGGTGTCAGAGGAAGACTTACTAATCAAACTCAAAGCACTTTTATCCAAAATATTCTTTTCTACCAAATATAATTGAGCCAAATCATATTTTTGTATTTCTTGTTTTAACAAAGATGACTTTGCCTCTGAAAGAGATTGTCTGGAAAGTTGGAATAATTCATCCTTTTTCAAGGATACTAACTGTTCCTGGTTAGGACTTAAAACAAGGCTCTCCACTGTAATTTATATTTTAAAGGCTTGTTGGTTTCACTATAAAAAAAATCTAAACGGCAGCGAAAGAAAACTGTCAATAATAAAACAAGTTTAAATTTCAAAACAATTTCTCTGAAATATTTCACTAATTCGTATCCCGGAAGAGCAGCCAATTTTCTGTTACGAATATAACATTAAAGTAAATGGACATAAACTAAGTAACAGAACAAAACCCATAACCAACAAGTTTATAAAACTTAACACAGCATTTAATTATCCAAGTTATACATGAAACTGTGAAAGGAACTTACAGTATGATGATGTGAATCCAAACTAATCCTTTTAAAGGTCAATGAATGCCTGAACTGAATCCAAACAAAGGTCTATGAATATCTTAACTGAATAAACAGTTCCTTTAAATTTCCAACCGGAAATGTAATTTTGGTCTAAGAACCATGACGTTGTCAAGATGGCGTTGTCCAAAATTTCTTCGATCAATCTGTAACCGTTCCAGAATAATATTGTAGTCCAAATAATGATCACTTTCTATTTCCACTGAACAGTCCAAATAAATGGACATGCAACAGGAACACGAAAAGTGGGAATGACTCCAAAACTGGAATGAAATTGATTGCTCAATTCTCTTTATATATACACTATTTATTGCAACTGTGTTTCGCAATAGACTCCACGTGACAAAATGTATTACTCATTCTGCGTCAAACATGACTATTCGTTTAACCTAGCCAAATCAATGGGATGTTGCTGAATCCTTCCAGAAACATAGAAACCCATTTAGCCAACGAGGAATTAAGTTAAAGACGCCACATAAGTCTTCGTATTAATAATTGTCATCACATATATAAGCATCTATTTTTAAATCTTATTCAATACTGTGCTTTAAACAGATTAAGGTCACGTAGCAAAACTAAGTCAAGATATTTTGTACAGTTTTTACAGCCATGAATAGAAGTTTTTAAAAAAATATAGATTAGTTCATACACCAGGAGTTATAAAAAATGTAGATATACACAACATTGGTGGAGGGGGTAGAGTGGCATTGTAAAATTGCATAATTACGGAAAATTGCATAATGGAAACATACGGAATAACGAAAAATAATGAAAACGTGTCGAGAATCCCATAAAATTAGTGACAGGACGAACTGAACAAAATTTAAAATGACAGGAGAAAGAAATCAGCAAGGAAAATGTCATTAATGGAAATATGATAAAGACATTTCAGAACTTGCAGATTATGTCGTGGATAAAAGCATACAGATGTACAGATGTACCTATAAATCAGGAAAGTCTCTTGAACATCTCCGTGTACCTTTCAACTGACATTTAAATAACAGTTGGAGTGTATTGTTCTCTAAAGATGGATGCATAAAATCCCACAAATAGATCGTATAACTCTTTGTTTTAGTTTTAATATTTCAAACTAGAAGAACACCGTATATCAATTTTATAATGAAGAGGAAATCTGTGATATAATATTATAAAGTTTGTTCTTTTCCTTGGTGATCTAAGGTATCTCTGTATATTGTCAGTATTTCACACTCTCTAATTACATATATCATCTTTTTATGAGGCTATTTCAAATACAGTTATTGATGATTGATACATGATGAATTTAGCTGACAATATGGAAAGTTTTACTGACTATCACACACAAAATATAGATATATTTTGTTATTAAAATAGTATTTCTCGATTTGAAAGTGAATACCTTGTTGAACTTTAGCTAATATTAGATCATGCAGTATATTATAAAGTACATATTTGAATTCAAGCCAGACATAATGGTAGTCAGTATAAACTTGTTAGCTGATTCTCCCAGAATCTCATGCCACACGTTTGTGTTTACGGAGTGAATGTTAAATGGTTTGCCTGTCCGTTATTGAACTTTAGTATAGTCCAACGTTTAATCGTTAAGTTAGTTCGTTTAAAGTTAAGTATCCAATATATGGTATTAAATTAAATTGCAGGACAAGGTAAAGGTGTTACACTAATTTGTTTTCTGAATCTGAAATCCATCATAGCAGGCAAGAATAATTTAGACGTAGAGTCTATAGCATCTATTATCTTTTAATTGTATTGATTGTAACATTATTTAAATCTTGTCAACTTGACACGCTCTTCACATGGTTGATATTTTGTATTTGTTATAATCATTATCAGCGTTTCTCTTTAACATTGAAATATTTTACAGCTGAGTGCATCTCAAATACAGATTGTATCATTTCTTTACTTAGTTTACTTTCAGTTACTATTAGATATGAAATAGAACATTTGAAAACAAGAAATGTTCAAAACCTGGATATTTACAAGCTGTTAAAGGTACATTATATTTTACATTTTTCCTCTGGTGTAGAAATTCCTCCCTCATTATTGCATCGACATTTATTTTATTTTCATTACCCTTCATTTTCTTAAATCTTTCATATACTAACTTTAAAATTGTATTTGGGTTTTCTTTAGCTTGTCAGAGATGTAGTTTCAATAAACTTAATGCTTTCTAATGCTGTCTCTATTTATTTCTTCTGTGACGTCATTTATTATCAACCTATCATATTCTCTACAATATATTCACTTTATTACGTGTTTTGATGCCTTGATACTCCAATGCCTTGTGTCAATTTACACTTTATCACATGTTTTAATGTTTTCGTGCTCTAATGCGTTGTACACTGAGCACATGTTTAAATGCTTTAAAGATAATAATAATAATAATAATAATAATAATAATAATAATGAGGACTTTGTATAGCGCCTCATCTTTAGAAGCTCTAAGCGCTCAACATTAGACAACACCTATAACATAAAAAACATATATAATGATATGATTACAAAAAACAAACACCATGAAATTAGAAAACATAAAACACATGCTGAAAATATTTAACGTAGGAAAGATTATTAGGTCTTTAAGTTTGTTCTTGCAGTCGAAATAGGTGAGTTTTAAGAGCACTCTTGAATGGGATTACTGTGTCTTTGTGTCTAAGTTCAGTGGGCAGTTCATTCCACGTTGCTGGGCCCTGATATGCAAAAGAACGTTGTCCATATGACTTCGTTTTCATAGTGGGAATAATGAGTATATGATTGTCAGAAGAGGAGCGTAAGTATCTTGATGATGTGTACACATGGGTGAGGTCTGATAGGTATGTTGGACGTAGCACAGATAACAAATTTTGTGTTTGATTCTGGATCGAACGGATAGCCAGTGTAGGGTACAGAGCAGCTGGGAGGTGTGCTCTGATCGTGGTACTCTAAGTATGATCCGAGCAGCTGTGTTTTGAACTTTTTGAAGTTTCTGGAGTAGATATTGAGAGGAACAAGACCGAATTGAATTACAATAGTCCAGCCTTGAAAGTGCTAATGAACACACAAGTGTTTTAGTGGCATCATCTGATAGATATTTGCGAATGGAGGTGATGCGTCTGAGCTCAAGATATGCAGCCTTGCATATGTTCATGACATGTTGATGCAACGTGAGAGTGCTGTCCAGAGTAACACCTAGGTTTCGTACTGACTGTGTAAATTTAATGTTGGTGTTGTTGATATTTATTGACTGAGGTAAAGGATGTGAATGAGAAAGTCTTTGTGTTGTGATCAGAAGGCCTCAGTTTTATCATCATTCATCTGCAGCTTGTTACATGTCATCCATGATTTCACATGCACCTCTCTACACCTTGGATCGTAGCATAAACTTCAGTTGGGTGGCTAGATTTGTTTATTTGGGTGTCGTCAGCGTGCAATTGGTGATACACTGGATGACGGTCTATGACACTTGAGAGCGGCTGAGTGTATAGAATGAAGAGAAGAGGTCCAAGAACAGACCTCTGTGGAACACCACAACATATATCAACTGGGCTGGAGTGTATTCCATTTGCAGACATAATTTGTGTCCTGTTGACCAAGTAGGACTTGAACCACAGGAAGGCTGTATAATGAATGCCAAATACATGCTGAAAATGGTGAAGTAATATATCATGGTATATTGTGTCAAATGCTGCAGACAAATCAAGGAGGGTGAGGACTGTAATCTTTCCACTATCCAAAGCAGAGAGAATGCCATTAACTACTTTTAGAAGAGTAGTGTCAGTACTGTGGCAAGGGCGATATGCAGATTGTACATTGCTAAAAAGACTGTTTGAATTTAGATGAGATACAAGTTGGGATTGAAAAACCTTTTCTAAAATTTTTGATAGGAATGGGAGATTAGAAACTGGGCGGTAGTTCTTTAAATCGTTATGGTCGAGCGTTGGTTTCTTCAGCAGAGGCTTTGCAATGGCAGTTTTGAAAAAATTATGGGAATTCCCCGGATGAGAGAGAGGCATTAATAATATCAGTTAGTGAAGACCATACTGGATCTAAGCACTCAAGCAGCAGTGATGATGGAATTGGATCAAGTTCACATGACTTTGGTGCACTCTTTATCACGATTGTACGTATTAAAGCCATAGAGACAGGTTCAAATGCTGATAATGGTTGCCTCTGAAATTCTGTATCCCATCTGTGTGACGATGAGTCAATTGAAACTGTGGTGTCAAGTTTATCTCTAATAGTTTGTACTTTGTCACGGACGAAATTTGCAAGATCGACTATAGAGAAGGTAGTTGGAAGTGGTGTACATTTTTCCTTGACATTAACTTGTTAGTAATCTCGAAGAGATCTTTGCAGCAGGAATTTTCCATGATTTTAGTACTGTCGTTGGCTGATTTTGCTGCATGGACTATGTTAGTGACGTTCTTCTTAGCGGCTTCATAGATTTTCTTATGAATAGTGAGTCTGGTGGAAAGCCAAAGCCTTTCAGCTTTACGGCGGTCTCTTTTAGCAGTGCGAAGCTGGTCCCTAACACTGCTCTACCATGGAGAACACTTTTGACTTGATACTCTGCGCTTGGTGGCTGGGGCATGTTTGTAGAGCAATGAACGCAGGCAGTTATCGAGTTGTTCTGTTGTAGGAGGTAAGCAAGTTGTTAGGTTTGCTTAGATGTCGTGCATTAGTTTGGTTATATTTATCATACGGAAGTTTCTCTTAGTAGCAAATAAAGGTGGAGGGTTAGGGACTAATACGTCAAGATGGCATATAATGCAGAGGTGATCTGATGCAAGTTCGTGGCATACCAGGAAGGACCGTAGAATATTATCATCAGGTCTATGAAGAATCCAGTCTAAAATGTGACCATGTTTATGGGTGGGATGGTTAACTGACTGTTTGATGTTGAAAAAATTAATGGAATCTATGAGTTTTGATGTGTTTGGGTTTCGGGTCAGTCAAAGTGAAAGCTGAAATCTCCAAGAATAATCAGGTTGCCACCTATCGAATATCCATACTCCAGGAGATTCTGAAACTGCTCCATAAAGAGAGATTCAGTCAGCTTTTTTTTTCTACTAGGAGGAGGACGGTATAGGTAGAAAAATGGACTGAACTTTGTTCCAGTGTGAGTGTAGTTTGGATTAGTTCAAACGACGTGTGGTAGAAATTGAACGTTATGGTGTGGTTAAGACGTTTGATCATGGAGTTCTTTGTGATGGCAGCAATTCCACCTCCGCGCACATGGGCTCATCGCCTGATGTTTTTAGCCATGTTTCGGTCAGGAAAAAGACGTAGATATTCTGATCGTTGATAAAATTAACTATTTCTGTGCGCTTTTCCAGTGATCCTACTGATTGGGCATTGAATAATGCAATACGCAGAGATATCTCTATGATAGTAGACATAAAGGTTGACGATTTAATAGAGAATTTAATTAATTAGGTTATCTAAATTTTTAAATTGTTGGGCCGGAAAGGGCATAAGGGAGATAACTGGAATTCTTCTAAGGGAGATAACTGGAATTCTTCTTCTTGTTCAACGCCAGCCAGCCTTGAAAGAACGTTTCTTTTCTCGTTTCTCTTTACATTTAAGTAATGATGAATGTAGTCCAAGTTCGTTTAGTCTAGAGCACGATGTAGTGTGGAGAGCCAAGGAGTGATCATTTAAAGCAATTAATGAGGGTCCACCATAGCATAAACGGGTTGACTGGCGAGTAGCACGTGATGACATTTTGTTCAACAACAGAGGAAGTTGTAGCAGTGGAGCAAGACAGCTGAGAAAAAGTCTAATTGTTCTCGTTTCCAAAACAAGGAGATGAAGAAACACATACGAAAAGAACAGCCAATGCATGATGAACACAATAACGTAGACGAAGACAGACAACAAGCCAATATATCATGAAAAACGGCAGAAATAACGGAACAGCTGCTTCAAGCCGGTTAAGCGATAGCGGCTATCTTTGGAGTATAAAGATCTAAAGCTTTGTTCTGCTGTCATGTTATCACATGTTTTAATGCCTTCGTGCCCTAATGCATTGTTTCATTTTACACATACGTCAGATTATAAAATCTCGTTATCTTTCAAAACCTCTCAGTTTTCGTACAGACATAATTTTGCTGCGATACCTCCCCTCTTCTTTAAGATATTTTATGTAAGCATCTGGATCGTCTAAAATTACATACCTTGTTTTAAATTTTTACAACACTATGGTCTTAAATGAAGTATCGGAAAAAAGCGAGAACCAACAAGTTTAGTAAAATTCAACAAATAATTTATTTCCCTGGAATACAAAGTGAAACTTTAAAACGATCTATCAGGATTGTGAATTTTATCCCAAATAGTCTTCAGATTTCTATCACAAGTCCAGATGTGTGAAGTTCCTATTGAATTCCCATGGTATTCCAAATACGTCCCGATACTGAATGCTTTGATGTGCCTGTAGTCTCGATCGGACCGATGTGCTAGTGGCCTGGATTGTGACGATGTGCTAACAGTCTTTTCATGTATCACAATAATATAATCTAAAAATGTCCTTGTCTGAATTCGCTACAATTCAAAATTAATTTTTCTGTCCAAATATATTATTGATGAGCACTTTGCATATCCAATGGAAAAAAGTTAATAAACGAGTTCACCCAAATGAAAAACTGAACACAACAATAATACTGATTCTGCTTCAAGATGTTAAAGCACATATGAGTACTTTATCAAGAAAACATATTATAAAAACTAACAAACAATAAGAGCCTGGATGTAGTCATCCTTCTTTCTAAAGCATTCAAAGTTGCCAACCGTGCATCTCATGTAACAAAACATTATGTTTCTTTTTACTTCTTTTCAGCGTATTTCGATTGATATTTCTATAAACAACAGGACTTTCAGCATTATAGTAACGATATCTTCAAGACGTTTCTATGTCAAGCACTAAGTTGTTAATGTATGAAATCAGCAAATTAACAATTATAATACTACTTTGGAACGTTTTCCTACACTCTTATTATTGTAAACAAATGGGCATTATCCTCACCTCTTTGAAAACTGTCGAAGTCAATACAATGTAAATTTGTTCCATTTGTCTGTGCGAGAAAATTTCAAATTTGTTTTCGCGTGGTCACTCTATTCACTATGATGTGGCTTCACTAACAGGATTATACAACAAACCTTCCGTTCTGCTAGATAATATTTTGGGTCGAGTGACCTCATGGATTTACTAGAATGTTCATCCCATCAGGCATCAATATACATGTTCAGGCTATATGATGAAGCCAACACCATTGAATATTACGTTTTAAAGATTGAGAGGTTTAAGTTTGACCTCATCTATCTAGTAGGTACCTATACAGTAATTAATCTATAACAACGACATGTTTCAGTTTGAATTCGTCTATCTACTATTATAGTAACTAATCTATAACAAATGTAATAGGTGTCTTTGAGGATTTGGGAGAAATAACAACGTTATGTCTCCGTGGGTTTTTGTACTTTAATCATACTTGATGATTAATTAATGAATCACCCACCAGAAAAGAAGAAGAAGACGAAGAAGATGAAGACAATGAAGAAGACCTACATGAAATACACGTGAAATGTATAAATAATTTTAATTGAATAAGTAAACAAATTTAACACACACGGACAATGCACAAAAAAGAAGGCGAGAAATTATTAAAAAGCTATCACAATATAATTTTTATAAACTTACCAGGGCCGTGTAGTAGTCATTTTCTTCGATAACATTTGCAAAGTATTAAGTAACATTGCACTTAGAAATGTTGAAGCTGACTCTCGATAGTCGTTGGAGGAGTGAACAAAGGAACAGGGAACTTGTGAATGTAATCGGCGGTTGCATGTTAGGCACCTGTAATGCAAGCAACTCACATACCATTCACTCACCATTCGTATCACAGAAGAACATCTATATATTCATCGGACATCACTGTACCGTATCTGTAACACCAACATACTAAATAGTAGTGAATAGGGCGGTTTGGCGTCAATGGGAATTAGCATTAAAAACCACCCTGGGCCTGTTTAGCGTCAATGCGAAATTTAACATTACGAAAACCCCTGGGAATATATTTTGGGCCTGTTTAGCGTCAAGGGGAATTGAACATGGGAGATACAGGCCCGGCACTTTGGCGTCAAGGGGAATTGAACATGGGAATAAATCGTGGGCCTGTCTAGCGTCAAGGGGAATTGAACACGAGAATATATGTTGGGCATGTCTAGCGTCAAGGGGAATTGAACATGGGAAAAAGTCTTGGGCAACTCTAGCCTCAAGGGGAATTTAACATAGGGAATTTTAACATGGTGGGACTATATAGCGTCAAGGGAAATTGAACATGGTGGGACTGTCTAGGGACAATGGGGAATTTGTATCGGACCTGTCTAGGGACAATGATGATAGAGGGCCAAACACAACAGAGACAGAGACAGACATACACTAGTACAAGCCTGAGATTTATATATAAAGCATTACCAAGACCTGAAATTTTGCTGGGGTGTTCAAAAATCTGCATAATTGTAATGATGCTATAAATAGGTATAATCAAGGAAAAGCTCAACGACAAAATGGATGTGACTAAAAGTAACGCTAAAATGACGAAATTGTCCCAGAATAAACATATCCCCGAAAATTAAGTTAAAATAGTTTAGAATAAAATGGATAAACTTAGTAACTACTTACAATATCAACTTGTGTGACGATCGTGGATAAACACCCATGTATCTATTTATAGCTATAATCAGCTGAAATTCCTATGAAATCTCACTATCTATTTATACTACAACTTGTGGGTTATTCCTTTGGAAAACCCCACTATCTTTTTATAGCCTCAGCTTGAGTGACGTTCCTGGTTATGAACTCTAGTACATATGTATAGCTACAACCTGTGGAAAACCCCAAGTCCATATTTATAGTCTCAAAATCTCCAGCCTCAGTGACGTCACCGTACTGAACACTAGGGGATAAATGGCAACAGTGTTGCAAGTGGCTGACCTGAATACGCGCTACTGTAGGTAGGTAGGTAGAGTGTATTTGATAGGGATAAAGTGAGTTTTATAGGGACAAACAGAGACCAATACACACACACACACACACACACACAGAGGGAAGAGGAAAAAAACAAACCCCCAAGATATACTATCCACACGGAAGGGAGGGAAAACAAACCCCAATATACTATCCATACAAACGTACGCGAACACATACAAACCCCAAATATACTATCCACACAACGTCGCTAACGCGTACAAACCCAAATATACTCTCCATACAAACGTACGCGAACGCATACAAACCCCAAATATACTATCAACACAACGTCGCTAACGCGTACAAACCCCAAATATACTATCCACTCAACGTCGCTAACGCGTACAAACCCCAAATATACTATCCACACAACGTCGCTAACGCGTACAAACCTAAAATATACTATTCACACAACGTACGCGCGCAGACACACACACACACACACACACACACACACGTGTTACTGCATTGGGTGACAATAGAACGGGTAGTACTTTAGTCTGGAGTGTTTTGAGAAATGGGCAGAGTTAACATTATATTGGAGAGAGAAAGAAAGAATGGTAAAGAAATAAAACGTAGGACACCATTTTTGGTTTGTTATTTTTTGCGGTATTATAGGACAAAGATAACTAAGACAACCTCACATTCTATGTGAGAAATATTTTCATTCATTCATCAATTTTATAAAAAGGTATTGTAATATCTATTGTCAACTGACTGCTTAACATTTTGCTGTATATCTCAAATTTAATAGATGTCCTGTGTTTCCTAGCACACGCATTAACAATGTTGAAGAGTTATCTAAGGCGGGGAAAAAGGCAGCACCAAACCGCGCCCTGTTCTAGGAATCACGGTACTAATTCAGTCCCCATAGTAAACCCCATGATCTTCAAAGTTAAAAAACTTACAGTTTTTGAGTACTCATGATCAAACCTATATTTATCAGTATAGATGAAACCTGGATGTCAGCTTCTGTGTAGAGGAAAGGATATGAGCCGCGGCATTTTCTGGACCTGCATTTGTTTGAAACATGTGCTTTCAATTCTGCACCAAAGAGTCAGGTGCTAATTTTAGTAATGAGTGATCCAAACTCAAGAATGTTAAAGGACTGAAATTCCATCAATAAAACAATGTCTCTATATTTTTCACTTACAACTAGGATAACCTCTCAAAAGGTTCTTTTTCCTACAACATAACTTACATTATTAACCAATCCTGGTCAGCCTAACCCATATAAATACTCTATTTTAGTCAGGTCGGTTCCCATTTTTCCATACTATTAGTACGTGTGTCCTCTATCGCCAGTCTAAACTCAGAGAAAATAGGTCGAACATTGGTAAATTTGTTTCTGAACGCATGTTTTGGTTTTAGAATTCAGAGTTAAACATAGGTAGGGTTATACGATGCAATGACACTCGCGTTTTTCTTTAAAAAGTCATGTGTTTGTTGCCTTTCTGAGAAGAAAATAAACGGTGGACCTAATGTTGTAAACTTTTCCGTGACACATTGCGGTGCCAAAATAAGGATAAAGCTAAGATACATGAATTGTCCAAGCTCGTCAACTCAAGATTTTACTTCATCCAACGATTTACTGATAGAAAAAAAATCATCGTTAAACAATTGTTAGGGTGTAAGTTTTTGGAAAAAAATGACATGACAAACGGAACAGCTCACCTATTTATGGTAACTACTGATCACATTTTTGGAGAGGTATCTTCAAAATGAACAAATACTATTAAGATTTCAATAAAAAACTGCTATAAGAGAGATTAGAGAGCATGTTATTCCTACTTATAAAAAGAATTACGACAATTACGTTTGTTTTTTATGGCATATTTTCCCTAAGAAATTTTCAAAGAAACACACATTACACTTAGAAAATAAAATCCATCGGAAAAAATCCACCATTGTAAAATATCACCAGAGTGAACTGCTGACAAATGCGACTAAAACGTACTCACAGAATAGTACAATTAAACATCATTCCTTGATGTATTTTGCAATAAGACTGACACAATTTTCATGGGATCGCCCATGGTACGATTGTTCGTGCATTAGTTTAATTTTTTAAATATTTTTTTTTATATAAATAGTCTATAGGATAGACTCAGTAAAGCATGACCATTCTCGTCACTGTGTGAATAGCTACTCAAGTCAATTCGAAGTGAACGCGGTAAGAAAATAAGTATAGCCAATGAAATGGCTTACAACGGGTGATGTATTGTTTTGTTCTGAGGCTGTATGCCAAAAGTGTGTGCATGTTTAAGAGAATAGTAAAAATTGGATATACAATTTTCTCGTGACACTTATAAAGTGAAGAGTCTGTGCAAGTGTCAAAAGCCAAAGTCATATAACTTTTGTATTTTGTACGGCTTGTAAAGATTTCCACTTTAGAAAATGTGAGGTATCACAAATTATTATCACAAACAGAAGTGGAACATAGGGGCTTGCAAGAAAGAAAATAATTCAGGCAGTTGGTGTCATCAAGAGTGCTAGAGAAGGTACCCGAACTTGCTTGCTTGCTTACTTGAATTAAACTGATTTTCGCTCCAGTGGAGCATGTATCACTGGTTTAATCTCGCACCGCGTGATTTTTAATTACTCCTGGGGAAGGAAAGAGAGCCTCATCCCCCAGGCTTTTATGTACTCACAGAGTACTTTTAAATTTAGCCACTCAGGTGTAGGACAAACTAGTCCTTAACAACCTGACTGAAAGGCTTTAAACATGAGTGGGAATAGTCTCACCACACACTCATTTTTCTTAGTTGGATTGAAATGCCTCAGGTGTCAATCTAAGCAGTATGTAACGCCCGCTACGATTGGTCGACAACGATGACGTCACGTTAGGACACATGGGCGTGTGGCAGGTGGAAATCGTTCCACATTCTGCCACGTGTACGATGACCGAGCGTGGTAAAGGAGGAAAAAGGTGTTCAGCAAGCCAGCCATGGATGTTAAGTACTCACCAAAACGCCAGCCCGTACTTATTTCAAATCAAGTCGTGTCACCAAAAAAGAAGACGTGTACGACATGGAAAGCATTCTCAAACGCAGAACCCGTAAAGTGGGCAAACGACGTGTCAAAGAAGTCAAAGTACGTTGGAAAGGATATCCACCCAGTTTTGATTCTTGGATCAGCGCTTCGCAAGTCTTCGACTATAAAAAGAAGTGACCATCATGCCCTTTCACACAGACGCAGCTACTGCGACCACTCCTTCACCCAGTTCTTCTCTGCAAGATTTACAGAAACAACCCTTGTGGGTGTGGTGTGGAGAACGTGTGCCTAAAACGCAAATCGTCTTTTTCTGCCAAATCTTCGTGGTGTATTGTGTCATCGGTGCAGCCATTGCCAATTTGAGTTTGCAACAAGGAGACAAACAATTGTGGACCATTTTATTGAGCAGTTGCATCGGTTACCTGCTTCCCAATCCCTGCCTCAAATTCTCCACGATCGGGAACAACGGGAAACTTGTGTCCAGTGCCAGTCACCACTCCAACAACAACAACCCCATTTTAGGCGGAGACACTCCTCTGACTTCTAGTAACCCCTCCGACAGCCACAGAACTCTAGAATCATGAGTCACAGTAACCAATTTTACTTAACCTTACCCAGTGACAGTTCTATGGAGGTGTTTCCCAATAACACTTTGTGCTGTTACACGGCCAAATTACCTCAGGTCATCCAATTAGATCACGAAGCCCATTGGGAAGTGGCTTTAGTGGAAATCATTCACCCAACACAAATCAGAAACATCACCGAAAAGCAAAACACTTTCCAGGTGGAAATCCTGAATGCCCAATTGGAAGAAGAAATCAATAAAATCGGGTTTTTAGGGGACACAAGACCAGCCAGCAATCCAGCCTTCATTATCTACACCTTGAAAATTCCTTCAGGTTATTATTTTAGTGATGAACATTTGGTGGACACTATTGCGGGCATGTTCAACTTAGCCTTTGGCAAAGCCCTGAACAGAGCCAACAAAAGTGTGAAGATTGATTGCCATAAAGTGGCTCATCGTCTAGTGATCAAATTTCAAGATACGCACACGTTGTCCCTTAGGTTCAATGGTAGTTTGTTTGAAATTGTTGGTGGACATGCAGAAATGATCGCAAACAATTTGAGCCCCAAGATCAGCAGTAATATGGATTTTTACAGAGCTTTTGGAAACCCGGTGGAACTGAACCAAGGACTGAATTTGATCTTTGTGTATTCCGATGTGGTGGAGTACAACGTGGTGGGACACACCTCTGTGCCGTTACTGCGTGTCATTCCTTTCAAAGTGGATAGTACCACGAACAAAGACCAGGAAGGTGCAAACATCTATCACGTACACCGTGAATTTGTACATCCTCACTATTTGCCCGTCAGTAAGTAGAACTTGGACACTGTCAACATTGCTATAAAAGGAGATCTGGGACAAAATATTCCATTCTCCAAAGGGAAAGTTACAGCGAAACTCTATTTTCGAAAACGGTTCTCTAACGAATTGTTAAGTCAAGACAGCGAAGAGGGACATTTCCACCCTATAAAATCCAGCCAGAGTCGTGTAGAACTTCAGTTTGCTTCAAATCTAACAGAGACGGTGAACGTCATCCTGTATGCAGAATTTGATAATACGATAGAAATCAACAGTTTGAGAGAAGTCATTCTAGACTATTAGAAACCATGGAAGACTGTTATCCTTCTTTACCTAGTTGAGAAACTTTGGACATGGAATGTGAGGAGACCATGAAAGAAGAACCTCAAGACAAAGACGAAGAAGTCTCATGATGAAGTCCCGATGGCCAGAACAAGAAGCCCATTTAGTCTCCTGTTTTGCTATAGTCTTGGCAGAAAAAATGAAGGAATTGATCAAGAAAGATTGCTATGCATGTCACAACGATCATCCCAGTCAAATTAAACACGATAAATGCCTGATGCTGAGTCAAGAAGAAAAATTGGACGAATATCTGGACGAAGCTTGGAGTCTCATCTCGGAAGAAGACGTGTTGCAACAGTGGTATAAATACTTGCGTGAACATTCTTGTCCTCCATTAACAACTCAAGAGATCCATCGCATCGAAGCTCTCTTGGATCAGAGTTGGGAGACGAGGCGAAGAAACCGTTACTTGTCATACATTTTTAGGCAAAAAGTCAGGATCGAATTGATCACTTATCATTACCTGTGACGAAAAAAACCACACAAAACATGGATACCTGGGAACTTTATTACCTTTTGAACCACAGTTCGTACACTGCTTCTAGGAATCCTGTCGTATGTGCTAAAGATGAACCCCCTCATCGCACACCTCAAAACCATCAAGCTTATGTGATCAACACGGACGACAGTCATCTCCCAGGAACCCACTGGGTAGCCGTCTACTTTCCTCAAAAAGGATGTGTGGAATATTTTGATTCATATGGATTGTCTCCTTTGGAAGACGATATCATTGACTTTATGAGAAGAAATGCTCAGACCACACGATTCAATAATGTGAAATTACAAGGCACAGATTCCTTGGTGTGTGGACAGTACTGTGTGTACTTTCTGCATCATCGCAGTCTGGACTATTCTTTAGAACATTTAGTGACTCATTTTGATCCTCGTTCTTCTTCTAGAAACGACGTGAAGTAGATCGATGGTTTTGTGACCATTATGCTTATCTTTTGTCTCAAGCTAGGAAACGTAGTGTCCATCAATGGCCTAATGACTTCCAACAGTGGAAATCACAATTTCATTCACAACATTGTCAGCTCTGTCCAAAATAAAGTGTTAGTTAAAAAATGTTTGTGACTTGAAAAAAATGTTTAATGTTAAATTGAATAGTTATTGTTAAAATGTTATGGTTACTTGTTAGTGTTAAGTAATTTTGAATAAAAAATGTTGTGTTTTGAAAAAAAATGCCTTTGTGGTTTGTTTTGCCATAGGAATCTTGATTCATGCTCTTTGACTTGTTACTATCCCTCTCACGACACTCATTGAACCTTCCGACTCGAAAACCGTGTAGGGATGTTTTCCTTCACGTCCGCGCTTAGACCATAAAACCGGGGTAGTTTGACCATCCATTGTCGACTCATCCTCCTACGAAGATGTGCTCCAGACTAGCTAAAATAAACGAAGCCTACGTGAATTTGCATAGGGTCAGACACAGTCTGATACCGAAGCCAGAAGAGATAGAAAATGTGAGAATGTTAAAAGTCACTGAAGACCTGATAGAAGAGCTCTTCAGAGAAGAAATTAACAGGGAGAAAGAAGAATGGACAGACTACTTCAGAAACAGCAGAGAGAGCAGCAACAGCAACAACAGCAGCAGCAACCTGAACCTGACAGAGGCTTTGTCGACTGTCGTATTGACACCAAAGAGTTCTTCTTCTCTTTCCGAAGAAGCAGACCTTATCCTGTGAGAAAGCCTGTCGTCAGAGGAGGCCGCCATCTTAGAACCTAAAAGATATCCATAGCTTCAAGCTCACACAAAAAAAACACACAAAAAAATTGGGGTCAGAGTTCTCCCCAATTCTACAGACAAGCCTACACTGGATACCCCCTCAGTCAACTGGTAGAAGCCTCTGCTTACAGTGCCGCCCATCGTAGCGACTCATTTCCTGATATCAAGAATCATGAGACTAGGAGTGCGGAAAAGATCGTGAGGGCGAAAGAGACACGTGGTACGTTCTAGCAGAAAAAAACAGCCCTTTTTAGGGCTCTAAAAGATTGCCTTTTATTAAATAGGGAACCATATTTGGCTTGGTATCCCTCCTTGACTAAACTATTCTCGAAACAAACTTGACCCATTGAAACACCGCAACAAACTTAACTTGTTACACCTAACAGTGACAAAACTTGTATATGTCGCTTAGACATATTAATTTAAATAAGACCAGTATGGCTATTTTTATGTATACTAAGTACTAATATTAAACAGATACGTTAGGAAGTAGGAAATTTAACGGAATCGTTAGATTTGAACTAATTGCACAGGCGGCTAACACATTATTGGTACTTTTTATTGTAAATTAGCAAAAACTGGACTGGATTTGAAATAAGTACGGGCTGGCGTTTTGGGGAGTACTTAACATCCATGGCTGGCTTGCTGAGCACCTTTTTCCTCCTTTACCACGCTCGGTCATCGTACACGTGGCAGAATGTGGAACGATTTCCACCTGCCACACGCCCATGTGTCCTAATGTGACGTCATCGTTGCCGACCAATCGTAGCGGGCGTTACATACTGCTTAGATTGACACCTGAGGCATTTCAATCCAACTAAGAAAAATGAGTGTGTGGTGAGACTATTCCCACTCATGTTTAAAGCCTTTCAGTCAGGTTGTTAAGGACTAGTTAGTCCTATACCTGAGTGCGAGATTAAACCAGTGACACATGCACCATTGGAGCGAAAATCACTTTAATTCAAGTAAGCAAGCAAGCAAGTTCGGGTACCGTCTCTAGCACTCTTGATGACACCAACTGCCTGGGTTATTTTCTTTCTTGCAAGCCCCTATGTTCCACTTCTGTTTGTGATAATAACTCGTAATACCTCACATTTTCTAAAGTGGAAATCTTTACAAGCCGTACAAAATACAAAAGTTATATGACTTTGGCTTTTGACACTTGTACAGACTCTTCACTTTATAAGTGTCACGAGAAAATTGTATATCCAATTTTTGCCATTTTTCAAAACACGCACACACTTTTGGCGCACAGCCTTAGAACAAAACAATGCATCACCCGTTGTAAGCCATTTCATTGGCTATACTTATTTTCTTACCGCGTTCACTTCGAATTGACTTGAGTAGCTATTCACACAGTGACGAGAATGGTCATGCTTTACTGGGTCTATCCTATAGACTATTTATATAAAAAAAATATTTAAAAAAATTAAACTAATGCACGAACAATCGTACCATGGGCGATCCCATGGAAATTGTGTCAGTCTTATTGCAAAATACATCAAGGAATGATGTTTAATTGTACTATTCTGTGAGTACGTTTTAGTCGCATTTGTCAGCAGTTCACTCTGGTGATATTTTACAATGGTGAATTTTTTCCGATGGATTTTATTTTCTAAGTGTAATGTGTGTTTCCTTGAAAATTTCTTAGGGAAAATATGCCATAAAAAACAAACGTAATTGTCGTAATTCTTTTTATAAGTAGGAATAACATGCTCTCTCTCTCTCTCTCTCTCTCTCTCTCTCTCTCTCTTATAGTAGTTTTTATTGAAATCTTAATAGTATTTGTTCATTTTGAAGATACCTCTCCAAAAATGTGATCAGTAGTTACCATAAATAGGTGAGCTGTTCCGTTTGTCATGTCATTTTTTTCCAAAAACTTACACCCTAACAATTGTTTAACGATGATTTTTTTTCTATCAGTAAATCGTTGGATGAAGTAAAATCTTGAGTTGACGAGCTTGGACAATTCATGTATCTTAGCTTTATCCTTATTTTGGCACCGCAATGTGTCACGGAAAAGTTTACAACATTAGGTCCACCGTTTATTTTCTTCTCAGAAAGGCAACAAACACATGACTTTTTAAAGAAAAACGCGAGTGTCATTGCACTGTATAACCCTACCTATGTTTAACTCTGAATTCTAAAACCAAAACATGCGTTCAGAAACAAATTTACCAATGTTCGACCTATTTTCTCTGAGTTTAGACTGGCGATAGAGGACACACGTACTAATAGTATGGAAAAATGGGAACCGGCCTGACTAAAATAGAGTATTTATATGGGTTAGGCTGACCAGGATTGGTTAATAATGTAAGTTATGTTGTAGGAAAAAGAACCTTTTGAGAGGTTATCCTAGTTGTAAGTGAAAAATATAGAGACATTGTTTTATTGATGGAATTTCAGTCCTTTAACATTCTTGAGTTTGGATCACTCATTACTAAAATTAGCACCTGACTATTTGGTGCAGAATTGAAAGCACATGTTTCAAACAAATGCAGGTCCAGAAAATGCCGCGGCTCATATCCTTTCCTCTACACAGAAGCTGACATCCAGGTTTCATCTATACTGATAAATATAGGTCTGATCATGAGTACTCAAAAACTGTAAGTTTTTTAACTTTGAAGATCATGGGGTTTGCATAGGTTTACTATGGGGTCTGAATTAGTACCGTGATTCCTAGAACGGCGCGGTTTGGTGCTGCCTTTTTCCCCGCCTTAGATATGTGAAAACTCTTCAACATTGTTAATGCGTGTGCTAGGAAACACAGGACATCTATTAAATTTGAGATATACAGCAAAATGTTAAGCAGTCAGTTGACAATAGATATTACAATACCTTTTTATAAAATTGATGAATGAATGAAAACAATGAACATTTCTCACATAGAATGTGAGGTTGTCTTAGTTATCTTTGTCCTATAATACCGCAAAAAATAACAAACCAAAAATGGTGTCCTACGTTTTATTTCTTTACCATTCTTTCTTTCTCTCTCCAATATAATGTTAACTCTGCCCATTTCTCAAAACACTCCAGACTAAAGTACTACCCGTTCTATTGTCACCCAATGCAGTAACACGTGTGTGTGTGTGTGTGTGTGTGTGTGTGTCTGCGCGCGTACGTTGTGTGAATAGTATATTTTAGGTTTGTACGCGTTAGCGACGTTGTGTGGATAGTATATTTGGGGTTTGTACGCGTTAGCGACGTTGAGTGGATAGTATATTTGGGGTTTGTACGCGTTAGCGACGTTGTGTTGATAGTATATTTGGGGTTTGTATGCGTTCGCGTACGTTTGTATGGAGAGTATATTTGGGTTTGTACGCGTTAGCGACGTTGTGTGGATAGTATATTTGGGGTTTGTATGCGTTCGCGTACGTTTGTATGGATAGTATATTGGGGTTTGTATGCGTTCGCGTACGTTTGTATGGATAGTATATTGGGGTTTGTTTTCCCTCCCTTCCATGTGGATAGTATATCTTGGGGGTTTGTTTTTTTCCTCTTCCCTCTGTGTGTGTGTGTGTGTGTGTGTGTGTGTGTGTATTGGTCTCTGTTTGTCCCTATAAAACTCACTTTATCCCTATCAAATACACTCTACCTACCTACCTACAGTAGCGCGTATTCAGGTCAGCCACTTGCAACACTGTTGCCATTTATCCCCTAGTGTTCAGTACAGTGACGTCACTGAGGCTGCAAATTTTGAGACTATAAATATGGACTTGGGGTTTTCCACAGGTTGTAGCTATACATATGTACTAGAGTTCATAAACAGGAACGTCGCTCAAGCTGAGGCTATAAAATGATAGTGGGGTTTTCCAAAGGAATAACCCACAAGTTGTAGCTATAAATAGATAGTGAGATTTCATAGGAATTTCAGCTGATTATAGCTATAAATAGATACATGGGTGTTTATCCACGATCGTCACACAAGTTGATATTGTAGGTAGTTACTAAGTTTATCCGTTTTAGTCTAAACTATTGTAACTTATTTTTCGGGGATATGTTTATTCTGGGACAATTTCGTCGTTTTAGCGTTACTTTTAGTCACATCCATTTTGTCGTTGAGCTTTTCCTTGATTAAAGCTATTTATAGCATCATTACAATTATGCAGATTTTTGAACACCCCAGCAAAATTTCAGGTCTTGGTAATGCTTTATATATAAATCTCAGGCTTGTACTAGTTTATGTCTGTCTCTGTCTCTGTTGTGTTTGGCCCTCTACCATCATTGTCCCTAGACAGGTCCGATACAAATTCCCCATTGTCCCTAGACAGTCCCACCATGTTCAATTTCCCTTGACGCTATATAGTCCCACCATGTTAAAATTCCCTATGTTAAATTCCCCTTGAGGCTAGAGTTGCCCAAGTCTTTTTCCCATGTTCAATTCCCCTTGACGCTAGACAGGCCCAAAATATATTCCCATGTTCAATTCCCCTCGACGCTAGACAGGCCCAAAATATATTCCCGTGTTCAATTCCCCTTGACGCTAGACAGGCCCACGATTTATTCCCATGTTCAATTCCCCTTGACGCCAAAGTGCCGGGCCTGTATCTCCCATGTTCAATTCCCCTTGACGCTAAACAGGCCCAAAATATATTCCCATGTTAAATTCCCTTGACGCTAAACAGGCCCAGGGGTTTTCGTAATGTTAAATTTCGCATTGACGCTAAACAGGCCCAGGGTGGTTTTTAATGCTAATTCCCATTGACGCCAAACCGCCCCTATTCACTACTCTAAACGCACACAAACAATAACAAACAGGGGTCTACACAACGAAAGGTTTCATTTTGAAATCGTCTATGTACTAAGTACCTGTACATCAACTAATCTATAACAACGAGTGTTTTTGGTTTAAACTCTTCTTAGTACTTGGTACCTGTACAGTAACTAATCTATAACAACGAGAGGTTTCAGTTTAACCTCATCCATGTACTAGGTACCTATACAGTAACTAATCTATAACAACGAGAGTTTTTGGTTTAAACTCATCCGTGTATTAGGTACCTATACAGTAACTAATCTATAACAACGAGAGTTTTTGGTTTAGACTCATCTATGTATTAGGTACCTATACAGTAACTAATCTATAACAACGAGAGGTTTCAGTTTAACCTCATCCGTGTACTAGGTACCTATACAGTAACTAACCTATAACAACGAGAGTTTTTGGTTTAGACTCATCTATGTATTAGGTACCTATACAGTAACTAACCTATAACAACGAGAGTTTTTGGTTTAAACTCATCTAAGTACAAGGTACCTGTACAGTAATCTATAACAACAAGTTTTCAGTTTGACATCATCCGTGTACTAGGTACCTATACAGTAACTAATCTATAACAGCGAAAGGTTTCAATTTGACCTCATCCATGTGCTAGGTATATATACAGTAACTAATCCATACCAACGAGAGGTTTCAGTTTGACCTCATCCGTGTACTAGGAACATATACTGTAACTAATCTATAACAACGAGAGGTTTCAGTTTGACTTCATCCGTGTACTAGGTATCTATACAGTAACTAACCTATAACAAAGAGAGATTTCAGTTTCCCAACCGCAATAGGGCAGCAAGATTGGAATACATATGGAAAGACTGTTTTTCAACCACTAGAGGACACCAAGATTGAAATACCTATGGGAAGACTGTTTTTCAACCAATAGAGGACAGCAAGATTGGAATACATATAAGGAGATTTTTTTCAACCTCAAGAGGACAGCAATATTGGAATATATATGAAAAGACTGTGTTTCAACCACTGGAACACAGCAAGATTGGAATACATATGGAAAGACGGTTTTTTAACCACTAGAGGACAGTAAGATTGAAATACTTATGGAAGAATCGATATCATATACTTAAGTATATGTACAAAAATTTGTGCAAAATTTGCTAATCTTACATTTAACAACACTCACCCCAATCTGCTATCACATAATGTACCTGGCGCTTAGGGTCTATGTTTTTGTGGTGCATTATACTCCGGAAGATTTTGGTCTATGCAGTTTGTAGTTGGAATTGACTTATAAAAGAAGTCATTCAGTTCTTATTCGCATACACGAATACAAGTACCATGAAAACGAACTCGGATATCATTCGCGATATTGCGTAAAACGAACTTACAGAAAGACATCTGAGAGTCACTCACGATTTATGTCGCTAAAATTCATGAGTTTTGGAACATTTATAGATACATTAAACGTGGATCTCATTTTGACACCCATCTTCGTGTTTTACCGGTATCCTTCACCTCTGAAAATATAGGCACTAATTCTCAGAGCGTTTTCAACCATAAATGAAGAAATGTTCATAAATACTTTCCCTCCTTTTCCCCACCTTATCGATCCTACGCTACTACTACTACTACTACTACTGTTGTTGTTGCTGCTGCTGCTACTACTAGCAATTTAATGATACCTCTACAGCATCCCCACTCGTACAAGCAGACAGAACGGTGATTGAAGTACAAGATAACAGATGTAGAGGTGGTAGAGAAAATGTCGATGTAGCCATATTATTATCGTCATCTCTATCACCATCATCAGTAGTATATGGGAGCTGTTTACAGTCAATGGACATATACATTACATAACCCCCCTGGACACGTTTACGGACAGGCCTTTTCGGCACACCCTGGGCACGTTTACGGACAATGGGAATGTAGCATGGGGAATATTGGACCTGTTTACGGACAAGGGAAAGTGGGGTTGAATAGGAATGGAACAGGTGAGGTAATGTCACAGTACAGAAGATTGGCAACACTGTGGCAAGGGTCTGACCTGAATACGCGCTACTATAGGGAGACAGAAATACAGTAGAGATATAGACGTAGACATATAGAACACATACATATATTGAGGAACATCAATCTATCATACCTTAACTATAAAATCGACTAATAAAATTTTAGGCAAGAAACAAATCTTTTCGAGGCAAATGAGTGACCCTGAAAAGGGCCTTTGGGTTTCATCTATTATCTAATTCCTTCTTTTTCTCAACAGCATCTCAATTGTTGCATCACATTTTTTCTCTTCTTCTCGTTCTTTTCCTCCTCCTGTTTCTCCTCCTCCTCTTTCTTCTTTGTTAACCACACAGGCTTTCATTCTTATTCTATGTTCTTCCTCTTCCTTCTCCTCTTATTCTTGTTTCATCAGCTTCCTAAGTCTTTCCTTAGACTTTCTCAAATTTTTATTTCCATTTTGACTCGATGTGGGCTATAAGAATAGTAATTCCCATCCAGGTTGACCAGCATCTTTTCTATCATCCCCAAATTGTCCACGACTTCCTGCAACGTCTTCATCTTTATCCATTGTGTTATAAGCCTCTTCTTAAATTATTCAATGTTGAATGGCGTGAATGACGACCGCTTGACTTTATATTTGTCAAGCACGGACGTGAATGAAAACATCCATAACAATACTTTCACATATTATCCAGTATCCACACAGAAGGGAATGGTAAAATTGCCCATATCTACTATAAAAAAACACAATATCTCCTATAAAAAAACCCAATATCTACTAAAACAAACACCCAATATTTACTATCAAAAATACCAATATCTACTATCCACGCAAAGGTACGCACACGCATACAAACACACACTCTATTATCCACACAGAAAGGAAGGGAAAAAAACCAATAACTACTGTCCTCACAAAAGTATGCGCACACAAAAACACACACTCTACTAACCACAGAGAAGTGAAGGGTAAATAACCCAATATCTATTGTAAAAAATCTCCAATATTTATTATAAAAACTCAAATATCTACACAAATGTAAGCGCACGCATTCAAAACACACACTCTACTATCCCACACAGAAGGGAAGGGTAAAAAAACCAATATCTACTATAAAAAACCAATATATACTATAAATAAAACAATATTTACTATCAAAACACCAATATCTATTATCCACACACACGTACGCGCACGTCTTCTTAGTCCTTTTATCTTAGACCCATGGGTAAAACGCCTCCCAACAGTCCTCCCAGCACAGCTCCCGCTATTCGTTTGACAAGAGGACCTAAACAAATTCCTTAGCGTTGCACCGACCTTTTTTTCTTGTGACGGAGATTTTCTTTGGGACCATTTGGCAAAGAACGTGTCGATGTTTGGCTAAGCATTCTTTCCGGTGTTATACAAAGGTATCATTCCTTTCAAGACATTCAGACAACAGTCGATCACGGTATAGCTGATATCTTTGAAGGCTGTTTGAATGAGTTGTTTTCGCATGGGTGAGGGAGATTTGGACAGGACAAACAACATGTCCCAATGTTTAACTAAACAGGAGGAAGTCGTTTTTGTTTCTTTCCTTTTATAGCTAAAGAGTGGTGTACACATTTTTTAGGGACATCGCTTTTGGTTCAGGAGCAAAAAAACACTAATCTCCATCCTTTACCGCAGGTCTTTTTACACTGGAATACGTCGCCACTGATTGTCTTTACGTCGTATCAACTTGATGACAGGCATCACACGTCGTGGAACGGTTCGCAGCGGAATAAATCGGGTCAGTTCTCGCTTGGACAAATCCAGTAAACTCTGTAACATGCCCGACCTCTCTTGGACTTTGATTTTGGGGCAGATAATTTGTGAGCAGCTGATACTGCAGCTAAAGAGGAGGAGGGTGTCACCGCTGTAGAAGAAGTTCTTGGAGACGCGGGTTTCCATTGTTTCATCAAATGAGGAAGAACGGGTGCCAAATTGGGCTTGGCTGTCATCACTAGCAACGGAGAAATGAAAGAACCTGAGGTTACTGGAGACGCGGTCATCGTCGCTGTAGGTCGTGGCCTCTTGCGGAAAGAAGCTGCATTCTGATGTCTTTTCTGTGTGCTTTGTTTTCTTTTTCTGTAGGCTTTTCTTTTCCTGTTGCTGTGACCTGGTCTCGACACCACTGCTCTTTTTTGGGGGTCCATTAGGCTTTTTTGGGAGTGGCGTTTTTCTTGGGTAGACCTTTTTGGGCATTGGGATCCCATTTTAACATGTCGCCGAAGATGAACAGATTGGTTTGACTGGGGTCAGACACTATCATGTCGTCTTCGCCAGGAATGTCTTCCACAAACACGATGGAATCGCCTTGACTTTCACGCAAGAGACGGTACTACGATTGCCACTATTTGTAACACCACGCGATCCGTTGAGGTGGACGATCGATCAAATTATGTTTATGTTCGATCAAGCGTTTGACAAATTCGGTTTTGCCTGAACCGCTAGGTTCGGTAATTAACATGTTAAAAGGATGGCGAAGATACAAGGCCTACCAACTAGCACGATCTAAGTGCTCGTCGGTGACTTGGAAAGTGGCGGAAGAGGGAGCATAGACAGTAAAGGTAGCAATAGTGCAGGGAATGTCACTTTTGACACGAAGACAGACGAGGCAAGAGATTTTATACTTTTACAGGACACGTTTATTGATCTTTTCAAAAGGGAACAACACGAAAGATAAAAATACATAAAAGCCAAATGGTTAAATAGAGCAATAAAATACACATCACAACGATCATAGTGGGATATGAACAAATCACTGTACAAAATGTTTTGGTACAAATAGTTGTCCTAGGGACAGTGTGTAATGTTCTTACAGTCTCTACATTGGGTGCAGTCCCACAGGTGTCATCCCGGTATAGTCTTTCGGGAATGTCCATGACATTCCTGTCCTGAAGGTAGTGGATTTCCACGGTGTCGGGTTCTTCTTCTGCACTGTCACTTACACAGGTTTAAAAGTTACTTTTTCACTGGACGTTTGAACTGAGGATCTCAACTCTTGGGCATAATTGGCCACTTATTTGGTTCAAGCCTCGCACCCTCAACTTTTCCAGTCACGTACATGTATCCATTGAGTGTGTAAGTCACAAGCTACACACACATCTCCGTACACATCTTCAGTACTTAAAAGCTGACGAATCTATTTTTCCAGTAGAGGTAGGGACGTATCGACATGCAAGCGCAAGGCTTTTAACAGAACGAGTCTCTCGTAGGCATTTAAAGGGCCCACTTTCATGTTTTAGTTGGTGGCAAGTACTGCTCGTGAAGAGCCTACAAGGAATCAGAAAAGAAGTCATTAAGACACATACCACACGACGACCAAAATTCAATAGACACAGTTCATGTAATAAGTGTTGGTAATTATCCACCGTCTGAATACTTTCATTGATTTCCCTCCATGTAATTTCTTGTATTACCACTGATAAAAGGATGGCATGGCAGCCCGTTTTTATACCTCTTTTTGTTGGAAGCAATAAGTGTAGTTTCTGCACAGAGATGATCGTGCTGCAGTGGTGAATCTAAATGGTTTAGACATTAACTTGCACATCCCACTCCATTCAATAGTTTCCTCTTGAACTAAGTTTACATTTTGTAATTACGTTGTCCCTTTTTATACGCTGATCAATATCGACGTGACCGTACGGTAAAGTGAAGTAGCTGGGATGCCGCAATCGCTTCTGGTACACAATTTGATACACTTTTTCTAAAGGCCGAATTACAATTTGGTGTGTGGGTAAACGTACAATCTTGTGCAGCTCGTAGGTGGTCACTTCAAACTCTCCATCCTGCCCAGACTGCAAAGCTTCTTTCAGCACGCCAAAGTTCACCACTTGATTGGTGCGATAATAAAGTTAATCCTTCTACTTTACACTCCGTGTGCACATTACCTCGTGGGTCCCGTTATTCGTAGCCGTAATTGTTGGAACTGCCACAAGCAAAACTTAGAATCTTGTAGTTGGGATGCTCGTCCATCCAGCCATCCAGACTCCTAAAGGTCTCCTTCGATTTTGGCCTAACATTGACCCAGGCAATCGATGTGGATACAACTATTCATGTCAAAATACAGCACACGATCTCCAAACAGTTCTAAAGCTTCGTACAATTTGGGCCGTCACGTAAGCTGCAATGGTGAAATTTCCAAATTTATCGGCTTGTACAAAGTCCAGTTCTTCTTCGTAATTGACTAAAATTAAGTCCTCACGATGGACATCCACGTGCTGCATGTATCTGGTTTTGTCATGAATCATCTGGAAGTAGCGGAAGGATCGGACAAATAATCCGTCTTGGGTAAACACGGTCGTTGTGCCATTTTGCCCCACAAACAATTCAACATCACTTTGGCAATCGATCGCCTTCCTTCATTTTTCTCGATAGGGTCTAAAGCGATGCATTCCTGCTCCTAGTATTTATCTTTAAATTTATTTTGGTCTTTAGGAGTGTGGCACCAGGAAGGATAGCCGCTGACTTCTTGCTTTGGTTTCAAAAAGGTATCCACGTAGTCTGCGAAAATGCCTTTCTGAATCTCGTCGCCCTTGTGGTATTTTCATATCTTGGGAAAGTGGTAAATTTCGTGCACTTCTAACAGTCTGTATCCCAGGAACAGATCTTTGAATAATTCCACGCTGACTCACGTTCCTGTCAAGGCGCGTTATTCCTGGCTGAGTTGACAGCCTGGTCTTGGTTACACGTTTCGGCACAAGTACGGCACAAGGGAAAGATCAATTTTTCCTCGGTAATGGTGAGTAAAACGGGATGGGAGGCAAGACTTTGTACTTGATCAATCCTTCGTATTGTCGAATGTTGTCCTGGTCGACGTGTTCTGTCAGCATCTGCGGTTGCCCTGCGGAAAATTGACAATATTTGCACACGTAATGATACAGCGAACACACGTACAAGCGTTTGATTTCTCCTCCTCTCTCATCGTCGGCGTGGTACAGCAAACATCTGACATTTGTCCGTCCTCCGTACAAACTGTCCATCGGATTCAGTAGGTCCACCAACTTGTAACTTTCCAATATGCGTTTAAACTCGCGATCGGTTTTCAAACGGTGATCGTACTCGTGTTCCCACATTTCCACCACTTGGTATTCTTGGAGTTTTAACTTCAAGCGTCGCTGACGAATAGATTTGTACAAGTCTTTCATGGTACGTTGTAAAAACTGTTTTTAGTGTCACGTTGAGGACAGCAGATGGGACGTCCATGGAGTGAGTATGCGTTAAACTCGTACACGATATTGGGGGTTTCTAATTCTCGGCCATCTATCTAATACGTTCCAATGGTCTTTTCGCCTCCTACGTTTCGGGCGTGTTGGATCTATTTGTCTTCCTTGTCACACAAGTAATGTAGCCAGCGTAGGTCTTTAACTGAGTATTGACATTTGACAAAGCTCGTCGTTTGAGGGCTTATGACAGCCAGGGTGTTTTCGGGCATGAATCGTTGGCGGTACACTAAGGAACACGCTTTGGCAATGGTACAGGCTTCTTTCGAAGGATCGGTCCCTCCGTGTTCCATGAATAGTTCTCGAAATTTTCCACAACAACGCCGTAAAATGTCGACATTAAAACGACAATACTTAACATTTCTTGCTGAAAGTCGAAGGGGTACGACGCGTGAGTCTGTAGAAAGGTTCTCGTTGTTCGGTACGGATGTTGTCGGGGTCGTAGTAGTGATTCACAGGCAAATAGGGTAGAACGTCGTGTTGATTGGCTTCGGTACTGCAAAAGTCTGGAAAATAGCCTTTAGCCATTTCTGTCATTCCAAACGTTTTAGGCATTCGACTCAATGGCATTGCCATGTAACTCATCGAATCTTTAAACTGTACTTGTCCCTCTTGCATGGAAATGATTTTGGCTCCATTCAAAGTCGCTTTAGTACGTTAGGTACTTTGTTCCGTATGGTATCTGAGAAGAAATTGTCCATCGTATCCAGAGAAATTGTGAGAAATCACAGTGGCATAGCGATAACAATTTCAGTAACGTTCCATGTCATCTTGGCTCCACGTCTCGTCGATGGGGTTTAAGATTCATTGGTCGAAATGGGCCAACGTGTTAGGTCACCGAAAGATTTTGTCACATAATCCGGGAATCCACTTCTTGCACGCTCGATGAGCCATGCAGAAATTAGGAATGTGAATACCGGTCTCTTGCATACCTTTGAAATAAAAAAAGATGAAATTCCCTTTCTTCTGGTCATCTTCCTCTTGTTTGGAATGGTATTTTTCAACGAAGCATTCGTGTTCCAAGTCCACGATTTGGTGACAAATGTGACATCGCTTCTTTCCTGAACCCACGTGCGCCTTTGCATTATTGGTATGTATTCATTGTCTACAAGTAGTGCACAATCTCAGCAGTTAACATGTACTTTTCAGTTGTGAACATTGCGTCTTTAGATGTTGTTGGTAACATGTAGGGCTGACAAAACTGCAAGAAAAGCAATGCACATTTTCTTGTCTTTCGTCAAGGCCAAACATTCCACAACGCTTGTGTTGATCTCGATTGTTATAGCCATAGTCACATTTCTCACAGTAATAAGCGTATACCAGCAATCCGGTGATACTGATAATATCATCGAAATGTTCATCGTGATGACAGACGAGAATGTATTTGGAAATTATTGCCTCGAAACAACAGAGGTCCGCGCATTTCATGAGGATGTACTTTCAAGGTGTAGCGTGGAGCGAAGACGTCTTGCAATGTTTGCATTTCAGGAATGCCACAGGGTGTGTCTTTGGATAGCCCAGATTGTTGCAACAGGAGTTCTGCTTCACTTCGTTGTTTGGCTCTTTTCCATTCTACCATGTCGTTCATGTCGGCATACGTTCGTCCCACCACGACAGCACAGGCTAAACACATTTGTTCTTGAGGATTGTTAATTTCGACGGAACTACGCTTGATGCTGCGATGGTCGTCCACAAAGAACACCTTTTTGCGTCCAGTCCCTTGGGGAAGACAAACGTGGGTCATGAACAGTGTCGCTTTTCCATCGGTGATTTGAAACGTGTATTGTTGTACGTGTTGAATCTGATCGATGACTATAACATTTGTATTCCAAGTCCACGATTTGTTGACAAATTTGACATCGTTTCTTTCCTCGACAAACGAGTGCCTTGGCACTATTGGTACGTATGCCTTGTCCACAATTAGTACACAATCTCAGGAGTTGGCAATCACGTTTCCTCTGTAAACCTTGCGTCCTCAAATGTTATTGGTAACAGGCATGGCTGATAAAAGTGCGTTGACAAGTAGGACAATGCACTCGTTCTTGTCGTTCGTCAAGATAGGGTTTAGAGGCCAAACTACCTGAGCATTTCGATCCACAATGCTTTTGTTGCACTCGATTGTTATAGCCATAGTCACAGTTCTGACAATAGTACATGTATCCCAAGAATGGGGCGATACTGGTGATGGCATCAAAATGTCCATCGTGATGATAGAAGTGAATGTATTTTCCGAGGTCCGCGCACTTCTTGAGGGTGCACTTTCAAGGTGTAGCGTGGAGCCAAGATGTCTTGCAATTTTTGCATTTCAGGAATGCCGCGGAGTGTGTCATTAGATAGCCCCGCTTACAGTAACATGAGTTCTGCTTCTGTTTCGTTGCTTAGCTCGGTTCGATTTTTGAATAGTTTGCCAAGCTCTTTTCCGTGCTGCTGAGTCATTCTTGTCGGCATACGTTCGTCCCACCACGATGACACGGGCAAAACAAATCTGGTCTTGAGTATTGTTATGAACAGTGTCGCTTTTCCATCAGTGATGTGGAAGTTGTTGTTGAATTGTTGCAGGAGTTGAATCTTGTCGATGACTTTGGAAGGTGTCAATTCTGTTCGGCTGCTAAACTTGATCCAAACGGGGGACTTCAAACTGTCGTGATGAATGGAAAGTCTCACGCAATCGTCTTCTTTGGCTTCACGTTGCCGTTTCAGTGTGGTTAACAAAGAATTCCACACCTCAGTGATAAACTCTTTTGCATTCTCCAACGACACGTCGGACTTGAAATCTTTAAACTTCACTGTGTACTTGTAAGCCGTGGTTCTAAATTTTCCAGAGGAGAGCTTTTCGGTCTCTCCAATGTGATAGTAGTTTTGAGAGTTTACAAGTGGTGGTAGGCTTTATGTTGGGTGTAGACTTTCTGGGTCTAGACGTTAATTTTTTATCATAGACATGATAATTTGTTGTCTCTAGTTAGTCTTTAATTTGAGCCAAGACTTCAGCTACTGTGCGATCCGATAAATCACGTTTCTGCCTCTAACTTTCTTCTCCTTTATCCACGAAATGATGCCATCGTTTCATCTTGACCGCAGAAAGTCAAATGACTACATTTTAAACGTTATCGGCCCCTATATCCATGTCAAACCAGTGTATTCCATACATAAAGGCCAGTGTCTTCCCTTCCAGTATCCATTTCACTCTCAAACCTACAATAACGATGGAAGAGCCCACACAGATCAAACTTCTGATCATGCGAAATTTTCTTCAGATAAGCCGACGGACTGCTCCACCTTCTTTCGAAATATATGTCAAGATACTTGATATGTCTGTAAGACGAAAGGTTGTTGGCCTACATAATGTCGAGACCTTCAAAAAAGCAAAACAGGTGCTTGAAGAGACAAAAGTCAATATACCTGTTATCATTGTCAAGAGAAAGGACATTGATCTTCAGACTGCCCTACGAAACAACAGAAGCAAGAGGAAGAGAGGAGTTCCGAACAGGAAGAAGAAGAGGTACACTCCAAAAAGGAAGAACCGACACGTCCAGAAAGAGACAAAAAAGAAGAAAAGAACATGGGACGAAACTGAGGAAGAGGAGGAGGAAAACCTATGAAAGTAAAGAAATTAAAAAAGGAGAGATTGAACAAAGACAAAGAAGTGTATGAAGTGCTGTATTGTGATATTGCATTGTAAAACTTGTACCAGAACGTAAGTGGCTCTTGGTTTTGACTTTTTAGAATTATATTTACACTCACGCATTTACACACGTACATCATAGGCAAAAAAAAAAGGATTTTGAGTTTTAATTGATTTTGGCAATTGAATTACTTTCTCTCTTCAATAGAGGTGGGTAGCCCTGAAAAGGTCCGTTGGGTATTTGTGATCTTAAAAAAACACACTCAGGAACGGGACGTAATCGGCTTTAACTGCCTCATCCCTTTGTCACGGCCAAGGCCTATTTCTGGACTTGCTTCTGTCGATGATTTGGTTGATATCACTAGGGTGGGTATCTCAGGCGTAGCAACAGGGTTGTGTTGCTTGGCTCGGGAACGTATTTTTCTCTTGGGTCGTATTAAAGAAGTCTGATACATTTGTTTCCGACTCCTTAACTCTACCAAAATGTCGAAGAGTAACGTCACCATTTAAACTTCAGTTCTCCTTCTCTCCTAGGCCTTGTTTCTTCTCTGCTGCTTCTTCTTCTTGCTATTGTTTCCTTCGTCTTGCTTCTTCTTCTCTCTGTTGCTGTTGTTGAAGGAGAAAAGCTTGAATTGTGATAAGAAAGGAGAAGGTGGCGAACGTACTGGTATTGGAACAAATTCTTGCGAAGAAGAGAGAAAATCCACTAAATCCCAATTAAAATCGGTCTCTTCTGGACTTCGGTAGTCGCTGCTATGCCATCGCTTCTCGTCTCCACGGCCGGTGCACCCCAATTCATTGTCTTCTTAGTTTCCGTCATGTTTGAAAGCTCTGTCGCATGAATTTGCTGCACACAGACGCTAGCGCATCTATATAGGGAATGTGACGTCACAGTTAGCTATCTTCGAATGGGAAGACAGACTTAGCACTGTAACTGAATTTTGTAACGCGTATTAGGATTGGTGAAAAACTCAATCCGTTTCGATCCGCTCTTCCACTATAATAAACAAGCGGTTCACTTCATTCCCTTTACCTGTTCTCACGACACGATGTGGACTAACGTAGAATCATCTACCCTCGTATCGTCGATGCTATTCCGCTCGGACTTACCCATGTATGTCAGACGAGCGTTTGGAAAAGAAGAATTTATGTGGAGAGACAAGGCTGTCTGAAGCGAGTCCTCATCTACGGTCCAGAAATCAGAAGAAGTTTGAGAAAAAGAAGAAGATCTATGCAATGCCATCTATGTTAACGAAATGGTGTTATCAAAAAACCAAAGACCCTTTTCAAGGCCACTCATATGCCTCTAAAAGCTTTACTTTCTTGCCAAAAGAAAAAATTAAGTCGATTTTATAGTTAAGGTATGATAGATTGATGTTCATCGGTCTATGTATGTGTTCTATATGTCTATGTCTATATCTCTACTGTATTTGTTGCTAATCTCCAGTACCGCGACGTCACATCACCAGTTCCATTCCTGCTCATCCCCACTTTCTCCTGTCCGTAAACAGGCCCAATATTCCCCCCAAGCTAAATTCCCATTGTCCGTAAACGTGCTCAGGGTGTGCTGAAAAGGCTTGTCATTAAACATACCCAAGGGGGTGGTCTGTAATGTCTTTGTCCATTGTCAGTAAACAGCCCCCATATACTACTATTATCCGACTCATCATCATCAGTAGTAGTAGTAGTAGTAGTAGTAGTAGTAGTAGTAATGGTAGCTTGTCGTCGGTGCAATTTTTTGTTGCTGATATAAGGGAGTTAACACAATGGGAAAATAGATACCAATGTCGCCAGAGTTATACAACATTATAACTCCAATGACTTGTAAACAAGTCAAATGTAAACGCACATATAATTACGTTATACACAATTTAGCTGTAAATTCAAAATAGTTTCATTTTTACTTTTAATACTGTAAACAGTCTTTAAAATTGATTTTTGTTCCTTTTCTAGAGTTTTCACCCGAAAAGTTCAAAAGGAAACTTTCAAAATTCAGCACTGGAAAAAGATTTGATTTTTGGCGTGCATTGTTTCCAAAACAAAATTTAAACATTTTCTCACATTTTAAGACTGTTTAACAGACTGTGGGAAGAACAAGAACAAGAAGAGAGAACGTTTCGGAAATTAACAATGAATATTCTAAATATGAGTCCCCAGTATAATCGAGGAGACTAAAGTTAAAAGTTGATTCTTTTTCTTTTTCAATAAATTCAAAATTATATCCATATTACTCTCCGTTATGAAATCAAGAATTATTTATTTAAACGAAGCTAACTAAATAATATTAGAATGAACTAGATTCTAGTGTTTTCAATCATATATACGAATCATCTACCTGAGTTTGAAAAAATAATAAAATAGACATGATCTGAAAACATAAAGTAGAATTACAAACCATTCAATCAATTAGTGTCGCTCGCTCAGTATGTGTTGAGGAAAAGTAGTTCCTTATTATGGACTTGATATCATTGCAATACCGCGCTCGATCTGTACTTCTACGGCCCTGCTCAGTGTTTGTTCCAAGTTACACTTCGTTGTTGAATCTAGTTTTGGAAACCAATTTAAACAGCCATACTTAAAATCATACAGAGCTAAGTGGACTGTAACTGAAGGACACACGGTACTAATTATACGGAAGAACTGTGAACCAGTCTAGAAACAAATAATAGAGTATATACGGGTTTGGTGGTCCATAATTGGTTAATAATGCAAATTAAAATTTTAGTAAAAGTATCTTTTGAGAGCTTATCCTATCTGTAATTTTAAAAAATATAGACAAAATTCTATTGATGCAATTTTAGTATTTTTACAGGCTTGACTTAGGAGTACTCAATAATGAAAGTAGCACCTGATTCATTTGGTGCAGAATCAATAGCATTGTTTCATGCACATGTAAATTAAAAATATGCCGCGGGTCATATGGTGTTCTCCACACAGAAACTTGCACCAAGGATATTTGTGCATGGAGAAATGTAAGTCTGATCATCAGCACCCAGAAATTTTAAGTTATTGAGTTTTGAATATGATGGTGTTTCCATATGTTTACTATGGAAGTTGAATTAGTACCGTGACTCCTGAAATTAAAGCACAAAACAGAAATTCCCATAACGCTAAAAGAGCAGGAACTATTGGCAAAAACAAGACCGGCTCGTACACGAGGAACAGGTGCAAACATGCATATCTAGAATTCATTACATCCAACTGAAATGGGGCAACAAACCACTACACTCCTTTATCATAAGTTATGTAAAGCTTAGTTGATTATCGCCCGTTGCTTTCGACAACTTATGATGACGGGTATCGGAAACCTTTGTTTTTTGTCAGCACAGAAACGACGCAGTTACCGCTGTACAACGTCGCTAAGGTCTCATCTTTTCCGGTTTGTCCCGTGATTGGTCTAATAAAAGTCTAAACATGTCGGTGAAAATTCCTTTATCATGGTCCTTACGAAATGAGTTCTGTCACTGGAGTCATGTATGTATGTATGTATGTATGTATGTATGTATGTATGTATGTATGTATGCATGCATGTGTGTGTGTGTGTGTGTGTGTGTGTGTGTGTGTGTGTGTGTGTGTGTGTGTATGAAGTCTACTATATTTCTTTAATAAACACATAATCTTATCAAAAACCCACCGTGCGTTTTAACTTCTAAAAATAGACCTGTCTGTATGTACAAAGAAAAATGACTGTCATCTTTTGTATCCAGGAAAAGGAGTGTTTAAACAATTGATGTTCTTGTTAACTTCATGTACGCAGGATTTCATGATATTATCATCACTGTAGACTGTAATCAAGATGTATATCCTTCCGCCATGCTGGTGATATATAGGTCCCTTTAATTTGTGAGTAATTCCTGCATTTTATTAATGCACACACACACACACACCCACCCACACCGTCATTCGTTCTCAGAAAGGCGGAGGGATGGGGGATGGGGTTAATGGGTGTGTCAGTGCGTAATTTGTGTGTGTTTGAATGTGAAATCAATATATAATTGTGTCTAGAATTGAATATTGTATGTCATAATTGTATATAGTGTGTACGAATTGTATAACGTATGCCATAATTGTATATAGTGTGTAAGAATTGTATATTGTATGTCATAATTGTATATAGTGTGTATGAATTGTATAATGTATGTCATAATTGTATATAGTGTGTAAGAATTGTATATTATATGCCAGAATTGTATTATAGTGTGTAAGAATTGTATATTGTATGTCGGAATTGTATACAGTGTGTATGAATTGTATAATGTATGCCAGAATTGTATATTGTGTGTAAGAATTGTATATTGTATGTCATAATTGTAGATAGTGTGTAAGAACTGTATATAGTTTATAAGAGTCGTTTATTGTATGTCAGAATTTTATATAGTGTGTAAGAATTGTTTAATGTATGTAAGAATCGTATATATGGTGTAAGAATTGCATATAGTGTGTAAGAATAGCATATATTATGTCATAATTGTATATAGTGTGTATGAATTGTATTGTCTGCCAGAATTGTATATAATGTGTAAGAATGGTATAATGTATGCCAGAATTGTATATAGTGTATAAGAGTTGTATAATATATGCCAGAATTGTATATAGTGTGTAAGAATCGTATAACGTATGTCGGAATTGTATATAGTGTGTAAGAATTGTAAAATGTATGCCTGAATTGTATATAGTGTGTAAGAATTGTGTACTGTCTGCCAGAATTGTATATAGGGTGTAAGAATTGTATAATGTATGTCATAATTACCCTTATAGCCATGATATTGTTGTATAGGACGTTCAATAAATTAAACACAAAGTCTTATTACCGGTACTATGGACACACGCAAAAATGGCAACTAAGCCTTTGTCACGTTTGCTCAGCCCCAGTTCGTAAGTAGCGTATAAACTAAGGTATTATTACAAGCCATGTTTTGATGTCTAAACATTGTCGCAGGCTAGAAATAATCTCTTACACAAGGTTACCGTGACCAGAGAGAAGACCCGGAAGCTTGGATAGGTACAGGCGTTAGATCGAGCGACTTCCCACCTATGTGTTACAGCCTTGTCCTAAGATCAGTGGAACCCGCGAGGGAACGGGGCGTGTTCTAAATCCGTCCCCACGTGGGCAGACAGCAAGAAGGACATTGTCCGCTACGTTTGATTGGATTGGGTTAAAGCGACACCCAGTAGGAATTATGACAACAATTTCGATCCGAATTATAACTTCTAAGTAGCAAGCGAAAATTTAGTCTCGCCTAGGAAGATTTTTGAGCAAAATAGCGTTACTCCGAGGAAGCCAGTCGTAATTTGGCGGTAAAACTTTGAGAGGAGATTCTAATGAAAGACAAAGCTTCGTAAAGGTCAGTAAGTTATTTGCTCGATTTTTGCAGAACATTACGAGATTGTAATTGTAATTATGTGTGGTATGTATAGTTAATTACTAGGATAATTTAGTACATATAAATACTTTTGTAGCGTACATTTACAGGCGTATTTGAGTAATATGTACAGAATTATGTAGATTGTTAGCTTGTGGTCAGAATTAATTTTGTCATTCGCTATTAGGCCACTTCGTAGTAAACTAGTGCATTTATTCATGTGATTTTACACATGCATGAGTTCTGAATATGGAAAATGATTGAAAAGGTGTGTAAGATTAGTTAATATGGATGTATGGATATATCAGAGCATGTATATTTTAATATTTGTGTACTTTCAGTGAGTTGCAATGTAAAGAAATGCAACCGATTGCTGTGCTATTGTTTAGTAGAATGGGATTAGGAAGATGTACTGATGTGAAGCAATTTATTGATGTATGTATGAGAAGTAATTGATACCGTGCTTTTATGATGACGTTGTTTTACCATCCAAGAACGTATGAGTATTTCGATGTGAATGAATGCACGACCGAAGAAATTTAATAGCCGTTATCTGATGATAGGCTGGGTGTAGTGTGAGATGAGAGGGCTAAGGAAAATATTGTATCGTCCTTGTGTTTTCACAGGAAGATTTTGTGGGACAGAACTTCCAGTTCAGTTGAGTCCCGAGTCTCTAAGAGAGGAGACGCAAGTGACACTAGCAGAGCAGTCGGAATCGACAAGTCAAGTCTGTGGAGAGAAAGAAAGAGAGTTCGTTCACGCCCTCAAAATGGAGAAAGTAATGGTAGAAGCTAGGACAGCCGATAGAGACGTCTCCAGTACGAGGAGGAGTAAAAGGAGTCGAGGAGGAGAAAGTAGAGAAGGAGGAGGAGTATTGAGAAATCGAGGAGGAGAAGGAATTTAGAGGAAGTCGGAAGGAAGAGGAGAAGGATTTGGAGGAATAGGATAGAAGAATACACAGATGAGTAGAATACAGGGACAGGTGGAAATCTATATCATACTACTAATCAAATGATGCAATAGGGTATCACAGGGTCGAGGGGAAGGAGAGTACTTGGGAAATTTAAATCATTTGACTATTGAATTGTCATTAAATTGTTATTTGTTGAATTTCATTTTTTGTATATTCAATCATTTAACCGTCGGCGTTGCTGACTGGGGGCTCGGAGCTTTACATCTATCTTTCACTAATTCAACTTCCAACCAAAATTGGGCCTGGGTGGGACCTCTATCATAATTTAAATGATATATTGGGAGCACACCACCCCAACCATAGCACACCTACCACGGTGATGGCATAACAATCCGTCACACCACAGTGGGCGGCTTCGTCCGGGATCTGAATTAGACATAAATATTATTTTTACGACTTAAAGTTTTATTTGTTAGGAGGTATTAGTGAACAGTTGTGACATATTTTCCATCCTGTATATTTGAATTTTTATGATTTTTTTTAACTTGGGTATGTTATATTTTGATATTTGCATGCTTGGGAGCTTTCAGTTACTTGCAGAAACTGTGAAGCAAATATCGGGGCAAATATCTTTCCTGAGCGAAGTTAGTTATTGTCAACAAGTAAGTATTGGGTTAGGAACGTGTAACATCTGTAAATTGTTTAGTAAGTCAAGACAGGGTATCACTTACTGTTAGTATCATCAGAAAATGGCTACATAAAAAACATGATTGTACCACGGGCTACGCGAGGTTATACTCAAGGAGCATGTCCTGAGTACTTGCCGTCGAGAGTTGACAGTATTCCTAGCGGAGAGAGAGCACCGGACTCTCGAAGAGATCGCCAGCATGGCTCAGAGATACGAGCAGACACCCTCGAAGAGTGGAGGTTCCGGGGGTACGGACCAACCCCTATCCACCGGTAGGGCGACGGGAAGGTCGGAGGGGTATCTACAGGTAAGGATGCCACCCACTGACCAGGACAAGCCTCACGAAAATGGGCCTTGCAGGACGGCGATGGCCGCCGACGTGCTACAACTGCAAGCCCCCGGGGCATTTTGCAAGGGACTGTCCCAAGGACAGACAGACCCAGGTGAATGCCGTCACTAGAAAGGAGTGCGAGCCGGAGGCAAGCTGTAAACCAGCAAACCTCGCGTCCGCAATGGTAAACGGAGAAGGTGCCATACTCCTGTACGACACTGGGTGTATCGCTCCCGCCCTTGTCGACAAGAAATACGTGAAGCCCGAGGACTACACAGGGGAGGTAATTGAGGTTCAGTACGCGAACAGCGCGCGTGACTTGTTGCCAGTAACTGTCATTGACCTAGATTCACCGTACGTGAAGGGGAAACTTGAATCTGGGTGCTTGGATACTATCACATGACGTCATACCAGGTCCAAGAGTCGACAGACGAAACCAATAGTACATTCGGAGTACCCCACCCCAACCATAACACATCTACCAAGGTGACGGCATAACAACCCGTCACGCCACAACCTTGCTACCGGAAGTGAAAGTTATGATCACAGGGTCTATTCTGGGACTCGCGATCACAAGTCCTACTTTTTTTTTTTCATGTGTTCCAGTGCGATATCAGCCGAACAGTTTGCGAACGCCCTGAAAATGGTGTTAGTTGCTGCAGTTACAACATTACAATTTAAAATTTGTTTAAAATGCTGTATAGATTTTTTTAATACTAAATATAATTTTGCTTGTGCGTTAAATATGACAGTATTGCACAATTTACCAGAGGCCAGTTCATCTGCTACAAATTTACATATCCTCAACACGATACACATTTTGTACTTTTAGGAAAACTCAGTATAAATAAATATTAAATTTCATTATATTCAGCATAACATGACCGCTATTTACTGGCCAGGACAATGATGCACACTGACCAGCTGATCAGATCCATATATAACTTGTGTGTTGAGGCTGGACATCATTATCTGACCATTGAAGACCAGTATGAATAATGGTCTGATTACGAAGGAAGATCTTCGTCCAAATTTATATTTGTATTAATATGATAATAAATATAAATTTTATAGATTACATTTACCCCATTATGCCCAAAACTCCAACTGGCCGGACAAACTGGCTACTCGTTTTTTGCATGTGTCCGCTGTGAAATTGACTGGCATCGGACAGGCAGCAATTTCGCACGCTGAATGTGAGTACTCACTACATCCAGTCGCAGACATTTTAATTAGTAATGTTTGGGGAACGTGCCTCCGATAGCATTCACTTAATTGCCATTTAACAGCTTGTGTCCATAGTCCCAGAGCTGACCATATGAAGCCCATAAAGACAATAAGATAGAGTATATTTTCAAATAGTAAGGGGTGGGTGGGTATTGTTATTTACTGAAAAATGCTGCTGTTAAATTTGTCCTGCTTTTGCTAAAAAACCCTATAATTGACTACTTTAAGGACACAAATAGGGAAACATCGTTAAGCCGAGTTATATTTTGTTCCAAGTCAACTATTTATAAGCGAAATTTACGGAGTCATTGCCGTGAATGACTACATGTGATAAGCACATCTGACCTTGGAATTCACGCTTCATAGATATGACAGTATTGTGCGACTATATCCAGCATGATAAACACACTGGTTTCATCGTATATATATAGGCTTGACTAATGATGGAAAAACCTAAATACTGACATTGCTTAGCGTGCTATTAAGTGAAAGTATTACACCATTGCAGCATTGTACTTAATCGTCATTTATTTAAATAGACTAAAGCGTGAACCAAAATAAAACGAAGTAAAATGGCGTTCCGTAATGTGTACCATTACTTCTACTGTTACTACTACTGGTTCGTTTTGTTATTGCTATCTTTTTTTTTGTTGATGATAAATTCTAACTGTTGTTATTTTCTTTTTCTTTTTGTAGATCATAATGGCAAAGGTTACATCATTGCCGATTATGTAATCTCTCTCTCTCTCTCTCTCTCCAGCAAAATCTATCGAACATTTATGTCGCTGCCACCACGAGGAAGTGAGAAAGTGAGATCCTAACTATTACAGATGTATGTTTCCACAATAATTTGGCGTCAATGACCTTGAACAATAGGCTTTTAAAGACAGGAGATTTTTCAGGTAATCTGACTTATACAGTGCCAAATAAGTTCAGGTATCCTAAAAAAACAAAAGGCACTCATTTACAAAGTGCATGACCTTCACAACTGAATCATCACCACGAGATGCAACCCAGGGCAAAAAGGTTGTCTCCATGTATTGCCTCTTAGATGTGCATGAGGGCACATCGTGTCTAATTTACATGTTTAGCCCGCAGTGGGCGAAGATTAACATTAAAGATAGCAAGAGAAAAAGATGGCAATCAATTGCCATATCTTAATTCTATACTCCTCGATACAATTTACGGAAATCGCCCAATGCAGTTTTGACGTCGATCCTAAAAAAAGTACACACACACAAACACGCACACACAGATATATATATATATATATATATATATATATATATATATATATATATATATATATATATATATAGAGAGAGAGAGAGAGAGAGAGAGAGAGAGAGAGAAAGGCTTGCCGAGTTTCCTTTCAATTAAAAATGTATACAACGAGTGGTATCATTGATACAGCGTACATACTGTGCATATATATTTTTTTATATCACATTCAACTAAATATATTTCCTCAGTGTTATTACTGGCCACAGGCAACTGTGTAGTGACCGAGTGAATGAACTCAAATCCCTTCCGAGTGTGTCCGCTACAAAATGTATTTCTGCGCTTTTGTTGCTATTTACAATCACCATTGCATAATGATAAGTTGATTGTTTTCTTGTTTGAGTTTCTGTTTTTATTCACATTGATTTAGTTTTTTAATTCTTGGATTATTTTTGGAGATATTTCGTAAAACCGAAATTCATTTTTCTCCATTTTCACTTTGTATTTTAGGAAAATAAATGTTTTGTTAAATTTTACAAAGATGGTTGTCTTCACTCTTTTCTGTTGCTTAGTTTAAGAGCATTGACTCGTAACAGAAAATGGATGTGCTCGTCCTTGGGATACGAATTTTGGCTAAAATATTTCAGAAAACTTTGTTTTTGAAACTAAACTTCCCTAGTTTCAGAATGTTTTAAGTCCTAAGTATTATTTCACATTTTAGAAATCTTTAGTGAAATCAACAGGCTTTTTATAATTTCATCAAAAGTGGAGATGTTTCTTTCAAATCCTACCCAGGACAAGTTAGATTCTTTGAGAGAGAAAAAAAAAGAATTGATTCAGCTTGCCAGAAAATATGATCTTTCTGAGGCAAAAGCTTCTTTAATGAAGCAAAAAATAAAAAGTATTTTGGTCCAGTATTGGGTGGAATATAATGTTTTGGATAAAAGTGTTTTGGTTTCGATCACTAAGTCTGTATCAGACTATGACATAAAAGTAAAGGAATTAAAACTAAAATACAAGATGGAACTAGAGTTAAGGACGCTGTAACTTCAGAAAGATTAGGAAGAAAAACAAATTGTAGAAAGAGAAAGAACAAATGCAGTTACAGAAAGAACAAATTTTATTGGAGAAAGAGGAGAGAGAGAAACATATGTAGGTGCAGAAGGAAGAAAAACAAATGTTATTGGAGAAAGAGGAGAGAGTGAAACAAATGCAGTTACACTCTAAATTCAAATGCACAAAGACAGAGAATTGCAGAGAGAAAGAGAGTAGACGAAAGGGGATACCAATCTAGATTAAGAGACTTAGAGCTGACAGGTGAAAAGCACACTTCCACGAATTCAAGTTTTGATGTTACTAATAATTTTAAATTAGTGCCCTCGTTAAAGAAAAAGAAGTAGACAAATATTTTCCTCATTTTGAAAAAAAAAAAACAGCTGAAATTTGAAATGGCCGATGGAACATTGGACTCTATTATTACAGAGTGCAATCTTTGCCAAAGCCCGAGACATCTGTGCATCACTGTCAATACATTCCCTGAGGCTTATTGGCAAAAATTCAGAAACTATAAAAATGAAGCTGGACAGACTCATGTCAAATTTGCAAGAGAAAAGGATCTGTAATTTGATAATTGGTGCTTAACCAAGAAAGTTGATCAAGAATATGAAAATCTAAGACAACTCGTATTACTTGAAAAGTTCAAGAACTGTGTCCAAAGTGACATTAAGATTATCTTGATGAGCATAAGGTCGAAACCTTGGAAAATGCTGTTCGCGCTGCTGACGAGTATTCCTTAGCTCATAAAGTTTATTTTGCAAGCATGTCTTAAACTCAGCAGCCTTCAGGTAGAAAAGTATTTCAGCCTAATACGAGTCCTTCTAAATTTCAATCTGGCACAACTTTTATAAATCAAGTTTCTGATAAGAATGATCAGAAATCCGTATCTATTCCTACGTGTACATATTGAAGAAAGGACACGATATTTATGATTACTACAAATTGAAAAAAAGGTCAGAATCAAGACAGACTTATTCTAAATGCGCTTATTTCTAAGAGGTCAAGGTCACGGTCATGTATTGAAAGCAATACATTTGTTGTGTCTAATAAATCCCAGTCTGATTTTATTATCGAGAATTATGAACCATTCATGTCGAAGGGTTCTATATCACTCATGAGTGATTCGGCCAATTCCACCCTTTTATAAATTTTAAGGGACACAGAAGTTTCTCAGAGTCATTTATTATCAGGTACTTTGCCTTTTTCTGACAAGTCTTCTTCTAATGAGAGTGTTCTTATTCAGGGAGTAGAGGGCGTTGTTGTTAATATTTCTCTCTTTTGTGTACATTTGTTGTCAGACGTAGTATCAGGACCCGTGAAAGTCGGAACAGTGTATGCTTTACTCATTGAGGGTATTCATTTATTAATAGTCAATGACCTAGCATGAGATAAGGTTGTGGTTAATCCACTTGTAACTGACAAGCCTTGTTTGGATCAGAAAGTCGATCCTATTAAAAAAGAATTTCCTGATTTATACCCAGCTTGTGCAGTTACTAGAGCTATGGCAAAGAATGCTCTTGACAATGATGTTTGATCAGGATAGTATTCCTTTAGCTGACACATGTATTGGTCAGGTTTTTGATGAGGTCACTTTCACTCCTTGTTTGGATCAATCAAATGGTATTGATCGCTGTGGTCCACTTCTAACTGATCATTCTCTTTATTCTAATCAGGGTGGCAAATGACAACCACTTGTTGTCGAACAGAAAAAGACCCTGTGATCTCCTGTTTGTTTCAAAGGGCCATTAGTGAAACTGGATTATTTTTGGATTTATTTCGTAAAACCGTACGTTCATTTTTCTCATTTGTAACTTTGTTTTTTAGGGAAATAAATTATTTGTTAAATTTTACATAGCTTGTTGTCTTCGCTCTTTCTTGTTACTTCTTTTAAGAGCATAGACTCGTAACAGATTATATAAACACTGTTGATACAGCCCAAAGAAAGTGCACACATACAGTTACGAGGAACCATATTCTTGCAAGTTACTTGGTGTAAGTTCAATTTCAAGGTTTTCACCCATCGTATGTTTTTCTCTCTCACTCCAGATTGATGCTTAGTTTGTGCCTTATGCATGAGAGGGGACAGGGTGCGGAAAGCAGAAAGAATTGCGATCAAATTGTGTAAAACGGGGATGATTAATACTTGTACCGATATTTTCATACGTTACTAATAATTATGATAGGACAGCACATATTTGCAAGGGCGCCGTTGCTGGAATGTTTATACATGCGTATTATTGCGCCTGGGCGGAACAAAATTTGATATATCAATAGTATTGGTATATCAAAGTGCTTTATACCAACACTTTAAAAGCCATGTTATATATATATATATATATATATATATATATATATATATATATATATATATATATATATATATATATATATATATATATGTATGTGTGTGTGTGTGTGTGTGTGTGTGTGTATGGCGGCCAGTATAACTGGTGGAGAACCAGGAAAAATAAGTAAGAATGGATACAGGGCTTCTCTCAAAGAGTAAATACACGAATTAATACATGAATTGTCTCAAAGAAAAATAAATGGATACAGGACTGCTTGTACTTCTAGTAAATCCAGAGAAAATTCGCCTTACTAATAGCTACGGAAATGTACGTTGCCAGAATGCACTAAAAATGAAATCACGAATCAGCGACCGCGTAATGATTTTAAGCATCCTTGTCTCTAAATGAAACTCCGATGACGCACTGCTTTGCATTAAATCTATGTAAATTCTTCTACTACAGTAACCTATGCCCACAATTGGATATAAGATAGATGTAGTACACCTATGCCCACAATTGGATATAAAATAGATGTAGTACACCTATGCCCACATTTGGATATAAGATAGATGTAGTACACCTATGCCCACAGTTGGATATAAGACAGATGTAGTACACCTATGCCCACAGTTGGATATAAGACAGATGTAGTACACCTATGCCCACAGTTGGATATAAGATAGATGTAGTACACCTATGCCCACATTTAAGATAGATGTAGTACACATATACCCACTTTTGGATATAAGATAGACAGATACTTTAGTTCAGTGCAAAATTTATATTTCGTTACGAAAGTAATTGCCAAAATATAACAGAATTACCCTTTAAAAAATAAACATATACTACTGACTTAAACTTTAACGCTACTGACTGAGAATTTAGCACTATTGACTGAGACTTTTACATTACTAACTGAGACTTTAACACTACCGACTGAGACTTTAACACCACTGACCAAGCCTTTAACAATACTCACTAACACTATAACAATGCTGACCGAGACTTTAACACCATTGACCGAGACTTTGACACTATTGATTGAAACTTTGACGCTACTGACTTAGACTTTAACACCACTGATTGAGACTTTAACAATACTCACCTAGACTCTAACAATACTGACCGAGACTTTAGCAATACTGACCGAGACTTTAGCAATACTGACCGAGACTTTAGCAATACTGACCGAGACTTTAATAACATTGATCGAAACTTTAACAATACTCGCATAGACTCGAACAATAGTGATACCGTCAGATGTCGTGTGTGCAAAGTAGGGCAGATGACGATTGTTTACGTATTTACGTTAGTAGTGAAATGGGGAGATTGGGGGCAGATTGGGCCTCTTGGGGGCAATACGAGAAACCCTATGTTAAAATTCTCCATGTGTTTGACATGTGGACTCTATGAGGCAAATTGGTTTATTGTGCAAAAGTGTTAATGCGGAAAAAAGGTTTAGAGTGTCCAAAAAGAATCCCCCCAAAAACACATAGATGTTAAAAAGGCTGATGGGGCAAAAAGGGTTAGCGGATCAAAAGGGCTGATGGGGCGAAAAGGTTTAAGGGATCAAAAGGGCTGATAAGGGCAAAGGGGAAAGGGAAAGGGTTTTAAGATGAAGTTGAGAAAATATAGACATGCAAATACAAATACATGCACTCAAAGACACTTTATCGTCAAGGGAAATTTAACAGGGGTGGGACACTACAGCGTCAAGGGAAATTTAACATGGGAGGACAAATGGAGCGTCAACGAAAATTTAACATGGCAGGAACACTACATCGGGGAGAGAGAGAGAGAGAGAGAGAGAGAGAGAGAGAGAGAATTTAGGTGACGACACCATCTAGAGAACCGCTTTCTCCGGGGTTTAAAATGATTTGGTTTTTGAGGGGTTTGAGTATAGATTCTTGGATTTGTCAGTTGTGACAAGGCCACTTTATGTTCCTAAAAAAAAGCGTTTGGTTTAATCAAGGATGTGAATGATGCCGTGACATAATTGATGTCCTGTCAGAGTAAAGCATCGGAAGATTGTTTTGAGATTGACTTCTAGCACTTGGGTACACACGTGTGGATACTTTGCGTGTAACTGATACCGTACAGGGTGCGAATCAGTTTGGCTGGAAAACGAAAATGAAAGGCAGTCATGTCGACGACTGTGGAACAGAAAAGAATAGCCGGAGGTATATATATTGTTTTTCACGCCAGGGGGGACTTGTAAAAGACCGACCCTCCTTCTTGACATCAGTCGTGAAACAAATGGGATGGGTACGAAATCGCAGATAATTAGGTGTAGTTGGTTTTAAATCAACGAGTAAATACACATGAGGATTTTGATTAGCATTGTCGTACACATAAGTCAGACAAGGAGTTCCTAACACTGCATTTGAGATTTATCTCTGGCACTGTTAAACAAGACCTAGTAATAAGAATTGCGACTCATGGTTCGAATGATTTTACTCTGCTGAAAACATTTTGGGTAAAGTAAATGATGCTGGCTCTACAATAATGCCCTTTGCGTGCAAGCCAAAGTTTAATTTCTTCTTTGTCTTCTCCTAATATATCAGTAAAGATGCCCAGATGTGTTTGACTCGCGACAGACACGATTCTGGCGTTTTCGCGAGGAATGCCTTTCACAAAGACAATGTAATCTCCGTGAGTTTCTTGAAGGAGGCTGTAAGCCGACTGCCATTCTTTGTAACATCACATGATGCGTTTGGGTGGATGATCATCAAATAGTCTTTGCCCTCCATCAAACGTTTAAAAATTCAGTTTTTACTGAACCACTAGATCCAGCAATCAACATGTGACAGGGATGGCGAAGACTGAGAATTAAACATTATTGACTGAGAATTTAACGCTATTGACTGAGACTTTAACGCTATGAATCTAGACTTGTACACTGCTAACAGTAGTGAAGGGGGGTGGGCACTTTACGGACAATGGGAAAATACATTACAGACCCCCCTGGGCACGTTTACGGACAAGATTTGTACGGGCAATGGGAATTACCATTACAAGACCCCCCCGGGTACGTTTACGGACAAGATTTATAAGGACAAGGAAAATCTCAGTCAAAAAGATCGTGGGTACGATTAGGGACAATGGGAATTTAACATGGACAAACCCTGGGGCTGTTTAGGGACAATGGACTTTAACATGGGATTATTGGGTTTGTATATTGACAATAAATATTGGGCTTGTATAGGGGACAAGGCAATGGAACAGAGATATCACAGAAAACAGATAATAGACATTATACAAACAACTAGACAACACACTAAACAAAATTTGAGGCAAGAAAGCAAATCTTTTCGAGGCATATGAGTGGCCCTCAAAAAGGCCTTTTGGTTCTTCTATTTTCCAGGTCTTCCACCATTTCCTCACCTTTTCAATGATTCCTTTCTTCTTCTTCATTTCCGTCTCTGGCATAAAGTCAGGATGACCCATCGATCTAAATTTTTCCTGTATCTTGATCCAGTTGTTATTCAATCTATCAAACTCCTCTTTTTCTTTCTTTTTTCTTGTTCCTTTCTCTCCTTTGTCCAGGTATCTTTAATTTTTTTCACCTCCTCTGTCATTACCTTTTTCATCATCTCTTCTGATTTTTTTTAGCTGGCATAGTCCCCACTTTACAAGGGACCACTCTGTCCAATACAATGTCTCTTCTAGAAAGCATATCACTTTGATTACATTATCAAGTGCTTCCTTCAAGCTTCCTACTCTCACATACAGAGGTTGAATGAATCTTCTTATTTTTTCCACTTCTTCCTCAATCATGCCTTGTACCAGGTCTCTGGCTACTTTTAGATTGGTCACATAGTCTAGGCTACCTGGATACTTTTATTCCTTCTCAAGCTTTTCCACCACATAGGCGGCATCCATCATCCAGTAACATCTGTTTTTCAAATTGTTGAATAAATCGATTGCCATCTTCTTCTTTTGTTATTCCATTGAATGGCGCAAATGATGAACGCTTCCCTTTATATACTTTAAGCACGGAAGGGAAGGAAAACATCCCTTACACTCACTTCTCATATTATCTACTATTCGTACAGAAGGAGAGATAAAAACTATTATATACCATCCACAAACCCTAAATTTACTATCCACACACCGGAAGAAGAAAAAACAAACCCCACATTTACTATTCACACAAGCGAAAGAAAAGCAAACCACTAATATACTATCTATACACGGGAAGAGGAAGAAAACAAAAACAAACCCCAAATTACTATCCACACACGGGAAGGATCGAAAACAAAACCTCAAATTACTATCCACACACGGGAAGGAGAAAAACAAACCACAATATTACTATCCACACACTGGAAGGAGACAAAACCAAACCCAAATATACCATCCACACGGAAGGAAAAGGAAAAAACCACATACCTTGCTGTTCAGACAAACGGACGCGAACGCTTACTGACCAAAAACATCTACTATCCACACAAGCCTATTCTCACTTATACAATCACACACTCTACTATCCACACAAACTTACGTGAGCTCATACAAACACACACACACACACAATAATATCACTAAAGGAGTGAGTGTTTATAATCACACTACTCCACATTTACACAAATTGGCAATTTGAATAGTCTCTTTTCTAGAGTATTAGGGTAGCCTGAGAAGGGCTGTTTTTTTAAACTCCAGATGCACCTGTTAGCGATTACGTCTCTCAGTCCGTGCCCCACACACGCATCGACTACTCCAATCATTCTCCCAATTCACCGTTGTGGTTGGGAGCGCTGAGGGAGGTTGATTTGCTTCACTCTCCCAGTCTTCACTCTCAGGGATAGTGAATACTTCCCTCTGTCTTCTCCTATTTCATGCTCTTGGATATTGAGGTCTCCTTATTTCTTCCGCACGCGCCTGTATTGCTACTGGCTGTGGTGTTGTTAGAGGCTGCTATGTTGGTAGTGGTTGTGGTCTTTGCTTCTGTGGACGTGTCCTCGACTCAAGTTTGACCTGACACAGAGGTCTCAGCATGAGGTGTGGTAGGATAGTTCTTTTCTTTTCCTTCCCCTCTTCTTTCTTCTTTTTTCCTCCTCCTCTCCTATCCTATCCTTTTCCTGGACTGTCTCCATGTTGAGCTCATCCAGGAGGCGCCTGGCATGCTCCAGGTGCATCTGGAGTTCAGTAAGCTTGGTGAGTCTGTTCATCGTCTTTTAGTTGTCTCGTTGAAAATGGGTAGCCAGACTGATGAGTGCTTATTTATATTTCTCAAGCACGGACGTGAAGGAAAACATCCCGTCACTAAAACTTAAATTGTCTATATAATTACCCCAATAAACATATATCACGCGGACTTAAAAGAAACACTCACTCACTTTTTACCTTCAGACCCTAACTACTATCAAAAACTCACTGCCTATTTGACAAGTTACTGAAAACGAAGTGCTTATCGACACACTTCTAACAAAGTCAAACAAAAGAAGTGATTATAGGCACACTTCTAGTTTTTAACTTACTAACATACCTAAGGCAATTGAATTAGTATCTCTTTTCTAGAGTACTGGGTAGCACTGAAAAGGCTGTATTTTGTGGATGAGAAGTGATGGCAATCTTTTATTGCCCAAGACTGCGTTCCCGTCCCACATGATAGGGTCTGCTTCTTCGGAAGGAGAAGAAAAACTCTTTGGTGTCTACGCGGCAGTCGACAAAACCTTTGTCTGGTTCCTGCAGTTGTTGTTGTTGCTGATGCTCTCTCTGCTCTCTCTGTTGTTTCTGAAGTCTGTACTTCTCCGTCCATTCTTCTTTCTCCTTCTTGATTTGCTCTCTGAAGAGCTCTTCTATCAGGTCTACAGTCATTTTTGACATTCTGACATTGGCTATCTCTGCAGGCTTCGGTATCAGGCTTTGCCTGACACGACATAAATTCATGTAAGCTTCGTTTAGATTGGCTAGTCTTGAGCACATCTTCATAGGAGGATGAGTCAACTAATGGATGGTCAGACTAGAGACCACTTTATATTGTTCAAGCGCGGACGCGATCGAAACCATCCCTACACTTTTAGAGTCGGAACTTTAGGATAGTTTGATTTGAGGGAAAGGGATAGAGAGAGCATCGTTCATCATAAAAACGGGAAACAAACGGCAGACGCATTTTTTCAAAACACAACATTTTTATTCAAATAACTAACAACTAACAATCAACAATGAACAAATTTTTAAATTAACAATGCTATAAACTAACAAACGTTTTGTTCAAATAACGATCTATTTTGGACCAGGTAGACAACGTGAAGTGAAGCTTGACTTCCACTGTTATAAGTCATTGTGTCATTGATGTACACTACGTTTCCTAGCTAAAGACAAAAGATAACCAGAAAGGTCACAAAACCACCAATCTACTTTGTCACGAGTGACGATTAAAATAAGTCTCTAAATGTTCTAAAGAATATCCAAGACTGCGTTGATGAAGGAAATACAAACAATATTGTCCGCATACCATGGAATCTGTGCCTTGTAATTTCACATTATTGAATCGTGTCGTCTGGGCATTTCTTCTCATAAAGTCGATGATATCGTCTTCCAGTGGGGGCAACCCATATGAATCTAAATACTCCACACAACCATCACGGGGAAAGTAGACGGCTGCAAAGTGGGTTCCTGGGAAATGACTGTCGTCCGTGTTGATGACACAAGCTTGATGGTCTTGAGGTTTGCGATGAGGCAGTTCATCTTTAGTGCACACGACAGGATTCCGAGAAGCAGTGTACGAACTGTGGTTCAAAAGGTAATAAAACTCCCAGGTATCTATTTTTGTGTTGTTTTGCTTTTTTTTTTGTTTTTTTTTTTAGAGGTAATGATAAGTGATCAATTCGATCCTGACGTTTTGCTTTAAATTGTCTGACAAGTAACGGTTTCTTCGTTTCGCCTCTGCACTCTGAGCAAAGAGAGCTTCGATGTGATGGATCTCTAGAGTGATCAGTGGAGGAAAGGAATGTTCACCCAAGTCTTTATACCACTGATGCAACACGGCTTCTGCCGAGATGAGACTCCAAGCTTCTTCCAGATATTCGTCCAATTTTTCTTCCTGACTCAACATCATACATTTATTGTGTTGAATTTGACTGGTATGATAGTTTTGAAATCCATAGCAATCTTGACCAAATGCGTAATTTTTTCAGCCAGGTGTTTGGCAAAACAGAAGAATAAATGTAGTTCTTGTTCTGGCTATCTGGACTCATCACCATGTCCTTTTTCGTCTTTGTCTTGGGGTTCTGTTTCCATGGTCTCCTCCCATGCCATTTCCATGGATTCTCCACCATTCAAAGATGGATTACAGTCTTCCATAGCTTCTACTAGTCTAGAATGACTTGTCTCAAACTGTTACGTTCTATGGTATTATCAAATTCGGCATACAAGATAATGTTTACCGTTACATCAGATTCTCGCTCTGCCAACTGAAGTTGCACACGAATTTGGCCTGATTTTATAGGGTGGAAACGTCACTCGTCGCTGAATTGGTCTGGAGTGAAATCAAAATCCCACAAAGCATAGACTCCTGCATAATATTCGTACGTAATACCATGACTGGTGTTGGTTCCTAACTGCCCGGTGGCTTCGTGCAATAATAGGTACCACCTCAAGTAATTCTTCTCGTCCCCAAACTTAGGTTCGAAAGGTCTGGTACACAGGGTCTTGCTATCGCGACTGACTTCGATCTTTGACACACCAAAGTGCTGAAAGTCGAAAGGATTTTTATTTGCGGCTCCGTTGAATGCTGCATTCTCAACGATACCAAGGGTTAAACGTTTGGGTAACTGTCCTTGGAACAGATCATCTTCGATCATGAATTTCTGGTTAGCGGGGATGGTGAAGGTTTTTACTTCCACTCGTCGTATCGGATACTTGGCTTCTTGGATGACAGTTTTGTACTCGAGAGCATTAGCCATCAAACGGAAAGCAGCACTGCTGAGATTCAGTCTCAAGCGGACATCAACACCGTTCAGCAAATACTTTTCTTGCAACCACATGTCCAAATGCAAACGATTCATCAGTTCTAAACTATTTTTGGTTATGATTGTTTTTCGTCGTTCTATAAATCCCGATAAATTTTGCTTGGCCCCCTCAATTGTAGTGCTGTCGAACTTGGTGCCTATTGCGTCGGGTTTCCATACTACGCAGGCATCTAGATGGGAGCTTTTGGCTTCTTTTCCGCACGTCAATAAATTTTCCAGGTACGCTCGATAAGGGTAAGTATCCATGCTGCTGCTGACCGGTTTGTTATTCAAGTACAGATCCACTGAGCTTAACAAGGAATGCATACAATTGTTGACGGGAGCTACTCTGGATGTGACAACTAGATTGGGATTGTCACCCATTTTAATCACTTTCACTTTCAAGTACAATTAATTGCTATTCAGATCGATGTAATCTTCGGGCTGTCCTTTGATTTCAAATTCGATAGGAGCTTAATCCGTCGAAGAGGAGAAGGGATGAAATTCGACCCCATTGAGATTCTTGCATCGCCATCATGGTGGGTGGCATGGCAAACAGATCCAGTCTGGAACGGGCGCAGGACTCTCGGTGCATCATTTTTTTTGTTTCTTATTTTTTTAATAATCAAAAACATCTAAGTCTCGGACGGTTCTTCTTTTCTTAGTCTTTCTAGCTTTATGAGTATGAAGGTTTCTGAAGGGATGTTTTCTTCGTCGTCTCTTTCTGCCTTGTCCTTGCTGTCGCGTCAGGGAAGCAGGAATGCCTGACTTGGCAGCGCCCAGGGAATTTATAGGTGTTTCTCGTCGGCACAAAATGTCTTTGCCCGTTTGAAGCAATAATTAAATAATATAGTGCTATACAAAGTGATTAATTAGTGTACAGTACGTCACTGCATTCCGTTGTAATATTATTGCATTATGCAACCATATGTTTATTAGTGCATAGCACGTCAATGCATCCCCTTTTAGTATTAATCATGCATCTGCACAGACTTTCTCGGTCTGACAATCCAATTATTAAATGTCATTTTGTATTGCTAAGTATATTTAATTTATATTGAGTGCATGACCTTTGTTCGTGACTGAGGGCAGAGTTTTTGTCTACCTAACTATTGTCATGACTTGTCTGCCTGATTTTGTCATGATTTGTCTACCTAACTATTGTCATGATTTGTCTACCTAACTATTGTCATGATTTGTCTGCCTGATTTTGTCATGATTATAAGTTGTATACAATATGTTGATTAAAGTGTAAGTACAAGGCCTTAACTTGTTTACAGTTTGATGGAATTTTCCATTAGAACTTATTAGTTTTCCAGATAATGGATGTCACGTGACAGTCTGTATATAAAGGAGTCTAGGTAATACATTTTTTAGGATTATTTGGGATTTAATTAACAATACTGTACGTGTCTTTTGAATTGTCCCTTTGCATTCTAGGGAAAACATTATTTATTTACTAAACTTGCTGGTTTCGCTTCTTTAAGTATTCACTTTTTGATATGTTCTTCATACACTTGAAAACTGGATTTCCAACCTCGTGGCGACTTTCAAATCGTTTACCCTCAGCGAATCATCGATAATGGGATTCAGTCAAACTTCAATTGGAGTTAACGCAGGGCTTTCTGGAGGATGTGGCAAAGTTTGGATACTGCGCTTCTTCAGGAAGTCTGTCAGGACAGCGGATTAGTCTGTGACAGCGGATTAGTCTGTCAAGACAGCAGATTTATGCTCCGGTGCATTGTCATGTAGTAGCTGGATGCCTTCGGAATCGGCGCTTACAGGGATGGCTCGGTAGTGTTCGACACCTTTTGGCAACACATTGGAGGCATATAGATATCCAGTGACACTAGCCGAGTCATGTATAGGTACCCACGTGACACTAGCCGAGTCATGTATAGAGGTACTCAGACGACAGGACCTTTTGCATCGAAAAAGTAATGCGTGTAAAAATAAAGTCCTACTACGTCGAGCGGTATGTGGTCTTCTAGTTTTCTTCAATCCAGATTTTATTTACTTCTCTTGAGTCGGCTTCAGAAACGTAAATCCATATTTCATCACCGATGATTATCTTATTCCAAAACGTTAAAGGTTACTCTTTTCATGTTCGGATAGTTGCTTTATTGCAATTTCATCCCGAGTCCTTTTTTTTTAATAGTCAGCAAATGCGGAATCCACCTTGCACAGTCCTCTCTAAACTTCATATTAATGTTCAATATATTAAAAACAGCTAAGAATTAATGTCAGAGTTAATAAAAAAAATATCTTCCTCTGCGTATCGAACATCTTCATAAATTACTCCTATCAATACCGTCACATCCCACTCCCCAATCTCAGACGACGGTCATCCAGAACGAAGGTCACATTTCACACATTTGTGACCTATTATTAAACCACATCAAAATTGTAAGATATGAACGAAAATTACATCCGCAAACTTGATCAAAGTAGGCCTTGATATCAGTCAGAAGGAGGGCGCCCAGATTTTACAGTATGCTCCTGGTCAGTAGCAAAATTGTTCTTTTTCTCCGACATTTTTAGGTCACTGTTCTTACATTTGCTACGTCACATGCATATACCTGCATAATTCTCTGGTGTGCTGCAGAACTATTTTGTCTATTTAATGGCGTTAAATGTATTGTAAGTAGCAAAACGGTTATAACAAAATATTCAGAACTTTTCAAATAACCGTTCTAAGTGTCTTATATTTAAGAATATAGATTAGTCCATTTTTTGTGTGTTCTCTTTGAGTTGGTTGCCTATGCTGCTTTCTAATTGTATTAACCAAAAATACATTGTAAGATCTCCTGTGAAATAACAAACATGCGTCCTTGCCCTGCTTCACCCAGACGAGCTTCGGCTTTCATTGCTATGCAATGGAAAGCAAACCAGTGCCTGGCGCAACAAGTAAGTGAAACAAAAATGAGATGCCATCAAACATATGGAGGCTGGTAATGCACTGCGAGTGTTGACTAGGATAATTAAAACTTAATAACAAAAACAAAGGATGCAAATTCACACCATCTAGATAAAGGAAAATAATTTTCACGTTAAAATCAGGAAGAATGTTGTAATATCCATTTAGTTGTGCATTAGTCTAGCGACATTTCTGGCGTCATGGACTTGCTCAATAGATGGAGTCATTCGGAACATCCTCGCCTAATTCCGATACGGGTCGAACAACTTTAACCTTTAGAAAGAGACCTGAGTAAGCACCTTCATACCTCCCAAACCGTCTAGATACGTAGAATAGATCCTCGTATTGGCAGAAAGTCATTGAATTTAGAAACGCATAACGTTTGTAAACAATCAGTACAATGGAGCGGTGTTTGCTGTAGTTCTCGTAGTTTCGGCCTAACAGATTGTAAATGCACAGATCATTTGGTTTTGACACAAAACGCAGACATAAGCATAGTCTATGGTGCATTTTCTAATGAATGTTTTAATGAAAGGACATGAATGTTTAGTACAGGTGATCATTCCAGAACCGACCTAAGCAAATGTGTTTGTGTCCTCACCCTACACAAAAGCCAAGAGGCTGAGCTCAGTGAACATTGCATTTTCTGGCTGTCGTTGTTGTCGATTGAATACACGTAACATTTTTCAGAGGTTGTAAAATATCCAGGGAAAAATGATGGAAACAGATGATTTTCTTAGTGACTCCATTAGGATGTAATGACAACTGATTGACCCAATTAGTGCAGAATAAAATAACAGTTGATTGACCCAGTTAGTATAGGACGTAATAACAGATGATTAACCCAGTTTGTGTAGGATGGAATAACAACCGCCTGACCCAGTTAGTATACGATGTAATAACAGCTGATATACCCAGTTAGTGTAGGACGTAATAACAGTTGATTGACCCAGTTAGTGTAGAATGTAACAACAACCGATTGACAAAGTTAATATAGGATGTAATAACAGCTGCTTGACCCAGTAATTGAAGGATGTAATTAATCGATTGACCCTGTTAGTATAGGATGTAATAACAGTTTATTAACCCAGTTAGTATTGGATGTAGTAGCAGGTGATTGACCCAGTTAGTGCAAGATATAACAACAACTAATTGACCAAGTTAATCTAGGATGCAACAACAACTGATTGACCCAGTTAATTTAGTGACAACGAGAAATATGTTCATATGTCATGGATGCCCCTGAAAATATCGTACACCTGAAAATATGGTGTAATTAAAGAAGTCTTATTTCAGTATATAGGAGCGAAAGTTCTGTGTCGAATAAAATCTTGAACATTTACTAGTGGAAACGAAATTCGTGACGGAACGGGCGTGACCTGACGGATAGACATTCTCACTCAATAAAATGTGCCGGGGATATGAAGAAGAAAAAAATCACAGACCTAGGTAACGGGTTTGTCACAAAAGAAAACAAAGTTGATTCTTTAGAAAGCAAATGTCAAACATAAAAATGTTGACGATGAATATTCAACATTTAATTTTTATTGTTACCTTGGATTACAACTAGATTAATATCTACACTTAACACTAATCAGAACCAATGTAGCCTATTTTCTTTGTGACACGCAGGAAGTGTGTACCCGAAATAATGGATCAAAGTAGATAAGACGAAACAAAAGAGTTTGGGATAAGTCCTTTAAGTTGATATAATTTATGAATGGCTGAAGGTGCCGACGGTAAAAGAAAATTAACAATGAATCAGAGAGGAATCAGATTTAGAACATAGCAAGATGATTTGGATAAGGGGGTGCATGTTATTAATAGGTTTACCTTACGTATCTAACAGTAACGAGTGCCGCTGTATTTACATGATCAACATTATGTTTGAATACCTTAATCTAGTTAAACTGATATTGGTTATTTTTAATTTAAAAAAATAAAGTCCATTATTGCTAGGCATGGGTAATTGCAGACCGTGTTCAGGATATAAAAAAATAGACCTATTGGTCTAGACGTGTCTGAGATCGAAGAAGTTCAAATTCTTCATTTTAAACAATTTAAAAATTGGCGAAGATTGCACGTGTGGATAGTGCATGGAACTGAGAACTGTATATCGAACGGCATCTGGGGCATCCTTAGCAAAAATGACACAGCAATCGAGTTTCATTATATGTGTGGTACCTACATTTGGTGAACATAGAAATCTGCTGAAGGGTAAAAAATTAACATCTGACTTCCTGCATACATTAATCTTCGTGGATTTAAAACGATATCAAATGACAGTTCGTTTCAAACGAATTGTTGATGAAAAGGTATGTTAGGTCGTCCGATAGGAAATGTAAGTTTTACGACCTAAATTTCTGACTTATGAAATATGTGTAAACACACTAGTTACAATGAAGCACTCTTCTAAATCATTCAACAAAGGACCTTTCCCCACAACCACTAATCAACATGGGAAACACAATGACTGTGTACCTTTCATCAAAACTAGTACTTAACCTAAGAAACGCCATGACAGTGGACTTTTTGAAAACCCTACTCAACCATTGACAGTGGACGTTTCATCATAACCCCTACTCTACCTAAGAACAACATGACAGTGGACCTTTCATCAAAACCCCTACGCAACCAATGACAGTGGACTGTCATCAAAACCCCATCTCTACCTAAGAACACCATGACAGTGGACCTTTCATCAAAACCCATACTTAACCAATAACAGTGGACTCTCATCAACACCCCTACTCAACCAATGACAGTGGACTCTCATCAAAACCCCTACTCAACCAATGACAGTGGAATGTCATCAAAACCCCTACTCTACTGTCACGTTTGCCTGCCCGCGATTACGTAAGTCAGGAGCAAAGGAATGGGTTGGCGCCATGTGTAGGTAGACCCTGCTTCTATCGTAGCGATTCGTGTTGTACAAGAGCCCACATCGTTAGGTGTCAAAACTAACATGCAGACGTTGGAAGCTTTGTTCTAAGAACAAAGGACCCTCGATGCTGTTATAAATCTCCCCGCTTTGACAGATGGCCTGAGGCTCGTCTGTTAAGTTCGACCGACTGGGGTAGAATTGATATCCAATCGGAACTGAGGAAGGGTGGGGCCATCAATTCGAACCAGAATTTAACAGTCATTTAGGCTGGGAACGAATTAGTCATTGTGAAGCATCGTGCTGGAAAGTTGTAGCAATAACTCCGAGGAAGCCACTCTTGAATTGGCGGGAAAAGAAACCTTGGTACATTCAAGGACAGAAAGCTTCGTAAAGGTCAGTGAGTTATTTGCTCGATTGTTGCAGAATGTTACGGAATTGTAATTGTAATTATGTGCAGTATGTATATTTAGTTACTAGAATTGTTAGTACGTAGAATTACCTTTGTATTGTTTAATTTACATGCGTACTTGAGAAATGAGCTATGATTATGTAGATTGCTAGCTCGTAGTCAGAATTAATATTGTAATTCGCTATGTGGTTACTTCGTGGTAAACTAGTGTATTTATTTATGTGATATTCTAGATTTTGCAATTGTTGAATTAAATTGTAACTTTGGAAATGGTTGCAGTGTGTAAATTTAAATAATATGGATATTTGAATATTTGTGTACACTTGTGGGAGTGTAATGTACAGAAATGCGTCTGATTGTTGTGATATTGTTCAGAATAATGAGATTAAGAATATATTGATGTGACGCAATTTAGTGATGTCTGTATGATAAGTAGAATACCGCTCTTTATTGCAATTTTTTTTTTTTTTTTTTTTTTTTTTTTTTTTTTTATAAGAACGTGTGTGGTTTTCGATGTGCACGAATGCGTAACCGAAGATGTAGATAGCCTCTATCTGATGATTGATTGTTGATTTAGTGTGAGCGAGATGGCTAACGAAACGTGCTAACGTCCTTGTGTTTTTCGCAGGAAGCTTTTGGGGACAGAACTACCGGGTAGTCAAGTCCCGAGTCTCAGAGAGACAGGATAGAACAAGGCAGTAGGCAGAGAACAAGCCTAGCTGCTAGAGAAAGAGAGAGAGAGAGAAGGAGGAGGAGAAAAGGAGACAAAAGGGGAAGAGGATAGGAAGAATCGCAGTACGGAGAACGCCGGAAGGAGGAAAGGAATTAGCAGAGTAGAGCACAGATGAGTAGAAACCGATTACAGGGGAAAGACATCTCACACTATAATCACGTGATGAAATAGGTTGTTACATGGTCGAGAGGGAGAAGATTGGTTGAGAAATTAATATCGTTTAAATTGTATTAAATTGTTATTCTTTTGAATTTCACCTTTGTGTTCTTAATAATTTAATTGTCGGCATTGCTGACTGGGGGCTCGGAGCTTTACCTCTCTCTATCACTAATTTCACTTCCTACAAAAACGAGCCAGGGTGGGAATTCCATAGTAATTCAAATAAATATTGGGAGCACCCCACCCCCAACTCATAACAGAGCGTTCGTAGAACGCCTTATCTACCTAAGAATACCATGACAGTGGCCCTTTCATCAAAACCCCTACTCAACCAATGACAGCGGACCTTTCATCAAAACCCCTACCCAACCAATGACAGTGGACTGTCATCAAAACCCCTACTCTACCTAAGAACACCATGACAGCGGACCTTTCATCAAAACCCCTACTCAACCAATGACAGCGGACCTTTCATCAAAACCCCTACTCAGCCAATGACAGTGGACTGTCATCAAAACCCCTACTCTACCTAAGAACACCATGACAGCGGACCTTTCATCAAAACCTCTACTCAACCAATGACAGTGGGCTGTCATCAAAACCCTACTCAGCTTTTGGAAACATCATAACAGTAGACCTAGACAGGCCCATAATGGGAATTTCTTTTTATATTTGAAACCTATTTCTCTGTAAACAGACAAAACAGATTCGTCATTTTTTTATATTAATGTAGCAAAATTACAAACATCTTAAACCGTATTAAGGTTCCAAATGGAAACCCAAATTTGTTTGCATGGGAGGGTCGGTATATCTATTGGTTTGGTTTAGAAACAAGATAGAGATATACAGGAACAATAATTTAATTAAACGTACGTACCAAGGTGGTATCAATATATAAACCTACTTTTACAACGATACACACTCGTCATACACAATTGTGGAAACCAACGAAAATGAAACAACCTGATCAGGGAATACCTAACCAAGAATACTAATATGACAGTAGAACAACGAAATTGACAAGTAATTTGGAAAGACGTTCGGAATGATATCTGCTGTGGTTCAATCTCTGAAGAGAGCATTTTGATGAAACACGTACATGATGTGTGGGGAAGTGTCTTTAAGACGCCACATAATCAGAAATGTTTGTGTAAGAGAACAGATTTCACTAAATGACATGTGATTGGCCAATCCAATACAAATAGGATTGAAAGAAAGGATTTAAATATATATAATTAAACAGAAAGGTAAATACCACGACAACTACCTACTATATTTAGATCGAATACCGGATAAAACCATACTTCATAAAGCAATTAAATACATAACTAAAGTTATGCTGTAGTGTGGACAGGTTATTATGGTAAGAAGATAACACTTCAAATATGGCAACGTTTTTGACTATTTAATTTCTTCCCAGATTCCTGTAGGGATATGACCTCTGGGGGAGTACACCGCCCTACATATGGATCGGTATCAGCCTGTACAAAAAGTTTTAACGGTACATGAAGTGGACAGGCCTATGAAGGAGCATCATAAAGCATCGGAACACAGCACATGGACACCCAGACATGCAGACTAAGAGAGAAACTTGACAGGGACTAATTTACGAAACTATCCCCAGCTACCTCAGGATAAGAGATCTATGCGGTCTTAAGAGCGCATGACGTGCAAGGGAGGCGTCGGCGATGTTCGATATGTGAATACATTTCCATAGCTATTTAATTAATTGCTGTTTTGATTGCGGACAACTATTATAATTCTGCACTTTTTGCTTTATATCAGACAAAAACTATTTACTGTATACATATATACGTACGCACGGTCGCACGTACACACATACATACATACATATGCACGTTCACACATACACACACATGCACAATCATACATACTTACATACATACATAAACATACATACATACATACACACACACACACACACACATACATACATACATACATACATACATACATACATACATACATACATACATACATACATACATACATACATACATACATAGAGTGATGAGTCGATTCGAGTTGTATATTTGCTCAGTTTCAATACATACATTATATCTTGTATCTGTGTCAGAGTTCGTACAATGCCCCCGAAACCATACAGTATATTACTGCAGGTACGTTTTATTTACTAGTGACATCGAGACAACGAACCGGATTTGTTAAGATGAAAAATAGTCAGGCGACAAGTTCTAGCTTGTGTTGACCAGCGGAAACAACAGGTACGAGCTTTCCTTCCAAAACGCCAGGCAAACCCTTGCTTTTTATTTCAGTTGTCTGCATTTTAGTCATCAAAATTAAGCATGTACATAGATGTAGTAATGAAGTCTAAATTACGTTATGAGTGAATGGCCTTGTTACAGTTAAGTACATGTATCTTAAGAGCCTTGGGGCATATACAACAATGTGATTGCAATCTCTGAATCGTCCTGGGGCATATACAACAATGTGATTGCAATCTCTGAATCGTCCTGGGGCATATACAACAATGTGATTGCAATCTCTGATTCGTCCTGGGGCATATACAACAATGTGATTGCAATCTCTGAATCGTCCTGGGGCATATACAACAATGTGATTGCAATCTCTGAATCGTCCTGGGGCATATACAACAATGTGATTGCAATCTCTGATTCATCCTGGGGCATATACAACAATGTGATTGCAATCTCTGAATCGTCCTGGGGCATATACAACAATGTGATTGCAATCTCTGAATCGTCCTGGGGCATATACAACAATGTGATTGCAATCTCTGAATAGTCATGGGGCATTTACAACAATGTGACTGCAATCTCTGAATAGCCCTGGGGCATACACAACAATGTGATTGCAATCTCTGAATAGTCCTGGGGCAGATACAACAATGTGATTGCAATCTCTGAATAGTCATGGGGCATATACAACAATGTGACTGCAATCTCTGAATAGTCCTGGGGCATATACAACAATGTGATTGCAATCTCTGAATAGTCCTGGGGCATATACAACATTGTGATTGCAATCTCTGAATAGTCCTGGGGCATATACAATATTGTGATTGCAATCTCTGAATAGTCCTGGGGCGTATACAACATTGTGATTGCAATCTCTGAATAGCCCTGGGGCATAAAAAAACAATTTGATTGCAATCTCTGAATAGTCCTGGGGCATATACAACAATGTCATTGCAATGTCTTCAGAACGGTAGTGAAACAGTGTTTCAAGTACTTTTACTTTCAAATTTTAGAGCCCATTTCAAAGTTTAGGTGGCCATTTTCTAATACTTTGGTCTTCATGGAAATTGAGAACAGAAATCAACTGAGTGCAAAATAAAGGTAAAAGATGGAAAAAAGTGATGTTTTAAGGTAAATTGAATTAAAGAGTAATTATTAAAGAAGTACAATGTTTTTTCGATAGCTCATAGATCCTGAAAAAACAGTTAGAAGTAAGTATTTACTTTAAGTTACTAAAATACAATAAACAGTTAATAGTAACTAAATTCGATTAAGTTAATGAATACACTTTTTGAGGTTGACAAACTTCTTGATGTAATGAGTGCAAGAGTGAAAGGTTAGAAAGGGAACATGCTTAGCAGGTTCAATGTCCGCACAACCACCCCAAACGGGCAAAGGAACATTTTCTTTTGTTTACAGTTAGTGGGTTACTTATTTTTAATCAAACATAAGTTCATTTCTCATATTTTGGTATATCTGGAGTAGCCGGACATTTCATTTATTTATTTATTTGTTTATTTTTTTATACCGACACAAATTACTCCAGACACGTAATGCTGTCCTAATGAACACATAAAAGGCAAAAAAGAAAAATATCTATTAAAGAAGTCAGATAGAACAGATTTATTGTAAAATATACCAAAACATTCAGTGAAATTGTATGACCAGAATGTATTTTGATGTAAAGCAAGGCACCTTTTCTCGATCTGTGTAATTGTGAAGGGGCAAATATCTGGCGATCTAACAACAATACATTAGTTGAGACCAGAGAACCATTAATTAGATTTATGGAGACAGGCGCGTATCATATCGTCATACTACCGTGTACTGTGATATCCTTTAAAGGGAGAATTTTGTTCCTAATTAAGCATTTGTTTATACAGCATTCAGACGGACTATTAGGGACACGGTAAACTTCATTTTCATGGTAAAGTTGTCACAACTGAGAAATCGCAGAAATTCTGTTACTCAAACTACCAGGTCAAGCTGACCCCGACTTTGGCGCCTCTGAAAAAGGCGGCAAAGACATTTGATTCTGATTCGTTACGTTAAATAAGGGGCGTGTTTCCCACACAAAATTTTCTAGGTTTTAAAATTGCCACATCGGAAATTTTAATCAGTCTAAGCTTTTCTGGAAGAGAAATCAGAATAGGCTCCGGGGGGATTTGCAAGAAATTCCTCGTAAAAGAACTGTTGTCCAAAGGGGACTGTTGTCGAAAGGAACCGACGAAATAATTTGCCGATTAGAGGGAGGAACGTTGAAAGCAAAGGTAGTGTGACAATTCCATGTAATTTGTTGTTGCCATATATAATGCTCTGCTGAATTTATTTACTTATATTTGCATGAATCTTTTTTCTACATTCGTATAATAATTTGCTTTATAAAGTATAACTGTGTTGAGTTTATGCATAGGAAGTCGTACATTAATCTTCTTTAGATAAGTTTGACGAATTGTTTGAATTTGTCGTCTTGTTTGCATAAGAATTAGGTTCTAAGAATTTAATGCATTACATTAGTTAATATGATTACGAGAATCCGTGTGAATTCACCGAATTTAGAAGATTTCACGTATGATTAAGAGTAAGTGTTTATTGACTGACATGATGTAGTAATTGATGTAATGTATCCCATTTATTCGCTGTGTAAATTGAGGCTGGCTCAGGACCCCAGGCCTCGTATGGTGCGTTAATGTGTAAGGTCAAGGCGTAACGAATTAGCCATTTGACTAACTAGGGTCATTATAGGACATGTGGAGTCGATTGATAGCCTTAGCATCTGTCTAGCACTGACAGTAAAATCTGATAACGAGGGAGAATAATGCAAAATCCCCTGTATCATAAATAACAGGAAATTTAGGTTGTCTCTATTTATAATTATTTAAAATGGGAGAAGATAGCTCCTGGGACGTATGATGTGATGTTACCCTGAGACGTATACTGAGAAGTATAGAGAGAAGTGCAGTGAGACGTATAATCCTGGGACGCAATCCTGCGACGTATTAATTTCTGAAACGTATTCTGGATGGTGGAAAGTATCATCCTGAGATCCAAGGTTCTGAACAGCTACAGTGGAAGCAGAACAAACTGAGGACGAGCAGGTTATGCAATCGTACAAGACGTTGACTTTGATTGTTCACTCGATCCTATGATGAACTAAATCTATCAGTAAACAGATCGGCTATTTTATTTAAATCTATTCGCGTTTTCTTTGTAATTCGGTGAAAGTTTAATTTCTAAAAGCAGAGTATATTCCTGATGTAATGAATTTTCACAGTTGTTTTTATGTAATTAATTAAATTGTTTGTTTACCTGTACGGGGGCTCGAGGTGGTTTGTTCTATATACATGCTCAGATCTCTATTTCACCTATAAGTTTCACCACTTATTTTTATATTTACTCGAACCGGGCAATAACATCGAGGGCGGTCAACCCCTAGATAACGAAAACCAAATTAAGCGGGACACCTGCCAGAGAAAACACCCCTCCCCCTCCTTACAGTAATGTATTTGCAAAATAACTTGAACCGTTCTATTCACTCTCGAAACCAGGCCTCTCACGTGGCTTCGTGGAACATGTTCTATATGCAGTTATCTCACAGAGCCATGCGAGAGATTTGTCTGAATAAAACATGAGCCAATCGTAACCATAAAATGACAGGACACGTATAAAAGTTACAGTTAATGCATAATTAAAATCTTTAAAAAAAACTCAAGTTTTAAAATGACTCGCTCGAAGGGAATAATGTGGTACTAGCCGATAACATTTTATAATAGCATTTCTTCTTTTTAACAGCTAAGTGTTGAAACCATGTCTAATATTCTTAAGCAATATCATGTTTTTTCAAGATAGCCACCATGGTGGCAATATTGAATGTGAAATCAACATTTTCAGTTTGGACCAACTTTGCTTCACAGGAATCCTTTTGGTGAGAACTATGTTGATATAACACACCATTCAAGAGGAGTTTCGATAACAGTATTTACAAATGGCTATTGTGACGGCCTTAATGTCTGAAAAAGCGTCACCATTTTCATCTGGAACCAACTAGACACGATAAGAAGTCTAAAGGTGAAAACTCCATGTCGCTATGACTTTCGATTCAGAGCGAGCACCAATAACAATATTTTCAAGATGGCTACCATGGCGGCCATATCTGGATGTCAGATGGGGACACTTTTCGTGTACTTTCAAATAGACATCGTAAGAAGTCTCTTAGTTACACATTCATATCGATACGACCATCCATTCAGGTGAAGTACCCATAACAAAATTTTCAACATGGTTATGGCGGCCTAATGGATGTCCGAGCGGCACCGTCTTTACTAAGGACCAACTAGATTTTAGGATGTATGCGTTATGTTTGCTGATTTTAGCGGCACGTTTAGCACGTTATTTGCTTTATCATGCAGAGGAAATGGGAGCTAAACACTTTCCCAAGGACAAACCGATGCAGCCTATCAGGACTGGCCTAGGCGGGTATCATTCAGTTTGCTGTGGTTTGAAGGATTTATGGAGGCCAGTATATACGGTGGATTAAGATCTACGGAAGACCCCGGAAAGAACCACCGACCCACAGAACGCTACTGAGAAGCCTTCTCACAGAACCACGTTAGTCAAGTCGAGCCTCGAACCCTTGTGGAAAAGGTGAGATGTGAGTGATCTGCAAAGGCGAGTGCCTTAGACCTCTCAGCCATCTTTGACCTAGGCGGGTATTAAACCCGCAACCCTTGGATTACACGTCTGATGCTGTACCAACTAATCTACCGTGGTTCTAGGATGGACGTGAGTGTATAGTTTCAAGGTAATCATCCAGGTAGTTTGAGAGTAGTACAGATAATAAACTTTTGGTAACGGACGGACGGACGACGAACAACAGACCATCCCATAAACTCTTTCGTCTAACCCAATTTGACTGATAATGAAATGACTTTCCACACACACACACATACAAATTTAACTGCCTTGAAAACAGAAGATCGAAATTGTTCGCCCTGCATATTTTAATTCAGATATTTGCATCATCCATGATTCATTAGTTCTCAGTTTGCCATTATGTTTGAAGGACTGCAAAGTCTTGCAAAACATATTTCACAGGCCTGAATGTCAATTTTATTAGATGTTTGTACGTTTCTGATTTTGTTTTTCTACACTACATGTTTATGCATATGTATTTGTACACTGTTAATGTGTATGCATACGTAAAGTCTGTTCATGTGTATGTATTTGTACACTGTTCATGTGTATGTATATGCATACAGTCTGTTCATGTGTATGAATGCGTACACTGTTCATGTGTATGTATATGTAATCTGTTCACGTGTATGTATTTGTACACAGTCTGTTCATGTGTGTGTTTTATACAACAAAGAATAATTAATAAACTTTAGTTGTTTTATTTCTCAACATTGTCCATTATTATAATTATGTTAATTTAATACTTGAATGGTGTATTTACATACATATGAATGGATCTATCTTCACGATATCTACCTTACATTAAATGGCGTAGAAATCAGTAACAGTGACAAATATTGTCAAACAATCATACTTGCAAACTTGCAAGTATTTTTAAACATTTTCTCTGGAACTTAAAAAAAAATACAAAAAAACCCCAAACAAAACAACAATAGAAACATTAACCCACATAATTATTTACATCAATACCACCATAAATTCTTGAAATATGCAAATCAAACAACAGCTGTTATTGACAGGCACAGCAGGGTATGAAATACATCATATTCTTGGTTGCAAACCAGAATCGGACAGTACCCTACTGTATTAATTGTACTGTTCTGTGTCAGAAGTAAGATACAGAAATCAATCCAGGGATGATGTATAATTAATTACACACTAGTAATGTCAAGATCACTTTAACACATCTCAAAGATAAACGGTCTCTATACAACAGGACACACGTACATTCTTGCTTAAATCATGGTTTGAATAAAAACTTGAAAATGATTAAATACTTCATTACACCGAAAATTACAATAACGTAAAAGAAGATGGCATTCAATAAACATTTTCATATTTTAAATACTTGAAAACTACTGAAAAACAAGGAATTATTTACAACAAAAATTCAAAACACGATGAGAGAATTAATAAATAATTGATATTTAATAAATAAATAAATAAATTGATATTTACAAGAAATTAAATATACAAATCAAGATTATTTTAGTTCCATTGTGGTCTGCAAAAAAGATAATATGGAGTAACAAAATGTGCATAGCAGCTGCCCTATAATTGGAATTTAGGTGAATCATTTGAAATCCTTACGATTAAAAGCACAATAATAATAAAAAGGAGCTACTAGTTAGTCGGCGGCCATAATGATAATGAATGTGTTACTCGTCGATCAGTTAGCGGCCACAGTGATAAGGAAGGATCTACTCGCAACCATTCAGCGGCTATAATGATAAGGAAGGTGCTACTCGTCAATCAGTAGCACAATGATAAAAGCAAGGAGCTACTCGTCAACCAATCAGCGGCAGTTAAGAAGTATATCTATTGCACTTTCAGAACATTCCAAATAAATATGTACCATTACAAAATATAATGCATACACAAATGAATTCAAAGTTCTCTTAAATGTATGATGCTAAAAATAAAAAATCCGCTTTGACATTCATTTAGTTTCTAACCCGGGTATCATGTAAAAGGACAATATTATTTCATGAAGTATTTAAACCATCAAATATTTTTTTTATTCAAACAAAAAAAAAGCTTGAATTTGTCATCGAATAATATTAAATTGATGGTTTTCAGAGATTTTGTTTGTCTCTTTTGAAAGTCTTTAAACATATTCTGGTCTATTAAATGAAGATCCTAAACATCTGACACATTCGACGTAAAAGACATCAAACTTGCATCTTTTCGTAATATATGATTTATTGTCTGTTCAAGTTTTTGAAAATGTGTCAGGTTTGATACTAGACTCATCTAATTTAACCCCGGATATATTTTCCATATTGGAATTCCTGTTCACTTTTTGAAATGTGTCGGGCTTGATACTAGACTCCTCAGCCTTTACCCTGGATATACTTTATACACTTGACATTATACAAATCAATCAAGACTTCGTTGCTGATTTTAATATTGACTGTCTTGCACAAACAGTCAATATTACACGTTTCCGCAAAAGCGTTTTTTTTTTAAGATAACATCATAATTCAATCCTGCATGACGTGTCGATCTTTTTGCGATTCAGCAATATGTCTGATCAGATTTACGATTAATCATGCATATTAAACATGAATGTATTCGTTGTGATGTACTCGTCACATGACTGGATAGTTCATTCAATCTTTTGGGAAGAAATACGTCATCTCATCGATTTACAATCGTAGTCTTGTTTTGTCTGCTTTTTCGAGGGTAAGCAAAACACCCGAAGGCAAAAAACGATTTGGGGGTAATTGGAGAACCTTTGATTTCTTTATACTTTTTGGACTTTTTTCTTGTAGGCAATTTGATCTCCTCGTGCGGTCTGACAACGGGTGGTTTTTCTGTCGCTATGGGGCGCTCCTGCTCTATGTCAGGGAAGTCAAATTTTTTCATATGGATAAAGAACTCTTCGGGAGGTCGAAGGTTGATCTCCAGTCTTCTCACCGATACTATAGCATCCAAATGATGTATATAATACCCTGTAATAAAAAAAGATATTTTGACTGACAAAGTTCTAATAAGGAAGCTAATAATTACTATAAAATTGGACATGTACGACTTTTGATCTCAGCATTACTAACGAAATAATCTAATCTGCAACTTGTGATCTTGACATTACTAGCGCAATAATCTTATCTACGACTTCATATTTTGACATTACTAACATAACAATCCTATCTACGACTTTTGGTCTTAACATTACTAACGTAATAATCTTATCTAAGACTTTACATTTTAACATTACTAGCGTAATAATCGTATGTGCGACATTTGATCTTAACGTTAATAACGTAATAACCTTATCAACGCTTTACATTTTAACATTACTAACGTAATATTCTTATCTAAGACTTTACATTTTAACATTACTAGCGCAATAATCGTATGTGCGACATTTGATCTTAACGTTACTAATGTAATAACCTTATCAACGCTTTACATTTTAACATTACTAACGTAATAATCTATCTACGACTTTATATTTTAACATTACTAACGTAATAATCTTATTTGCGACTCTTGATCTTAACGTTACTAAGGTAATAACCTTATCAACGCATTTACATTTTAACATTACTAACGTAATAATCTTATTTGCGACTCTTGATCTTAACATTACTAACTTAATAATCTTATCAACGCTTTACATTTTAAGATTACTAACGTAATAATCTTATTTGCGACTCTTGATCTTAACATTACTAACGTTATAATCTTACTTAGGACTTTACATCGTAGCATCACAGAAAAACATTAACTTTAAAATAATTTTGATTTAATATCAAGTGTTCGATGGGCATCGGTCAGATTTTTTATAACCGAATTATATAACATGTTAGGCAAAATTATTGTATCAGTGGCATATAGAGTTGTTGTGTACTTTATACCGTGTTATATAGAGTTGTTGTGAACTTTATACCGTGTTATATAGAGTTGTGTAGTTTATACAAAGTATCATTATCATTCACTCTTTCCTTAGTGATTAAGTATAAACACTGTGGGGACCCCGAGTGGCCTAGTGGTCTAAAGCGCTCTCCGTTACAGATCACTGCCATCTCACCTCTGTCTGCGTGGGTTCGAGTCTAGGATTCGGCCAATGTGGGTATGTGAGAAAGCTTGCCAGTAGCTTCTCGTGGGTCGGTGGTTCTTCCCGGGGTTTTCCAGGGTTCTTCCTCCACCATTAATACTGGCCGCCATACATAGCCTATCATGTGCTGAAAAATGGCGTTAAACCCCACAACAACAACAACAACAACAACAAACACTGTGTATCCATTCTTCTTTGCAGACAAATTACTTCATATAGGCAAAGTTCAGTTATTCATATCTTTCTTGACGCAACTATTATTAATTAAAGAAAGCACTGTTTTGTTCTTTAATTTATTTAATGTGTGGGCGTTCTCTAATCACACATTCGTTCTCGCATTGACTCCATTGAGTCAGAACACGGTACCTCTTTGTGCGTAAGGCTGTAAAAAGACTACCCCGCAGTCAAGTTCATGGATGAAGAAAAATCTTTCATCCGGTCTCTCAGGATCGAGTGAATCAGCACAGTAACTCTGTAACTCGAGATGAAGCTCGTGCGTTGTCGCTAAGTAATAGTCCGGATGAGAGGCTACCTTGAAGACTGCAAGCGTGGCTTTGTCACTCGGCTTTTCAACACATTCAAACGTCAGTTTGTGGAATGCACCTGTAATCAGAAGATAAAGAAACATGTTTCAGATCACACTATATTTCCAAATAATGTTTGGGGTAGTATTTGTGTACTGTATTAATAGAACTGAATAAAACAAAAAAGAACAAAACTGAACAGAACCTTTTCTGGCATTGAAATCGCAGGCCATACGCAAACCGCATACGGAAAGAATAGTTACCAAGCATTTTAGGGTACCAGCAAATATATGAGGAAACGCGGTGTGCATTACCAAGATATTATGTAAAGCACATACCAAGGTATCATATAAAGGACATTACCAAGATATTATGTAAAGCACATACCAAGGTATCGTGTGAAGCACAATGTAGAAAAAACCTAAATGAAAAATATTTTCCAATTATTTATACATTCACACATGAATATATTCAACCCGTAACATGTCAGGACTTTATAATAATAATCACTTGTATATGCTGTGTGTTCTGTGAGCAGAGTATTGTTAGCCATTGTTACCAACCAAATTACCCATTGTTACCAACCAAATCACTAATCGTTACCAACCAAGCAATATAAAAAGTATTCAAGTTCAAAATACCAACTTGAAGAAGACATTTAATATATTTAGTGAAATTCGGACCTGGTTACGTGTTGCTCGCAGTGAAGTGTGTAATTCAAGTCTGGTTACGTGTTGCTCGCAGTGAAGTGTGTAATTCAAGTCTGGTTACGTGTTCCTCGCAGTTGAGTGTGTACCACAAATAAATTCGGGCCTGGTTACATGTTGCTCGCTTACGTAAATTCTGTATCTTACATGTAGCCATCAAGTACGGTTCAGTCATCAAAAAGCCTCCGGCCATCCAATTGCTATCACAAATGACCTAAACAACCTACCTGCAATGGTGACGAGCCGCACGTAAAAGTTCTTTGTAAGACTGAAGCAATGAAGTGTAAAGTCAGAGAGATAATTCGCTTGATTTTAAACAGTTTGATTTCCTGGGGCAAAACCCCAAGTCAGATATTTACATCAATTACAAGTAAAATTGTACATGCAACGTATTTCCACTTTCTGCTACAAAGTCATCTTCTTGAATTAGAGAAGGCCCTTTTCATTCATCTGTTTATCAAGGCAGTCAGCATTACAATACAACTACGACATATATTTTCTTTTCCTTGGCAATGCCATCATATATTATAAACAGGGCAAACGATACTTACTGTCTAGGACTGGTTCACTATATCTTCTTAGACAAATGTGCAAATTGTTCCGATCCACAGACAGATAATATCCATCTGGTGTCTGAATGGAAACACATATACAGCTGCTGCTATTTTTTCCAGTCGTCTTCTTGCCTACGTCTTCCGCAGTGTGACAAGACGATTCCTCTAGAATAAAATAAACATTTATATGTGAAGATTATATCGAATATTGTTCCAAATAAATGTGCAATGAATGAAGATGCTTTCACATCCGTTCTACATTTGAATAAAATGCAACATACACATAATACTTTTTAAGTTTCGACGTAAATCATTATTAAAACGTTTGCATTTTATTGGCAATAAATGAAGACAATTCTGGAAATCATTTAATTTGTCAAATATAGGTGTTTTCCACCATACATACATACATACATACATACATACATACATACATACATACATACATATTTGGTATATGTTTCATATAAAACAAAAATAGCTATTAACCTGTGTCGTGGCTGGATGGTAATCTGTCTGGTCCAACAAGGTCTGACGTCTGCAAAAGAAAACACAGAAACGATGGTTAATAAATTGGTGGTAAATAACACAATTAATAAATTAGTTTGTAATTAACACAGTTAATAAATTAGTTTGTAATTAAACCTGGATTTGCCATGCTAATGACTTAATATTCGGGGAAGTAAACAGTTGAGCATAAAGAAGATAATACATCTGGAAAAATAAATTAGGTTACGGACTATGATCGTGACCTAATCTCTTGTGTCACAAAATATCTAACCGTAAAACATTTCAAAAAGTTCGGTTGACATTCCTGGATCTAATGCGAGGAAGGTGATTTATTTCACGAAAAAGAAGGTATATTACTGGTCCCACTCCATTCAACTGACAAAGCTGTCTTGATGATCACAGTCACAATAAAGTGAGAAACCCTCTTCGACCTAAGTCAAAAAAGAAGTCATCCCACGGATTAATATAACGTATATGGAAGGAAGCTGTGGACAACAATAGTTGCTTACTTTTGAGAGTATCACATAAATTGTCAACATAAATATTTTCACGCCGCAAGTAATTTGTAGGTGTATTTAACACCCACATGAAAACTACAAAATTCTCCTATAGATAAGGATGCCTCATTAGACACTGAATTCCCTTTTCCTCCAGGGGATGAAAAATAACTCTAACCCTTTCCCTTCATGGGATGAACAACAACCCTAACCTTAACCCTAACATTTTCGTATAGCGTCAGCTCTGCACCAAAGACACAAAAAGTATGTTGTCTTAATAACTTAGAGAAGCAAATCTAGTTGACAAAACGAGATTAAACATTTAGTTTTAAAAGGTTAATTTATGCATAATACTTGTAACGTGCTCATATTATTAGGAGACAAATATACACGATCGCGAACCACTATAACGTCTAATCCAACATGTAATTACAGGTTTAAAGTCTAATCCAACATTTAAATACAGACTCGAAGACTATTCCAAAATGTACTTGTAATTGCAGGCTTGAAGTCTAATCCAACATGTAATTAAAGGCTCGAAGACTATTTTAAAATGTACTTGTAATTGCAGGCTTGCAGTCTATTCCAGCACGTACTTGTAATTACAGGCTTAAAAATTAATCCAACATGTAATTACAGACTTGAAGACTATTCCAAGATGTACTTGTAATTGTAGGCTTGAGGTCTATTCCACAATGTACTTGTAATTAAAGGCTCGAAGTCTATTCCAAAATGTACTTGTAATTGCAGACTTGAAGTCTATTCCAACATATACTTGTATTTACAGACTTGAAGTCTATTCCAACATATACTTGTAATTACAGACTTGAAGTCTATTCAAAAATGTACTTGTAACTGTAGACTTTAAGTCTATTCCAACATGTACTTGTAATTACAGACTTGAAGTCTATTCCAACATATACTTGTAATTACAGACTTGAAGTCTATCCCAACATATACTTGTAATTATAGACTTGAAGTCTTTCCCAACATATACTTGTAATTGGAGGCTTGATTTCCCAACATATACTTGTAATTGGAGGCTTGAAGTCTATTCCACCATGTACTTGTAATTACAGGCTCGAAGTCTAGACCAAAATGTTCTTGTAATTACAGACTTGAAGTCTATTCCAACATATACTTGTAATTACAGACTTGAAGTCTATTCCAAAATGTACTTGTAATTGCAGACTTGAAGTCTATTCCAACATATACTTGTAATTACAGACTTGAAGTCTATCCCAACATATACTTGTAATTGGAGGCTTGAAGTCTATTCCAACACATACGTGTAATTACAGGCTTGAAGTCTATCCCAACATGTACTAGTAATTGGAGGCTTGAAGTCTATTCCAACATGTACTTGTAATTACAGGCTCGAAGTCTATTCCAACAGGTACGTGTAAGTTCAGTTTATCGTGTTTATTTCTTCTTCTTTCTTAATAGTGACCTATCCTGTAGTAGAATACTAATGATTTTACACAGACATATTTTTATGCAGAATTTAAAAGATGGCTGGGTCCCACGGCCACGTAATAAGTTCCTCCAAATGTTGTTGTTTAAAATCTTTTGATCGAAATATTTAGATGGTAACATGAGATAATATTGACATTATGGACAAACATTTCACAGGCTTTCATATAGATAGATTTAAAATTACAACATAACAATCCTAAACAAATAACAATATGAAACATGACAGCTGGTACATACAGATTCATTTCCGCCGTTGGAATCTAGAAGTGAACTTTCCCGCCCTCACATCCGTCAGTCATTGTGCGTAGGAGACAATACACAATTCTTTACCGTATCTACATACATACATACATACATACATTTAGCGAATTCACCATTCGTAAATCACGCGTCCGCTAACTCAAGTCCAAGTGTCTAATAATCTGTGAGTACCGTTGCAGATTATGCAATACGTAGTTATGTACAAATTTGTCAGCGGTCTTAGTCAATTGTAAATCTGTCAGAGGTCATCTTTCGCGGCAGATTACAACACGAGGTACAAGTGTGTATATTTAGGGGTTATAGAAAGGTGAAGCACATTGTCTTGCTGTAAGTTATGCTGACCTCCTGTACAAAAAGTTGATGTAATACTTCAGTAACGGTCTGAAGTAATAGTCATTCATAGCGATCAGTGCACACGCCCCACTCTCTCTCTCTCTCTCTCATGGACATAAGGGTCCATGCATCATACTTAGTATATGGTGAGATATGTTCTAAATTGTACAGATAACAAATTGAAGAAAAAAAAAATAGCAAAACAAAAAGTACCAAATAAATGTAAGCATACAGTGCAACGAGATTAAAAGTAAAGGCAAATATATTAAAACTGTCTAGGCATTCCTCTATTGTAGGATCGCAAAAAAACGATGTATTTTCCTTTTCTTTTTGTCTTTCTTTCAAAAGTTCACTAAACATCGATCGGACACGCAAAAATTAGTTTAAAACACGTCCATGATCGTATAATGCTAAATAACACACAATCAGTCATAGCCAATGAAGTGTGCAGGGTGTTTCACATGAATTCGTCATAGCCGATGAAGTAGGTAGGGTGTTTCAATTGAATTCGTCATATCCAATGAAGTAGGTAGGATGTTTCAAATGAATTCGTCATAACCAATGAAGTAGGTAGGGTGTTTCAACTGAAGACCATTTATAGCCAAAGATGTGAGGAGGGTATTTCAACTGAAGACCAGAACATATACATGTATCTTGATCTCGTTGACCGCAGCTAATAATAATAATAATAATAATAATAATAAGACTTTAAAAGACTTTATTTAACTAATCTACCTATAGTCATTCTAAGATTAGACGAACAAAATTAATCTACCCCACCTTTTTATTCATCTAATATCGGGTCAAAAAATGAAGAAGAAAAAAGCTAATAACTTGTTTGTTTACTATATGATATATGTACATATATATGGTTGGCTACAAATCAGTAACCATATCACAAATACATGCACAAATACCTGCAAACTTTCATACACACACTTTACAGACCCGGACTAATTAACTTCGCATGTAAATGATACAGATGCTTACAGACTAACAACTGCAGTCTATGCTTACAAATTAGTATAGAACACGTACCAATATAACTCCACCATTGCCGGTCCCAAGCCCGGGTGTAAAAGGAGGAGGGTTGGGCGTGGGGCTAGAAACCCAACCCTGTAAAACCCAATTTGCTACAAAAACGCCAACAGAAGAAAAACCAGAAACTGAAAGCCTGAAGGAGGAAGGGTGTTCTTCTGGAAGATTTATGATGCTATGTGGTGAAAGCCGCAAGCCCGCGGAAGCCATAAAGCAGACCACCCTTCGATCAAACAGGATAAGAGAAGGTGGGGTTGGATAGGACACACCTTACGTAAGCCGCCAACCAACATTACCAGACATGCATTGAAATGGAACCCTCAAGGCAAGCGGAGAAGGGGACGACCAAAAAACACCTGGCGACGCGACCGTGAGGCAGACATCACTAAGATGGGTCACATCTGGAGTCAGCTTGAGGGGATGGCACAGGATAGAAGCATCTGGCGATCTTTTGTGGGCAGCCTATACCCCGGCAGGGGTGACGGGCAAAACTGAACGTACCAATATATATTTACAAAATGTATCAATACGCATGTACAACACTAACAATATACGTTTACAATATGTACCAATACACATGTAAACAAGTGCCAATATGCATATACAACATGTACCTATTATACACATGCAACACGTACCAATATGCATTTAGCCTACAACATGTACCAGTATACATGTATAACAAGTACCAATATACATTTGCAAAAAGTGCCAATAGACATGTACAACACGTAACAATATACATTTACAACACGTACCGATACACATGTATAACAAGTACCAATATACATTTGCAACATGTACCAATACACATGTATAACAAATACTAATATACATTTAGCCTACAACATGTACCAGTACACATGTATATCACGTACCAGTATATATTCAGAACACCTACCAATATAGTCAGAACACAACCAATACACATGTATAACAAATACCAATATACATTTAGCCTACAACATGTACTAGTGCACATGTATAACACGTACCAATATACAGTCAGAACATGTACCAATACACATATACAACCAAATGCATTTACATACAGGAAGTACTAAGAGGAGTGGGATAGGTCATGTATTAATAATTAGGACTTAGATGTATCTAATTACTACTCAATTAAAATTTACTCTGAAAAGCTATATTGACTTACATTTATGAATACATATCCACGTGTATGGGGATATGGGGGAGAGGGGCATCACTGAAACAAAATATGGTATCCACTTTAAGGGGATTTAGATTAATAATCAATATATGGCATGGGGTAAGTATACGAATTATAGGTATACTAAGGTGAAATACATATTTACCAGCACGAACCAAAACGTACATAGGATATTTTTTCACGAATATTTTCAAAGAATAATAATTGCCACCTAGTGAGAGTCAAAACTTTTTTATAATTTAGAGCGGAGCTGTTATGAAGGAATAGTAATTGCAATATATGTTGTAAGCAGTCTTGTAACTTATTTTAACGGGATAAAAACAATAAAAGAAATTGTTCATTATTTAACAATGAATATCGTTTAGATCGGAGGTCTCAAACACGTAAGCCCGCCAAGCCATATCATGTGGCCCGCAAAATAAATGGCGTCACAAGAGATAACAAAGGTGGTGATGCCCTTGGGTCATCGAAAATGCCCTCATGCGGCTCTCAGGGTGGTTTGAGTATGAGCCACCTGATTTAGATTATGTTTTATTCTACTATTGCCCTGTGTCAATTGTTTGTGTATGGATTGTCCTGTGTCAAGCGTGTGTGTTTTCCTGTGTCAGTTGTTTGTGTATGGGTTGTCCTACGCTAAGTGTGTGTGTGTGTGTGTGTGTGTTTTCCTGTGTCAGTTGTTTGTGTATGGGTTGTCCTATGCTAAGTGTGTGTGTGTGTGTGTGTTTTCCTGTGTCAATTGTGTGTGTATATATTATGCTATCCTGTATCAGTTTTGTGTTTATGAATTTTCCTGTGTCAGTTGTGTACATATATATTGTCCTGTCCTATATCAGTTGTGTGTGCACGGATTGTCCTGGGTCATTTGTGTGTATGGATTGGATACACAGTCATTCGATACTATGATTTCTGAATTTAATCTTATCTTAACATTCTTCAGCTGTTTTGCTAATGGATTAAAGATCATCCTGACATTATCAAAGCCTTCTTAAAAATCCAGTAGAGAAATGGCCATTTCCGTACTAGAACCCAAATATTGAATGCAGTGTAATTATAACCAGACTAACATAATTCTCAGGAAAGTCTTTGCTTCTGAGTTAATCAGTTGTTTAAGCTATTTGAAGCTATTGCGATTTTTCGGCTTGAATTTCCTAGGAGTCAAGTTATGCCATCCATGAAACTGACTCAAAAGATTAAAGCACCCTTAACACGAAATGTAAATACCAACAATGAAAAATAGAAACAAGCTAAGTATATTTCGTCACTTAAAGTTACAGCTTAAATCAAGGTGAAAACGAATGCTCATCCAATCATTTCATTTAAACGTGTTCTTTCCTTTCCTCTTGTAAGTCAAAAGATTGCATTTAAATAATAAAACGGTACTGCCATGTTTCTGGTCCGACGTTAATCTGCAGGTTTTTGTTAGTCATGAAAAATTCTCAGACGGCCTATAAGATGTCTTCTATTTAAACTTTGTTATCTTACAACATTTACGAAGTTTGTTGACCTAGATAAGTTCCCAGCCACAAACTAAACACAGATGACATTATACATTAATTTAAAAAATAAAATATTTCTCCTCTTCGATACACTGGCTAAGTAATCACTAATGACAGCTGAATGAAGCGTCCCGAAATAAACTTATCAAAAGGATTAAGAAAGAAATGTCTCTTAAGCATAATATAAACAGTCACGTGCACTGTCTGAACATTCATAAATTTTGAACAGCTCATTGTGGTATGTAACACGAATTCAAGTTCGAAATCTTCTTGTGCAAAAGATAACGGTCGTTAAAGTAATCGAAATCAGATTCCACAGGGTATTCGATAACACTGCTGACAAGTTAACCGTCTATAAATAGTGCACATACTATTTTTTAAAAAAATAGATCACCACAACCTTGCGCCCCTTTTAGTTAATCTAACCCGACCCAACATTAATGACGAAGGTATGTGACAGACGGGTTACTAATGCAGCACATTCCATTGTGCCCATTTAGATAGCTACGGTTGTAAAACTACCGTCTAAACTGGATAGCATTCCTGTTATTGTGATAACTGAAAATACTGGTTACTACACAAAAGACGCAAAGGTAGCCTATTAATATCTTTCAAACTATATGAAAGTACTCATTTCATTAACATAACTAACCATATAAACTATATAAAAAGTACTCATTTCATTAACATAACAAACTAACTATATAAACTATATAAAAAGTACTCATTTCATTAACATAATAAACTAACTATATAAACTATATAAAAAGTACTAATTTCATTAACATAACAAACTAACTATATAAACTATATAAAAAGTATTCATTTCATTAACATAACAAACTAACTATATAAACTATATCAACAGTACTCATTTCATTAACATAACAAACTAACTATATAAACAGTACTCATTTCATTAACATAACAAACTAACTATATAAGCTATATAAAAAGTACTTGTATTATTGGTGCAACAATGCCCATATAAAATCTATTAGTGCCAAATTTCTTTCATCTGTGCTTGACGAGTGTTTTGCACTCGTGTTACAAAATGTATCCATCTCCAATTTTTCTTGTCAAATATTGGTTTTCGATTGTTGAAAGGTCAAATAATGGTTCAAATCTTCGTTGCACATACGTGTACTGGTGATAATAAATTATATGCATTCACGGGGAAATAAATTTAGCTAAAAGATGATATGATGTCATCGTACTCGCACTATTAGAAAACGTTATGTCTCTTCTATTCAGACTCTTACTAGCAAAGTGTTATGTCTCTCCTATTCAGACTCGTACTAGTAGAAAGCGTTCTGTCTCTCCTATTCCAGCTCGTACTGATAGAAAGCGTTCTGTCTCTCCTATTCAGACTCGTACTGGTAGAGAGCGTTCTGTCTCTCCTATTCAGACTCGTACTAGTAGAAAGCATTCTGTCTCTCCTATTAAGACTCGTCCTAGCAAAGTGTTCTGTCTCTCCTATTCAGACTCGTACTAGTAGAAAGCGATCCCTCTCTTTATTCAGACTTCCCTAACCATACGTTCGTACGAATAGAATGCTTTCTCCCTCTCCAATTCGACCGCTCCGTGGCCTAGTGGTTAGAGCGTCCGTCTCGGATGCGGTAGGTATTGGGTTCGGTCCCCAGCCGAGTCATACCAAAGACAAAAATGGTACTAACAGATGCCTCACTTGGCGCTCAGCATTAAGAGGTTAGTGTTAGGACCGGTCGGCCTGGTGTCAGGATAATGTGACTGGGTGGGACATCATACTACATGTCTGCGGCATGATGCCCCAGTGCTAGACATCACTATAAACTGTCACACTGCAGACAGCGTAGCGATATGACTGCAAAATTGTTAAAGCCACGTTAAAAATCCTGATTACACACATACACCCTTTCTCCAATTCAGAATGTTCCTTTGTATGTCTTGTATCGTCGATATGTCTGTCTGTGATTATCTTAGCATATCATTCATCGGTACATGATAAATCCGTATGATGCGACCTATGCCAGTCTAAACAAAACTCAACAGTTGAAACTGAACACATACAAGATCTAAATTTGTTTCTAAAAATAATGTCCCCCAACGTCAACTAACAAAACAAAGGCCTAAAGACTTATTTATTGATGTATGCTGACTTCTGCCAATGTACACCTTGTGCAGTCTGTCGTAAGGTAAGTCTTTAGTTAACCTGTACAAGTTTCGCATGACCTAGCTGATGTTTTATGAATGCCTACATTTAGTGAATGGGCGTGTATTTACTCCGATCAACAAACCGTAACATTTACCTAGCACAAATTCAGTTTACCACCCCTGCGTTCAATTTCCCCGTTTTAATAACGCCCTTGACTAAAGGCAAGCTTATCAATGAGTATGTTTATTCTGGTGATAGACACAATAACAAAAGAATTTATGTCGGAATTCGCGTTACAGTCTGGGTACCAACACACGTTGCATGTATCTAAATATATCTCATTGTTGTAACCATTTACAAGGAATAGGGCGTGGGTCAAAGAAAGCTAAACATTGGTTAAAATGCAAATACCTAGCGGCCACAGGTGCTCGAGGTTAACATCAATGTAATTCTAAAGGTATGCGAGAGTCCAGACATAGTACAAAATGTGGTTCGTACATGAGTGATAGCATGTACACAGATGACATGCAGTTTTTAACAGAGGCTACGCCTGAAATATATACAAGGAATGATAAAACTGCCCACATCGTGCATCGTGTGTTTCGTAGTCAGCTGGATTAATGCGATGTAGCATTTTACTTTAACACAAACTGTGTCTTCAAAATGATTTGAAATATAATAAAATTTGATATATACGAGCAATTGAAAAATAGCAAATTCCACACTATAAATAAATCACTCACATCATATATAAAACGAGAACAAAAACTTCAGGTATAAACCACAGACAAGAATCACGCGTCTCTAGGTGAAGTTCAACTGTCTTAGTCGCCACAGGTAAAGGACACTTGATCATCAAAGATAAATTTTATTTTTATTTTATATCTGCTTAAGCAGGACACTTCTCGAACAGGGACACATCGTTTGAGTCCCTTAAACGTTCATTATAGAGAGGTTTTATTTTATATGATATTGTTTTGCGTTTAACGCCATTTTTTGCACTAGACTGGCTATACATGGCGGCCAGTATAAATGGGTAAGAAAGAACCCGTGAAAAGTTCGGTAAAAGCTATGGACCCACGGGAAGCTAGTGGCAAGCTTTCTCCCATAACCAAATTGGCAGAGCCGCGAACCCACGAGGGACAAAAGTGAGATGGCAGTGATAAGAAATGGCTAGAGCTTTAGACCTCTCGGCCAACCGGGGCCCCGTTTTGCGTATTATAATCTTTATTACGCCACTATTTCACAATAGGTCATTCTGACAACTTTAGTTGATACAGCGTCGGACTTTTAATCGTTAGTTCTAAATAAATGAAAGACAACACTGTTAAACAACACGAGTTATAGGTACCAGATGAATTCATTATAAAAATTCCGAGTTGTGTCAGCTATATCCACAATATCGAAGAAAATACCAGATAATGAAAACCGTGCAACTCCTACAAGTGGGTTATGTGTATTCAAACTTTCTGTATGATAAAGCCTTTTAATTAAGGACCCAATGGTCCATACTTAGTAGTATTTTGGCTCCGTTGGCAGAGTGTCGCACTCGTAATCCAAGGTTCGCGGATTCGATACCCATCAAACACAGCCAAGTTCTGTCCTTGGGAATGGCGATTATCTTCCAGTCAAAAATGTGTTAAGAAACTTAACAGTGTCAACAGCTCATTATACCCTAGTGTTACTATAACGAACATGACCCCAGTTTATATTTTTTCTTTTCGGTAAGTTGAAGTCCACAATTCTCGGTGCCACTCGTTGATACATATCTTACATAAAACCTTTTGTATGGCGCTAAAGAGTCTAATCATGCTGATGCGCCGTAAAAATATAATCAATCAATCAATCTCGCTGCCAAAATTGTAGTATTTTCGACACAAACGCTGAAAGAACACATGAAACATTGTATTTTGGGAATCTGAAAGACATTGAGGGAAAAAAACATAATAAAAAGGAACTGATACATAAACATACCTTACAATCACTACCTTTGTGACTATTGTCTTTTGGACGGATAACTGCATCTTGTTCCTCTTTAATTTTACTGATGATAAAGTCACTGAATCTGTGATTGCTGTTTCTGTTGATGTTGCTGTTGACAAAATTTACTGTGCTGAGAATCATGTTGAAATTTTCCTCCTTTCCGGCAACACTAGAAAAGGTATTTCTCAATAATCCTCAAATTCCCACGTTGTTTTTTTTTTTTTTTTTTTCTTTTTCTTTTTCTTACACACACCGTTCGATCTATGAATGAAGTCTGTTCAATACCGGCTTTTCCACTCTAGTCAATCCTCTTTATAAAATAATTAATTGACCAATAAAGCTGCTGTTTAATCAACCAATCAAAAAGTCGTGTGCTAATGACCCGCATCAAACTATCAATAGACAAGTCACAAGGCGGATTCCCAACTTGACTTGTTTGTACTGCTGTTAAGAGTAGACTGAACACAGTGATGACAGAGCTAGCAATTTACGTATCAAGTTAGCAGGCTGGTTCGGCATAGACAAGCTGGGACACAACTAATATGTAATTACATCAGTATATATCGGACCACGTGGTTTGACGAAAGATCTAAATATAAGTAGGCGGAGAGATTGCATGCTGGAAATTCCAGTCACGTGATTTTGCTGAATTTATCAATGAACCTCTTGATGTGGTATTTGTAGCCCATTCAGATGATTCATATATATATATATATATATATATATATATATATATATATATATATATATATATATATATATATATATAATACATGACTTGTTGATAGAACAAATATTGAACTGTATCCAAAGGAAACTATATACCTACCTGCTCACGAGCATTCTTTACATAGCACAGTTAAATGGAGTGACGGTATGTCGATATTTAAATATATAATATCATCTTGGTGAATAGGAAGACTTAATTGAATTACCCTGTAAGTCAGTCTCTCCCTCAGTCCATCCGTGTCAAAGCTTGTCATCGCTTCTCCCCCAACACCACTCGGTAGACTGTATCAGTGTCAAAACTTGTTATCGTTTTTCTTCCAGCACTGCTCGTTAGATTTTACTGAATCCATGTCAAAGCTTGTCATCGCTTCCCCTCCCGCACCACTCTGTAGACTGAATCCGTGTCAAATCTGTAATCGCGTCATCTTTTGCACCGCTCGTTAGACTAAATCAACATCAAAGGTTGTCATCGTTTCTTCTCCTTTACTGCTCGGTAAATTTTACTGAATCAAGTCCAAGCTTGTCATCACTTTTCCCTTCCCCCCACCCCCCTGCACCGCTCGGTAGACTGAATCCGTGTCAAAGGTTGTAATATATCTCCTCCAGCACCGCTCGGTAGATTTTACTAAATCCATGTCAAAGCTCTCATCGCTTTTACTCCCGTACCGCTCAGTAGATTTTTCTGAAATATTGTTGGCTAATATATATAGATGCGCGGAAGGGTTTTACTTTTTCCCTCTGATACATTATTTTTGTAAGAAAAATTTCTGCAAAAAAATGTAAACAGGAAGCTATTATGAAAATCTACAATGAAGTCTAAATGTGCAGTTGATGTAGCTATGTTTCTTCGGCCCGTTTAGATAAAATTTCTTGAAAATATTTTTGCAAAGGGATATTTTTGGAATTGAACTAGTCAACGCTTGTCCTCAAGCCAGCTATATTGACATTTTTTTTTATGCTTCTATGTGGCTGGTGTAGGCGTGCAATCATCTTTCCCTTTTCTCCTATTTGGCCATGTTTTGGAAATTCTTTAAATAAGCAAAACAGGGGTTTGGGGAATTTAGTTCATCAACGGTTCTTTTCATGAAATTGGGATTTGATCGAAACTTTGTACGCTAGATATATTGCTAGTGTTGATGCGGAGGAAGGTTTACTTTTTTGTCCTCTGACACATTTTTAGGATGTTTCCTCTGGGCCCAAAATTGGTAGATTTCTTCATACAGTGACATAAAAGGGTATTTTGGGAAGATAGCTCGTTATCGTTTCCCATACACTGGTTGATTTTTTTTATATAATTGAAACTCTGTAGGTTAGATGTGTGATTTGTATAGATGTGCAGTATTACGTTCTTTTAGAACCGACCACTCTGGTGGCCTAGTGGTTAGAGCGTCCGCCTTGGATGCAGGAGGACGCGTGTTCGAGTCGTACCAAAGGCATACAAATGGTACTAACAGCTGCTTCGCTAGCCGCTTACATGAACAGGTTAGTGTTAGGACTGGTCGGCCTGGTGTCAGGATAATGTGACTGGGTGGGACATGATGCTGCATGTCTGCGGCATGAAGTCAATCCTAGACATCGTTATAAGCTGTCACACTGCAGATATCGTAGCAGTATGACTGAAAAATTGTTAAAGCTAGGTTAAAAATCCGAATCACACGCGCGCGCGCGCGCACGCACATACTTTTTACGACCATTTTAGAAAATGTATTTAAATATTATTGAAGAAAGGGCCTGATTAAGGTATTGGGTTCGTCATCAATACTCGTCTTACACCGCTTGGAGGCTTTTAATGGCACATTCTAGACATGTAGTCGGTATATGTGTGTGCAATAAAGGCGCACCTTTCTTCTCTGGCTCCTTTTACCGTAAATGTCTTGAAATTATTGTCGAAAGAATAAAGTGTTTTGATAATTCAGATCTGGATCGCTTCTCCACCCGCACTTTGTTGATGAAGTTATTGAAACGTACTAGGCAACATGTCTGCAGACACGCAGTAAGGTTTCATTTTTCTCTGAACATTTTGTTTTGGGAGTTAGCTTCTGAAACATATTCCCAGTATTTGGTATTGTGCGAATTCAGTTCTTCGTCGCTTTTTTCCTTTGTCACTTTTAAAAGTGGTTAGGAGCTTTCAGATTAGATATGTGGTGATGTAGATGCACACAAAGTTGTGCTTTTTTTTCTTTTGACACATTTTTGGGAAGATTTCCTGAATATTTGTCTAAAAAGCTGGGTATTATGTGAATTTAGCTTGTCTTTACTTTTTTCACCAATGCTGCCTGGTTGACCTTTAGACAAACTTTGAAGGCTAAATATTAGAGCTGATCTTGAGGCAAATAATAATAGTTTATTTTATTTTCCCTGACCCATGTTTTGGTGAGTATTCTTATAAAAATGTACAAAAAGAAGAATTTCGAAAATTCACCTTTTTTCTATTAACCCCTTAATAGGTTGACCACTGGGTCGGGGAACCATATCAAGGTCACTTTACAATCAAACATTTCTGGTTATCAGATAATCTAGGGATAATGAATATAATCTACAGAAAAAGAAACACACACACGCATGCACACATGCATATGACACACAATCTAGGTGACATGGACTTTGTGATATTGCTGTATTACTATTTTGTTCCTGTTTACCATCAAATCAGATACAAGTTACATATTCATTAATGAGGTCCATTTTTGAAGGAATTTGTCTTCTTTTTTATTTACCTTAGCAGTGTATTTTTCAATGTTCTTATGCATTGCAACTATTTGCTTAAAAGCAAAAATAGAAGGATTTTTCACATTGAATCTGCAAGCATAAATATAACATTTTGCCAAAATAAACAAGAAATTACACAAACTGTCCAGTTGTTCACTTCATAAAAATGTTTCTTTTTTGGACAAATGTACACTATTTGGGATAAAAGATGCAAAATGTTCAATTAAACGGTACCAAAACTGTGAAGTAATATTGCAATCATAGAAGAGATGCTCAATCCTTTCATTTTCACACTTACAGAAAGTACATTTGTTGTCGTCTAATACGTTAATTCTTTTCAGAAAATCATTAGTAGCGATTATTCTATGGACTAATTTAAAGTTAAAAGAGATCATATTGGTATCTTTGGTACAGCATTTCGCCCGGCTATAAATCTCAGACCACTCTTCACTACTTATATTTTTATTAAATACTTGCATCCAAGTTTCTTGCTTAGCAGTGTATTGCCTTTTAACTTTATTTAAAAGATCTTTGTAAACAAACTTGAGTGAATTTTGTTTCTGCAAGTTCATTATTTTATCCTCCTGCTTATAAAAATTATTATGCACTAAATTGTATTTTTATGGCGTCTTTCCATGCTTTTGGAATTTTGGATATAAAGTACAAGTATTTCAAGAAATCATCGTTTCTAGCTTTCGTTTTATTGGTTCAAAAGGTATTAAATTACCGTGATAATCTACTAGATCATTCAGAATTTCAAAACTGGTTTCTGTCCAGGATTTGTATAGATAGAGCATTTTGGGGGGTTGGTGGACAAAATTTAAAATGGTCATGGATAGATACTCGTTTGGACTTTGCTGTCCCTCTTTCCTATTAGATACTGCCAAAATTACATCTCTCCAAAAACTGTTTTTAATGATCTTACTAAATTCTTCTAATTTCCTTCTCCCTAAATTCCAAATATCCTTTTTTTTTAAAAATATTTTTGATCATTGTTGTATTGTCTATTTTCTGCCACGTTCCAGTTTCCTTTTTCAGCAATCTTTTTACACATCTTATCTTAATATACCTAAAGAATGAAAATATATGTATCATATTTAGTCCTCCCTCATTTTCTGGGGAAACTAGTATATCACGTTTTATTCTCTCTACTTTTTTAACCCATGCAAATTTAAATAATGTGTGATTTAGTTCTGCTTCAACGTTTGCTGATGGATTTGGAAGTGCTGAAAAAGATGTATGAATATGGGCAGAGTTTTTACAATAATTACTTTACCAACTATAGACAAATGTATTTGACTCCAGCTTGCCAGTATTAGTTTTGCCCTTGTTAGTTTCTTCGTATAATTAATTTCCACCATTTTTTTGTTTTTTTTGAAAACCTGGAGAACAATCTATGCCAAGGAGTGTAAAGTTAGAAGAGGACCAAATTAAGCCCATTTCCGGACATTTTCTTTCGTTAGAATGTAGATACGGTAAAGAATTGTGTATTGTCTCCTACGCACAATTAGGTCTTGAATCGCTGCCCTAGACTGCTGGTGTTTGTCGTGTAAAATATTAAAAGTATCCAAATCTAAGGCTTGAACAGTATTCCAGTCTCCGCACATTATAACTGATGAGTTCTCAAAAAATAAAATCTCACCCTTTAACGTTCAAAAGATCTAGGATATTCACCATTATAACCATACAAAGTCACGAGGGTTATTCTGTTGCCATTAGTTGTAATATCTAAAATAATAAATCTACCTTGACTGTCAAATCTTTCTCTATGAATTACGAGTTCAAAAGTATTTCTACAAAATATTGCAATCCAAGTACTATTACTAGAGCTGTGGCTAAATATACATTTGTATCCCCATTTAGCTGCCAATATATTTCATCGTTCTTTGTACTATGAGTTTCATGTAAGCATACTATAAATACATTCTTTTGTTTTACCCAGTGGAAAATGTCCCTTCGTTTAAAAACTGAACTTTGCAGGCCTCTAACTTATATAGATATAATTTTTATGTTATTATCCATGAAAACAGCAGAAATTTTACATATACATGTTTTTGTACAGGAATGTATGAAGTAATTATCACCTTGAGTTTATCATATGCATGGCTTTCACACTCACACAGAATACAAAGATCCATAATAAAATCATCCATGGTGTTACAGGACATGCTGTAGATCTGGCAGCAGTTAACATTGATACATATCAACTTTTTTAGTACTGTAACAAACCTTGCGCATGTGCTATTTATATTTGCATCCCTGTTTCGGTAGAGTGTATTAATTATTTGATTGATTATGGGGAGTCTATGTTGGGAAGATATTTCTCAAACCAAGTAATTATATAGTTACTAGGAGCAGAGGATTGAATGTACGTATTCACTAGACTTTAAATGTAGCACGAACTAATTTCTTAAAATCGACCCTCTCATAAATCTCGGAATATTTTTAACTTGTAAATGTTTAGTAATTTGAGATATCAATAAGTAAGTGGGTCATATTTCACAGTAAGTGGAATGAAATACAGATCTATGGCTTTGAAAAGAGTACTAATAAACCAAACACACGTGAAGCAAGATAAACATTGCAAAGGTGTAATTAGAGTCTCGCACTTTGCAAATGCAATCTGATTAAATTCAGATCCCCACTGCAAATATGAAATTAGAGTCTCATGAATGTTTGGTCGCTAGTTAATTAGAGGAAAGTTATTTGTTGTACTAGTACGTTTACAAGCCCTTCAGTTGACAACGCCTGTTATCTTGTTGTTGACACCTCTTAGCTCCATCCCAGCATACATGGCTGGTTAGAACTTAGAAGTGACAGCCTGTTATCTTGAGGTCATTAGAAATAGGGATACATCGACCTCAAGTTATTTGATTCACTCGGTAATGGGTTGTTGTAAGACCCCTGACATGTTACATCATTTATGACACACTTTGCAATATTTGTACAGATGTGCAGAACACATTTTATCTTTAAGTGCTCCAAAATGGTATTGAGAAAAGACGAATGTAAACTTATTTGCCACATAAGGAAAGAAAAAGCATGTTCAGGTTAACATACCTGATGTGAGGGTGAGATGCATGTCTGTGACTGCATGCATTGCCATATTTCGATTCAGGCCGGATTTACCTTTTGAATTGAAATAGTTAGTTATGCGATTTTGCGAGAGTTCAAAATAAATACAAAACATAGCCATGCAAAAGTTTTAACGTTTACGTCACTCTGGCGTACAGTACTTAACAAAATTATATTCTTTGATAATTCGAGAAACATTTCGGTAGGAATTTCGTTAGCAGCTCCGTGCCTTAACCGGGAATATGGATCTGTGCCTTAACTGAGAAATGTGGATCTTAAGATTTTAGTATGTAACGCTATATATTTTCATGATACACACTCACACATAAATATTTCCACGTATGGAAAATAAGTAAACACCTAACTTTCTTTTTATAATCACCTGTCTCGTGTTTCTGCGTCGAATGTTGGCAGAATGTACGTTTTCGTTTGGAGCAGCAGTAGCTCTGTTGGTCGAGCGTTGAACTTAAAATCTAAGGATCGCAGGTTGAAGAGCCGCCTATGCTAGCCTGCGTCGACTACTTGGGTGTATCCTTAGGAAGTGCGCTTGAGTCAGATTTCCTCGGTATGGAATAGCCAATATTGAGTGAATAAGTTCCGTTAAAGCCATCAAAAACAATAACAAAATCCATTAGTTATGGGAAATACAATACTCGTATGATTAAATGTTAAACGCACAGAATGTCAGATCGTTTTCACATACATACATACATACATACATACATACATACATACATACATACATACATACATACATACATACATGCACACACATACATACGATGCCGCTTACCTGATTGGCTTGCTGAGAGGTATCGAACCCATGATTCTTGGGTTGCAAGTTCAACGCTCTACCAACTGAGCGACCACAGCTTCTCTGTTAAAATAACACATCTCTTCTTAACGAGGATGAACATATTTCCTCTAAACGACGAAGAAAACACCCCTCCACACGATGACTTAATCTCTAAATGAAGAGGAAAATATTACGTCTAAACGACGAGGAACGCAGCTTAACACCAAGAATAATTAATTGCTAAACGAAGAGGAACACCTCTGATCTAAACGAAGAGGAACACACCTCCTCTAAATGATGAGGTATAAATCTCTAAATGAAGAGAAACTCGTTTCATCTTAACAAAGTGGAACATATCTCATCTAAACGAAAGTGTTAGGTGTGTGTGCATGTGTGTGTGTGTGATTTGATTATTAACGTAGCTTTAACAATCTTTCAGTCATATCGCTACGATGTCTGCAGTGTGGCAGTTTATAGTGATGTCTAGCAGTGGGGCATCATGCCGCAGACATATAGCGTCATGTCCCATCCAGTCACATTATCCTGACACGAGGCCGATCAGTCCTAACACTGACCTCTAAATGCTAAGCGCCAAGCTAGTACCATTTTTATGTCTTTGATATGACCCGGCCTGGGTTCGAATCCGCGACCTCCCGCAACCGAGAGGGAAGCTATAACCAATTAGGGCACAGGAGTGGTCGAAACTGTTAGATACATATGAAGATGAATTTATTAGATATATCTGAACAAGTTAAGTAGAGATATATTCGAACAATATTTCACTAGACAATTAAGAAGCTCACCTTTAAAACTATACGTTCAATTTATTAGTAGGGCCTAGTGCTCAACGTACAGATTGCCATAAATTAGGTTGAAATGGGATCATATGGTAAAAGGTTAGTTGCATACAGACTAAGAAATCATAACGGTCTGGCTGAATATAAATTTTCACGAGAATGGTTGAGTCAGGAAATAAGCGAGACAATATCTTCCCTAATTAACAATAGATCATTTTTATTATTTGTGTCATCACAGTCTCTACCAAGACGAATAGTTTCACGATATCAGCTTTGCAAACGTTATACTCCTATAAAATGGGGTTATCTATACAGTAATTACTAATAATCCAGTAATTTTAACAAAATATTAGTGTAGATATCGATACATGATATAATCTAATATAAGATACCTTTATTTTAATAAAGCACATTTTTTTTAAAATGTTCCTATTTCTCGAATCCTGCAGGGATGTAGAAGAGGCCCGATGCACCTTACGGCATGTAGCAATAAGCTGGGATTTAGAACAGGCCCGATGCGAACTTCGGAATGTCGTCATATGCAACTAATGAGGGTAAACATTCTGCCCAGAGAAGTGACGCGAAGTGATGTTCCAGTCGAGGTACTGTGGTTTTTAAAAGAGTGCTGTTTGCATTAAAATTGAACTTTGCATTTTAAGGAGTTTAACAATTCTTTGGCTTATCCTTGCTTTAAACACACACACACACACACACACACACACACACACACACACACACACATACATACATACAACATTTATTATGGATTTTGTATCAAGACAGATGTCCAGCAGACCGAAAGACACATTTATTATTCATTTTGTATTAAGGCAAAAGCCGAACAGAGTGAAGGACACATTTATTAGGGATTTTGTTTTTTTTGATATGAATAATATATCAGGTAAATTGTGATTAAAGGACGAAGTCTATTCACGGAACTAGGTCATTCATGATATGAATACAAATTTGATCTTCTGCTATAGATAAAGATGATGACAGATTACATGGTACAGCTTTCAAAGATTTATTTGTACGTAAGGGTACGTATATATATCCTTTTTGCTCTGCGTTGAATTTAAAGCTAAATGGGACTTTTTCTTATCTGCGTTGCTTATATTCAAGATTGTAATTTAATCATGTTTTCACGCTTTTATCGGATTATTACACCATTGCATTTTTCTGACGAAATATTTGATTGTACGAGGACACAGAAAGCATGTCCAAAATGGGAAGTAAAAATTAGATGGGAACGAACCCAAACTTGCAGCTACCGAAATGCAAACGAATAACAATAGATTAGTGTGGAAACGAAACAACAGTAAAGCAGTGCAAAGGACCAGGTCAATAAATTAAACTAAAAATCTTGCATTGTTATAGTATATAAATTCCATAAATTATGATTAATTTTTTCTTTTCTTTAGTGCTTATTATTTCTCCATGAGAATACTACATTTAATCATATGTGACAAAGACACAATTACTTATGTTCAATGAGCATATTTTAAAATTACAAGTTCTCATAAAAAAGTATGGTTTTCTCAAACTTATAAAAATAAATAGGTTTGGACATCCATTCAAAAATTAATGTAAAATACACTTGTTGCTTTTGTTTGAGTCTAGACTAAATCACTGTCATCTACTTACTCTTTTTGTAAAAATTGAAACAATCATCGGACAAATATGTCCCACGTTATTGCAGATGTTTTATAAATGATATTACCTTTTTGAATGATGTAGATGCAGCAGAAGCTGTTTATCGATTTGATGACTATTTCCAATGATATTTATCCGCCTTGTGTTGTTCACATATTTGGAATCATATAAGGCAGTGTGATATTGGCGTAGCATTATATATATATATATATATATATATATATATATATATATATATATATATATATATATATATATATATATATATATATATATATATATATAATATGTCACTGAGTAATAATATGTTAGCATTACCAACGACTAGCCGTACCATTTGTTGTATGAATATACCGTACATACTACCAATGTCCATACTATTTGTTGTATGAATATACCGTACATATTACCAACGACCAACCTTACCATTTGTTGTATGAGAATCGTATGAATACCAATGCCTGTACCATTTTTGATGTATGAAGATATTGTACATATTACCAACGAGCAACCTTACCATTTGTTGTATGAGAATCGGATAAATTAGAAACAAAAGTCTAACCTATGGTTCATACCTCACGGAACGCATTTCAAAATATGACACATCAGTTAGATCCAAAACTTCTTTATTTTCAGTTTAATAAGGAATAGAATAGCAGTGACTAGAATACATTTGAGAAGTGGGTCGGTTAGGGTGTTTCGTTACTTTTATAGGTTTGAAGGAGAACGTTTTCTGCTCTACAGTCGTATCCGTATATATGTGCAAATAACTCTACAGCCATAAAGTTACAACCGCATTACATTGTAACACACAAATGTGAAATTTAAGGTTTCCGAAAAATGTTTGATTTATAAAGTTACATTCCGAGGAGTCCTAATTAAGAGGCCAATTATTGCCTTCGGCGAGGAGAACATAATTACCTTCCGATCCTTCTAAATTAAACTCAGCGACTCGTCAAGTACCCCTGACTTAAGCGAAAAAAGTATTATCTTTATAATGAAATAATTGTAATGTACTGGTACCGGGAATGCTGTGCAATGCAAATGAGCCGTATATCACATTAGATATAATGGATACTGGCATTTGTATCACTGGTTTCTGATAAAGATTTTATTTAAATCGACGTAAACATAAAATTTTAATACAAAAGCAAAAATATATAATTTTGACTATTATAAATAATAAATAAGTATTCAAGCATATTATCAAATAGAGCACCCTAGTTAAAGAAAGGCTCTGCAGATGACCAGAAAACACTTAAAAATCGGGAAAATAGGCCCCTCGTTATAATAAATGCTTAAATAATTATGCCACTACATTTATATAAATGATGTAGATGCAACAGAAGTTTTGTATCGATTTGATGAATTCATCTGCCCCGTGAATCATATAACACTGATTGATATTGTCGTGTATATATATATATATATATATATATATATATATATATATATATATATATATATATATATATATATATATATATATATATATATATATATATATATATATATTAGCATTTATTATAACGAGAGACCTATTTTTTCCGGAGGTTGTTTCAAATTTAAAGGAAAATAAGGATTAATTAAATAAAACTGGTTTGTTATATACCCATACAAAACCAAGAAGTTTTTATATTTACGTTAATAGACGAATGGATGTCCAAATCTATGTATTATTTTTATTTATTTTGAAAAGTTTGATTAAGTAGATTCTTCTTATTGAGAAAATATTTAACCCAAATTATGCTTATCGAATGTAAGTAATATGTGTGTGTCAAATGTAACTAAGATCAATCTAAGACGCATGTTTGGGATACTGCCGGAATTATTCTAGCAAGCGTTTGAATACATGCATATGTATAATTACGTACAAACAAGTTGCATTGACCCTTCCAATTCTAACCTTTGACAAAACCTCACTGCAGAAATCGCTTTCATCATTTAGCTGGAACCGGCCTCTTACCTAACAATGCCTTATTTCTTAATAAAACAAACATTTTTAATTTGCTTCACGAACCGTAACTTTGTGGCTTGGAAAGCGGTATATTTTGCCCAGATAGTGTTTTAAAGGTGTGTAGAGTGCAAATTATCTACATATAATCGGGCAGATGGACTTTTTGCGTCGTCTGCAAACAAGGATAAAAAAGGCGAGATAAATCGATAACAACTGTTTCCGTTATCGATTGTCTGATGGCTAAACAGCCTCAATTTTTTCATGGATATTGTTAATTCATGTGTAAAGGACCGCTTGTAAGCATCAACTACGTTTAATTCACATGATTTCGTGGATATAAATTTTCGTGGTTTTGCAAAATGGTATAGTCATCAGTAATTAAATTCAATGATGGGAAAAGGGTGGTATTGTTTTTTTTTCGGATGGATCCTCGTCCGTTGAGTCTTAAATATTTATGTTTGCAACAAATGCAGAAATATAAGAAACAGTGTACCCCCCCCCAGCGCCCCCCCCACCTTGACTGTAAAGTTCGTTACAAACACAAAATGCCAAATCATTTAGGGTCAAGGTCAATGTTGCATATGAAAGTAAAAAACCAAAGTAATTCTTGCTTTTTGAAACTTGTAATCTTATAATGAAAATATTAAATACTGACGAATTTTGTATTTTATTATAAAACAAAATTAATGGTATTATGAGCTAAAATGATGCAATATTTATTTACATTTATGGACATAAGTCTTTTACACCGATCTATTTTTGCTTCGTTTTCTCACTGATCTGGCTATTGCTATTCGTTTTGCATTTCAATAGCTGCTAGACTGAGTTTTTTTTCGTTTTTGCAATCGTTTTTGATATTTTCTGCGCCCTCGCACAAATGATGAACTATATTTACGTCAGCAATCATGTAATCATCAGATAAAAGCCTGAAAATTTGTCAATCTCTTGAAGTTTACATTTAGAACAAAGTAGCACACACACACACGCACGCACGCACGCACGCACATACATACATACATACATATTCTATGGGACTTTTGTCTTGGTGCAACACGCAATTAATTAATCTTCTACTTTATTTGTTTGTTTTTTTGAATGTGTATATTGTTTCCGTATTACAACCGTTCCCATCTATCCATCCAGCCATCCATCCAACTATCTATCTGTCTGTCTGTTTGTCTGTCTGTCAGGGAATTCATCTGTCCAACGTTAAGTGCAGCATAATTTAATACAATATTAGTGCTTTTTATTAGTCACATAATTAAAATGGTACTATGTTCTGGTTCACACTTCGAATTCGAGGAGGACCATGACGTCACCGACTGGTTTGGTTTCTGTGAGTACGTTAGTGGATTATCAGGCCCACTAGATAGGGGAATACTCTTGATTTGCTTTATAAAAAGAGGACATGATGTTATTCTGAGACTTACGCTGCTCGTTCTTCTGCACTGCCTCTGCAATTCTACTGTGTTCGAAGTCAGAAGCCCCATCATGGATATGACTGCACCAGGTGGAAAGATCCTGTACGATAAAGGCCCAAAATGAAGTGTTGCAGTGTTTCAGGGATCCTGTACAAGACAGTCCCAAGATGAAGCGTTGCAGTGTTTTTGTGAGGACTTGTGGGATTCTTTGAAACGTTTCTTTTGACCACTTTGAGATCGCTTTCCCTCCTTCAACTCTCCACTCTCCACAGAAGATCTTTTATGGTAGTAGCTCTTCTGACATCCTCGGGAAGTGACCTGCGTATCTTAACGGTTATTTCGTCAAGAGAGTGAGGATGCTTGGATTGTCTTTCAGTGTGAGAACCACAGTGCCTGGAACCCTATCTTGCTATCTTATCCTCATCAATGTTTTGTGTTCTAACCCAAAAGTAATAATTGTGACCTATTAGGACAAACATTTTTTGGTCAATTTGTGGTTCTTGGCATGGCGTCTGTATACCGTCTATGTTTCGCAAACATACAGGAGGGTCAGCAATAATGTGGTTTAGTAGATCTTACGTTTTGTATATAGACGCATCTGCGCTCTCATGCATTTGCAAATAGTCTACCTAAGGTCACACATGCTTTAGCAAGTCTGGCGTTGGTTTCATCATCGATGCGGACTGCATGTGACAGTGAGCTGTCGATATAGGTCAACGTGTCCATTGCAAGGAGGGTTCGGCCTTTTACTGTAATGGAGGTTCTACGTAAGGCTTTCCTGGTACAGGATGGTACAACACATCTTTATTCTCGATACTGATTGTAAGAAAAAAATTGTCAAAGCTTTAGTGAAATAGTCCATAATATGTTGCATGTCAGACTCTGATTTGGTATTCAGGAAACAATAGTCAGCAAATAGAAGATCATGAACAGTCACTTCATGTAACTTAATTTTCTTCTGTAGTTTCCTGAGATTTAAGATCTTGCCGTCAATCCTGTATTTGAACTTGATCACTGTGTCATAGTCACGGAAGGCATCAGTGAGCATAGCAGAGGATATCATAATAAATAGGGCTGAATCCAACAAACAGCCGTGTTTGACACCACTGGTGACTTTGCGCGGGAAAACCAGGTTTGTAAACTTGGATCTGATTGGCAGTTGAATCCCTAGTCGATTTTCTAACTTGCTGGAAGGTAAACGGATTGAAACTTAGAAAAACTAGACCCGTACTTTACGCGGAAGAACTATGTATGCAACCTTGATTCTGATTGGCAATTGACTTCTTTGGCTGATTTTCTATAATGGTGTTTCTTACAGTGATAACTTTTGTAAACTAATTGAATCACAACTGATTGAATTACAAAACGCACTTAATAATTGGCGGACTAAATTGATGTTTGGACTTGTTCACTTTTCCTGGATACCTTTCCTGTTGTACCATCTCCAGACATAATTAAATAGTGCGACCATCGCACATAAAAACGGGTAGTTAGTGGCTCCAATACCACAAACCCGACTAATTAAATATCCTAGCAATCAGGAATTAACAAGTCGCAAAACACCTGCTTTGCGCAAGCGACTATATTTTATATTCATTCATTCATTTGCCATTAAAACAAAATGTGTTTATGTATAGGCGTATGTAAGTGTGTGTGTATATTACTAGTTATAAACTTCTTCCACTGCATGTATGTATGTGTTCAGGCTACCAATACAATAATAAACAAACAGGTCTGACAAAACTACACAAATAACTTTCCAACTCCACTATGCAAGAAACAATAATATATACAAGGTGGCTAACCCCGCCACCAGGCCCGGTTGCATAAGGCGACAAAGACTGGCAATGTGTAACACCACTAAGCCTTAGATCCCCACAAGAATTAAGAATATAAGGTGACAAAAACCCAGTCATCAGGTCCACCGCACAAAGCGGAAATAAAATATATAACAGATATACAGACCCCAAAGTATTAAAACACAACATTTAAATCCCAACATTAACCACAAGACCAACATATTATAAATAAAAAATTTAGAGGCTCATTGTAATTTTAAAATTCCATTAAGTAAAAAGAAATAAAAGCCCATGAACCAGACGGACCAGTCGCAAATGTCATGCCGGACTACAACATTGAAAGTCTAGTCGGAACCAAAACACCATCAGAACAACAGAAAGAAGACAGAGAAGAAAAAGAAAGCACAGAAGAAGAAAAAGAAGACCGACATCGACTTTCAAATTGCCTTCTTACACGAGGTTCTTCCTTTGGCTTATGAAGTCCTCTTTTGATAAAAGCTTTATCCCCAAAATCCTGATCTGATCCTTTGTTTATCACCATCAAAATTCACCCCCTCCTCCCCCCCCCAAAAAAAAATCAGGACAAAAACCTACAGTATATTGGGTGCCTGACACTCAGCTGATTGGTACTATTTAGAAATGTAAAAGTACACTACGTGCACAAAATTCCAATCTATCGTTAAAATAATAAAGGAAATTATATAACTCAGTGAAATTGGAAAATTGAACAGATGGCTTACACACTTTTGGGAAAATAATTGTCCACTAGCAAAACTGGACTAAAATTTGATCATACGAGCTTCAGCGTTCCAGGGCGTACCGACATCTTATGGCTTACTGCGTCACTGGGGTGCCTTTCCTCTTTGACTCGCCTAGACATATTCAGAATTCCAAGCTTAAGGAGTGCGACATTTGCATATAAAAACGGAGCTGTGGTGGCACCATACCCACAACTCCGCCTATTTAAGAATCCTGACTGACCTTCAGGACTTTAACCGGTCGCGAAAGCACCAGCTGCATAGGCGACCTAAATTTTATTATCATCATCATCATTTGCGCCATCATTCATTCACATTAAGGCAGTGGAAACCAAGGAAGCAGGACCGGCTTATCAAGAGCGGTGCAGGGCAGGCAGGCGGGAAAAGGAAAACGTGCATTTAGGAACACAGAATAAAGAATGTGTCCATAGCACATACTAAGGAACAAGAAGAGTACAAATGTCCTTCTTTCTGCAAAGAACCTACACCAAATGCTGCTGATAAGAATCTACACAAATCGACACTGCCATGGCTATAACGCGGTAGAGAACAACTTTAGCTGTACGAAGAAAGAAGTGGCAGCAGAGAAGTTTAAAGGGAAGGCGGAACGCTAGGTGGTCTGCTAAAAACAGGGAGGCGTAAGTCCAGTGACGTCACAGAAAAACACAAGCTATGCTAGCCCTCTTATACCGGAACAGCTAACCAACTTTCCGGAAGATACCTGTTCCACAGTAGCAGTCACAGAAAAGAACACAGAATCAAAGATTGGTAATATTGCCTTAATGTATCTTGTTCTCAATTTGGCTCGAGAACCTATTTTGATAATATCTCTATCTAATAACCTAATTTGATCTATTCGACGACCGCCATTAAAATTTCACCTATCTTTTATCCAATGCGTGATGCAAAATGCACATAAGTCAATTTGACTTCACTGATTGATATTTATTAATATATCATGTGTACACTCAGTACACAAAATTCCAACTTATTAATGTATGAGTCATTTTTAAAATTCCTTAACTTAATGTATTTGATCAATTGCACAGGTGGCTTACACATTAGTAGGTTTATTTATCGTCCACTAGTATAACTGGACTTGATTTGAAATTAAAATATGTCCTGGCGTTTTAGGGCTGTTGGTGCGTGCTCGGTGTATTAATTCATTAAAATAACTATATAAAACTAAAACCGACTGGCAGTTGAAAATTTCGGTTCGTACTCTTACTTGGTGGTATCAGTTTTGTAAAACCGAATTTGATTGGTAATTGAATCTTTTGGTTGGTTTTCTAACTTGGTGGTATCAGATATGTAAACTCGAATTTGAAAGTTGAAACCCTTTGGCTGGTTTTTTCAACTTGGGCTAACTCGAACATACTAATTATGAAAGGCTGCATCTGATTGAAGGTTGAATTCTTTGGCTGGTTTCTCAGCTTGTAAAGTTCGATGTATTAATTCAAATTTGATTGGTAGTTTAATACTCTTGTTGAAATTTAACTTGCAATGTACATCCATGACTGAATAAATCTGAGTGCTGAATTCTCAACTGAAAACTCAATTCTTTAGTTGGGAATATCTGGTGTTAACTAAGAATGGAATTACTAATTTAATTGAATAAAACGCTCTTATTAGTTGGCGGATTGGAAGTTGTTTGTTTGGGTTTGAGCGCCGATCCTAATTTTTTTCTCTCCACTTTTGCCTTGTCCAGACAGACCAGTTAAGAAGTGTGACACTCACACATAAACACCGAACTATAGCGGCACCATTCCTACAGTTCCGACTAATTAAGAATCTCGACGTTCGAGACTTAACCAGTGGCAAAAGCACACGATGCATAGGCGACTTTAATTTTTTTATCATTCATTCATTCATTTGCTCCATACAACATTGAATAAACCAAGATGGCGAGTAATCACATCGACAAGATGAAGAAGTTACAGGATGTAGTAGACAATTTGGGAAAGTTTAGAGGAAACTAGGCGAAGATATCCATTACAGTCCCCCTCGAGTCAAAATGGAGATAAACAACTTGAGAAAGTCAAAGGAAATATTAAGTTGTTGTTGTTGCAGGGTTTAACGCCATTTTTCAGCACACGATAGGCTATACATGGCGGCCAGTATTAATGGTGGAGGAAGAACCCGGGAAAACCCCGGAAAAAACCCACCGAAAAACGAGAAGCAGAAATATTAAGGGAGATGATGAAAAAAGAAAAAGAGGAGAAGGAGGATGAAGAGAAGAGGACAGAAAAAGAATGAGAGAATGGAATTAAAAGATAGAAAAGGAAAGGAGAATGACAAGAGAAAGAAAGAGGAGGAGGAAAGAGAGAAACAGGAGGAGGAAAATATGAGAAGAAGAAGAAAAAAATTGTGATGCAGAAATTGAGATGTTGGTGGAGGAAAAGAAGGAATTAGAAAATGGAAGATATCCAAAGGCCTTTTTCAGGGTCACTCATATGTCTCGAAAAGATTTGCTCTCTTGCCTAAACAATTTTAAGTCGATTTTATATTTTAGGTTTGCCTCAACAATCAAATTTACTCTCTTCCCTAAAACATTTTATCTCGATTTTATATAGGTGTGAATGATTGTTATTCATCAGTCTATGTCTATGTGTTATATATTTCTCACCCATAAAACAGAGAAATCTAGCTGTTTCGCTAAACTTACTTTTCTTATCTCAGTCTAGTCATTTCAGACCAGTCGTCTCAGTTAAGGTGTCCACGCACTCAGAACTACTTTTAAGAAAAGAAACCCTTGTTGTTTTCTGCTGTGCCTGACATAGTTGTTCTAAAATAAAACAACAAAAACAACAAATATATAACAAAAACATAGCAACGTAAGGTAAATCCATTCTTTAGAACACCATACAAAAACATTCGAGAGAGACAAAGACACACACGCATACAATGCCGAGCTTTTAGGAATTATGCTAGTTCGTTCCACACAGCATGGTCAATTTTATCCAATATGCAGGCTTAACTCAATACATTTTCAGGTCAGCGTCATTAAATGAAGCTAAAGCTACGTAACTAGTTTTAAATACTTCGTGTGAAACAAATTATATACTGGTAGCTACATGTAATGACGCTGACCTGAAAAATGCTACATATCGGATAATATTCTCAATGCTATGTGAAATGATATTTGACAGAAAACACTGATCCATGCACACAGACTGTATACCTATACATTTCATAGCCGCTCAACTCTCTTAACACCTACCGAAAACTTAGCAACAGCCAGAAAATGTGTTATGTCAAACATGTTTTAATCTAATATTGTTAAGCATCTCCATTTTGCCCCAGTTGAATAAAAAATATACCTATAATAATTAATGACAAATAATGCACTTGCCAGTCAGAAGGAATCATTTATCCGTCAACACATTAATCCATAAACAAATGTCACGGTAGCACCTGCCATATTTCCAAGACAGAAAAATAAATTTTCAAAGAATCCGTGAACTTGAAAATTTAGCACATGGTTATCCACTAGGGTCCGTATTTGAAGGGTCTTTTATACACGGGGGTAAAAAATTTTTTCAGACAACACAAGTATGTCACAAACAGTTTCACCTCTTTCAATGAAAAGGAGAGCTATATACGATAGTGACACAGATCACTAATTACCCATGAATAATCTAATGCAGCATGTTACTCTTCGTTACATCTTGTACTAAGTATAACTACAGTAGAGCTGAGTCCCCAGTATCGTTTCATTTTTTACAATATAACTTTTCAAAATTGGAACTGATGACAATGAAACGGTTTCTTGTAATAAATATTAATTATTTATTGTCAATTTCATATAGCATCCAAATATAAAATGTGATAATACCTCATTACTGTGCGACGTTTTATGTTGTTGTTTATCTTTGCTGACGCGTATAAATTATGTATGCAACGTTCACACCACAGCCCTCATTAACATGTTTGTATTAATGAGCCACATGTAAACATTTGCACGTGAACTATATTACACTAGTGAAGAGTTCTTTTTACTTTAAAGGAAAATATTGGGTAAGAAAAATAATCTACGTTGGGATGTGGACCGACATAAGAAAATCCCAGTCGCGGGGTTACATTATATGTACAAATAATGTAACCCCTTGAATGGGATTTCCTTGTCTCGGTCCAAACCCCAACATTGATTCTTTATGTCTATGTCTATATCTCTATATAGGTTGTATTCAGGTCAGACCCTTGCAACATTGTTGCCAATGTACAGTAAGTACCCTGACGTCACCCACCTGTTCCATTCTTATTGACCCTATACAAAACCCAACCATTTGTCTTGAGGCTCTAGTGGCCCAAGGTGATTTTATAAATGTTGACGCAAAAGTTGGACCATGGGGGTTTTGTAATGCTAATTCCCATTGACGCTAAAGTGGCCCACTTCACTACTACTAGTGTCAAAATAAGTCCCGTTAATTTGTCTTTTATTTGCAAATTTCTGCCCACCCCCTTGAGTGTCTCATCCCCCATCCTCATCACTCCATTCAGGGCAATATTGAAAGACGTACGAGACTTTTGTACTCAGAATCTGTAGTTATAACACAGTAACACCGTGGTGATAACTGCAATATTTGAGCAAGCTTAGTCAGTCATTTCTAGATAAGCGATTGAACTTACAACCTTCCTTTATTTAGTAGCAAACAGGTATTGTCCTTACACAGAGGAAAGTTACAACTATTGAGAATAAAGATGCTGAGTCAGCAAGTATGACAGAGCATTTCTTATGGTTTAAATGGCTGTGAAATTGTGACCTGTCAGTGAAATAAAATATTTTTGAAAATATATTAGGAAACAAATAGAGTATCTTAAACATGAAATATAACAAGCATCTTATCAAGAACGTTACATTTGAAAGTATTATTTATCATTTAAACTGAATACTAAACGTGGTTGTTTTGTTTTCGTAATATGTATCCGTTTCTCAGAAATGACCGCTTTTATACGCCATAGATGTTGATACTGATATTTTCATCCATCCATGTGCACCAGCTAGTCAATGTCTGTGAGTTTCTCTAGTTACCACTCTTCCCATGTGGTTGGAGTTTGAATTTTTAGATGAACAGAACTGACTATATTATATTTCTCATAGGACTAGATTACAAATACACGATGGAGCAGGCAACACAAATTCACCGAACCACGTTGAGCTACGACTCAGACCTTCAAAATCGTTCCATGAATGTGAGTTGACACTGAGTTCAAACTGGTCCATTTTATCAAGTTTAATTTCATTATCTCAAAAGTTTCAATGTTACAAAGTAGATACCACAGTACAGACTGACGAATGGACAAGAAATTACTACATTCATGTTTTTTGAGAGTGTAGTATCCATCTATGTGGACAACTGTCGTGTATAACGTGGACCTAACTTCTGACATTGTATAGTCATACATGCCGTCGCCTAATGCATCACATACCATACATCAAGGTTTTATTAGTCACTTAAAGCCGAGTAGTACCAACACTTGTACAATTTTATCAGCAGCTGCCTTGTTTGGCACTCAGCATAAGAGGTTAGTGTTAGGATATATTTATTTCAATTTAATTGTCTGTCAGTTTTAAATATTTCTATTTTTCATTACATGATACTGTAATGTAAATTTATTCACTAGAGATGATACTTTTTTTCAGAAATTTTCTTGACTGTTCGCTTTATAAACACCAGGTGTTTATCTAAATCCTGACATTGACTCAAAATGTGTAGCAACCACGTAAAGAAGTTCTATTTTTATTCTAAAATGATTGGTTGCTGTCGAGGTCATGACGGGACTATGTGTTTAAGATGTAAACAATTTATTTTTATTTTTTATTTCTTAGAGTAAAATGATTGGTTTTCGTCAGGGCTACACTGCGTGGACGTGATCTTTAACAAATGCCTAATTTCTATAAGCTTCTAGAATATGATCACGTGACCACCTTTTTACGTTTTAGAAGACGACATAACCTCTGTTTTGGAGAGTTATTCTCGGTTGCAGCTCGACTTTTTTTTACACTAGAAGTTCTGTGTTGTGCTGTTTGGAGTTATTTCAAATTACTTGGCTGGAGCTATTTCCAATTACTTGGATTTTAAAAGGATTAATTATTTTTTCCTGGAAAATACATGTGGTCATGTGAGATTCTTAATCAAAGACGGTTCTTATAAAAAAAAATGTATGCAGCTTTCCAAAACCGTAGTGATAATTATTGTTTCAACAAGGAACTGTAGACTTCAACACTACAGATTTCAGCATACGTCATCGTCTTCCATCTTGTATTCTTCGTCGAGAATTCGAACTTGAGTAGAACATTTTGTTATTAGAACTTCAAAAACTGTATTCTTGGATTATTCTTAGATTATATTTGGATCTGATTCTATAAAACCGTAAGTTTATAATTTTTTAAAATTTGTACATAATTTTTCCAAGGAAATAAACTATTGTATTTTTTCAAAACTTGTTGTTTTCACTCTTCCTTGTGTTACTGTTTATTAGAGCCTAAACACGTGACATAAGAATACATTATTTGATAAATTACAAAAAAAACCTTTAATTGTATTGTATGGTCCTTTCTAATTAATAAAATGACTTTGCTTCTTTGCCTTACTACCTACTCCCCCCTCCCCCACAATATACCGGTTTACAAACTTACTTATCTACCTTGATTGGTACCTGCAATCAACTTAACCACTTATACGTAATACAGTATGCGCATATGAGCGATAGAGTGAACGAAAGAACGAGCGGATGAATGCATGGTATAGGTGTCTTACTAAGTACCGGTAGGTACACTTACTCACCTACCTGCCTACCTACCTACCTACCTGCATGCCGGCCGACCTACCTACCTACTTACCTACATATCTGCCATTCAAACATAAAATATACTTGAGACAAATTAGCTGATAGCGCAACAGAGCAAGTAATCGCTCTCTAATTTGGTCAAGACGGGCGTAGTCCATGTACCCATAACTGGCCAAAAATTGGTGCATGCTGTTTGGCATGTTGAATTTACAAGACAGACAAGATGAGTCATGAAATCTTCACGGAAAAGAGTAATCACGTATAGGCTTCCATACCTTACTCCAGTCATATTGATGTGGCGGGAAAGTCCACCCCCCCCCCACCCCCGAAAAAAAAAAAAAAAAAAACGAAGAAATCTAACAAAAATCATTAAGAAATACTAGAAGGAGTGGCTTATAAATTTATGACCCCAAAAGAGGTGCGAATAGGATAATTAAAAGTTTGCATTGATGATTAATGATCAGGCTGTTTGATTTAATGACTCATCAATAAATTAGCAACTAAAGCCAAATAAAATAGATGGCAGAAGAACGACGTGTATAACTTGCCTCCAGTAAGGACCACGTCATGTTGTCCTTTATAGACAAGTACTTTTCTATAGAGGTAAAATGAGTTGGTAAACTTAAGAAAAGGATCTCATAACTGCTATAAAGGATGAGCAGGTGTTCTTAATATGTGTCCTGCTTTGTTAGGTTTCACATTTATACATATAATTGAGACTAGCTTATCCCTGAAAATTTGATACAAAGATGCAGATATGTCGACTTAACAACTTTCAGCTCTTTATATATCAAACCAAAGATAGCAATTTCATTTTCCCAACTCTTTTGCCCGTTATTTATGGGGTGTAGCGATAGGCAGAGGCGGATCGGAGGTGGGGGTGGGGATTGGGTAGGGGGTGGGTAGGGTGGTGATACGGCGCACTCCCTCCAAACTACTACAGATGAGTGTAAAGATTAAGTTTTTTTAAGAACTCACGGTACTAATAATATGGAAGATAGGGAACCAGTCTAGAAAAGGGTACAATATGGGTTTGGCTGGCCTGGACTGGTTGATCATGAAGGAAAGATTCTAGTAAAAGGAATCTTTGAGAGCTTATCCTAGAAAAAACTGAAACAAACCCAGAGATCTTGTTTTATTGATAGAATTACAGTCCTTTTACAGACTTGAGTTTGGTAAACTTATTACTTAACTTAGCAACCGATTCTTTGGTGCGGAATTGAAAACACGTTTTAAACACATCTAGACCCAGAAAATACCACGGCTCATATCGTTTTCTCTACACAGATGCTGTTATCAAGGATGTGTCGATGCTGACAAATATAGATTTGAAAAAAAATACTCAGAAATATAATGTTATTGAATTTTTAACAATTGTTTTGCACAGATTTACTGGAACGTAGTACATTGAGTCGATAACAGCTAGATGGTTAAAATTATGTCATGGCAACGCCTCAGTTGCTGGAGTTGTTCCGGAAGCTTTGCTTTCGGGCCCCTCTAGGGATTACGTATCACAGACACCTCGTCTACTTCGTTAGTCTCCATGTCCTCCGCCAACCCACCCCTCCGATGGAGAAAGAACAAGAAACAACAACAACAACAATAAACGAAGAAAGGTGTCTACGCAGAACTTTACGGTTTTGAAAAGTGTTGCTTATGATTAACATAGATTGCTTTATTTCGACCAACAAGAATAGAACCACATATCCCTTTTGAATTAGGATATTCACACCAAATTTCTAATTTTCCAAGTACTCATACAAGCGTTGCTTTAAATATCTCCCCGTGAACCCCTATCAAGAGGTTGTAGTTGAATTGTGAAAAGGAGAGGAAATGAATACATACAAGATCCACATTTATAGGAAACGAAACGAGAAATAATGATGAAAATGAGTCACATCCAAGTGTGTGTGCGTGGATGTATGTATGTATGTATGTATGTATGTATGTATGTATGTATGTATGTATGTATGTATGTATCTATGTGTGTATGTATGTATATATATATATATATATATATATATATATATATATATATATATATATATATATATATATATATATATAGAGAGAGAGAGAGAGAGAGAGAGAGAGAGAGAGAGAGAGAGAGACAAAGACATATAGAGACACATAGAGAGGAAATAAACAAACACTTTAAAATGTGTATATATGCGCCAGTATTGCAGGAAGTAAAAGTAGTAAACGTAAAGGGGTTTCTAACGCAGTAACCCTAAAAATCATCCAAACAAATACAAAGTTGCCATCACCGCCACCACCACCCCAAAGTCACCCCCTCCGCCATGTCTGACAGTGAGAGTTATCATCGTGGTGACTATGCTTTTGGCGTTTATATAAATGTATTTGTTTGAGTAATTTTAGGGTTACTTTGCCAGAAACACCACTTTATATTTACAACTGAACATTTTTTATCATCGGATTATTTTAAAAATTTAAATAAAATTTATATTTCATGAAAATTTATATTTGACTGATGTCAGCTGTACTATCACTGACACATTCTGCTTGAAATGGTTTTCGAAAACGGTTTTCATAGTTGTCGATTCTAACTGGAAGGATATCAGTTAACATACTGTCAATTATTCTGAATTCACGCGTTAAATCTTTCATTTTGTATTTAACGCCGCGGAAATAAGATCGTATTTGATCTTACAAAATGTTTTATAAGTCACACTAGCGGTTTTAGACCCACGTTTCTTGTGTGTGTCTCAAATCGAGGCTCTATTCGTTGATTCGACGAGCCAATAGAAATACCAACGCCGGATATTATAAAAAAAGAACGGATTTAATGCTGCACCGCTTGAGATTACACGAGAGCCGGTCAACGCTAAAGGTAAATATGAAATTACTCGTAAGATTCTGCTATAAGATTTGTAGCATTGTTTTACACACCAAAGCTTTTTATGAGTAGTATTTGTAATATTGCATTAACGCATCAAGTTCGGTTTTCGGAATATCTTCCGAGACATGATTTATGTCTCTGATTAGTTTTTTCTTCATTTTTTTTTACACAACAGTAAAAGTTATAGTATCAACAAGTGAATCAAGAAGCTGACGAAACTTATCATTGGCAAGATCAGCAAGAATATTTATATACTTGTCATCGACATCCGATGAAGTGTCTTTGTATCGCTCGTCTGTTAATACTTCACTTTTCTTTAACCAACTTTATGAATTAAATCTATCGTATTTTATTGCATCACGCGCATATAAATTCGTTTCATTTACGAAACTGGCACAGTCGCTTTCTGTTTCATCGATAAATCTAATTACTAATGCGATTTCATTCAACTTAAAAAATTTTAAGAACAAGATTTTGTCTGATAATTGCGTATGCGGCAATGCAATTTGACAGCATTACTCGCCGGGGCTCGTTCTTGTTTGTTATATTTCGTGTGACAAAACTAACTGCTTGTTTCGAAAGTTTGTTGTACTGTTCTGCATATATTGTTTCAACTTCAGTATAGTAATTTCGTACTGAGAATTGTCTAGAGCGTTGTAGAGATGGCAATGGAACATCATCGGCTTAGCTAATGTCGTAATAAGAATCGGATTGTACTCGCATATTTGTTGATTCGACTTCGTTGAAAAAAACGTTTCTCGTTCAGCATCATCGTAATTATCAACTTCCGCGTTAAGGTCTTCAATTATCTTCAGTGATTTATTGATAATAATCGGATCAAACGCAGATTTCTCACGCAACATTGGTATAATTATATTCGAGTACGCTTTGATGATCAACACTGCATCTGCCGATATGTCACCAACAATTTTAATAATTGTTTGTTTATCGTGGTAATACATGCCACGTTGTATAAATATTTCTCGTTTCGAAAACATATCATTGAGCGCTGTTTTTTTTTTGTTGTTCAATTTTGTTTTCTTTGAGTCTGCCAATTTGTTAAGTCAATTATGAGTATTTTCTATTTGAGTTTCTTCTGGCTTTCTTCCGCCGTTTGCTCGTGCTTTTATCAAATCCGATTTATTAATCGTGTCTGTATTTTCCTTGTTAAGCTCAAGCAGTACCTTTTTAAGCAAGCTTTACACTCGCTCTTGTTCGTTCGCGGCTATCATCAGGGTGACAGTATTTGCTTAGTGTATCAAAATATTTTATTATTGTGTCTTTCACTTGTGGACCGCGCATATGCATGATACGAACATATTTATCTTCGTTTTCTGTCAATTTACTATCATCAACGTTATTTATTGCATTCGAACGTAATTTTTTAATATCGCTGATTCTGTTTAGCACAGTTGATTTATCCATGATATCCCTCGTAAAAACATCCCTGTCGTGGTTAAAAATATTATCATAAAACTCTTTCGCGACAGTTATAATTGCTGGGGCTGTCATTTTATTTTACAACGTAAGATTAAATTTGACAGCCAACACTTAAATGGGATCGTCGGGTGTGTATATTTGAAACGCTCTCAGGCCAGGATACGGACTTTCTGAAGCGAAAACGTATATTCTGAAATACTGATACTTGTTAACAGTGTTCAAGGTCGGAATTGTAAAGAACGCTGTAGTGTTTATATATGTGTTTGTTGTGCTGTACCGCGTTGTCCAGGTTATATTATCGGCAAATCCTTCTAACCAGCAGTTATAAATTCTACCAGCACCAGAGTTTAGTCGGCCTTGCAAATGAAACTGTCAAATAGATACTGCAACAGGACAATTTATTTTTAACCCAAACATTTGCAGTTTCTCCGTTGGTAGTCCACTCTTGACCTTTAACCACCACAAAACTAAAAAGAAAAGGATAATTACGATTATTGTCGGTCTATTGTGTGAATGCACGTGCAACAAATCCAACCCGATTATCAGATGCTTCAACAAGTGTTGGAATATATCCAACATTGTTTTTAGTTCGTTTTACAACGCCCACGGAGATAGAATCGACGTAAGATTTATTTGTTAGATCAGCCGGATTAACTGGAGTAGAATTTGCTGTTATTTTGTTAGCGCCCATGTCAGTAAGACCTGATATTACATTTCTGGTTCTCTTAACATACATAGCATCAGCTGCAGCATATTCAGCTGTGATTGATGAGGTTTTACTGTCATCAACATACTTTTTTTGACAAGACGGATTATATGTTGACGCTATTTTATTAACGCCCATATCCAACGTATCAGTCATTGTGTCACCGTTTAGTTTGACAAAATTGCTTTTGACAGATATACCGTTGGTTAGCCAATCATCGTTGGTCAACGTTGTATTGTCAAGTTGTGTATTGTAAATTAACTTACCGCGCATGTCAATCGAACCTGTCATAGATCCACCGGACAAATACAAATACTGTGTTAATGTACCTTTCAACTGATCATAATCTACTGCATCGCTATCAGCTTCTGGAGGTGAGTTTGTTGATAATCCAGTTACTTTTGTGTTTTTGCTAATCACCAAGTTACCAGTTATTGTATCTCCATTTTTATTTACCGCGGCATCATAAACTGGCTTTAGTTGAGCATAACTTACTGCTTGACTTGTGTTTTCATTTGCTGGTGGGAAATCTTGTTCAAGTCCGATAATCTTGTTACTGGATATATCAATGTTGCCGGTGATAGTACCACCAGACAGCGTCAATTTGATATCGTCAATGTATTTTAGCTGCAGCCAGCTTACTGCTTGACTTTGGTGTAACGTTGCAGGCGGATTATCCAATCCGATAATCTTTCTCGATAACAGATCCAAATTACTGCTTAAAGTTCCGCCAGAGAATGTCAATTTGTTATCGTCGACTGACTTAATCTGAGCATAACTTACTGCTTGTGTCAGGTTCACATGTACTAGCGGGTACGCTGTTTCAAGATCCAGCACGAGTTGATTACACATCAACACATTGTCGGTCATTGTATCTCCGGTTTTGTTTTGATATCCTGATAATCTACGCTTCCGTTTGTTGTTACAGCGTTAGCAGACGCCAAACCTGTTAATGTTGTTATGAATTTCGTGTAATAACTCATAGTTTATTCTTACCGCGTGACAAAATTTTTGTCTGATCTATAATATAAATGTCAATATTGAACTTCGATAACGAACGATTGACAGCGCGTAAATAATAATAATAATAATAATAATAATAATAATAATAATGAGGACTTTGTATAGCGCATAATCTTTAGAAGCTCTAAGCGCTTTACAACATTATACAACACCTATAAGATAAAAAGCATATAATGATATGATTACAAAAACAAACACCATGACATTAGAAAACATTAAAAAACATGCTGAGAAAATTATTAAGGTAGGAAACATTATTAGGTCTTTAAGTTTGTTCTTGCAGTCGAAATAAGTGAGTTTTGAGAGCCTTCTTGAATGTGATCACTGTGTCTTTGTGTCTAAGTTCAGTGGGCAATTCATTCCACGTTTCTGGGTCCTGGTATGAAAAAGAACGCTGTCCATATGACTTTGTGGGTGAGGTCGGATAGGTATGTTGGACTTGAGTCCGACAGTGAAACGTAGCAAAGAGAACAAATTTTGTGTTTGATTCTGGATCGAGTGGATAGCCAGTGTAGGGTACAGAGCAGCGGGAAGGTGTGCTCTGATCGTGGTACTCTAAGTATGATCCAAGCAGCTGTGTTTTGAACCTTTTGAAGTTTCTGGAGCAGATATTGAGCTGAACCAGACAGAATTGAGTTACAATAGTCCAATCTTGAAAGTAGTAATGAACACACAAGTGTTTTAGTGGCATCAACTGAAAGATATTTGCGAATTGAGCTGATTGGTCTCAGCTCAAGATATGCAGCCTTGCATATGTTCATGACATGTTGGTGCAGTGTGAGAGTACTGTCCAGAGTAACACCTAGGTTTCGTACTGATTGTGTCAATTTAATGTTGGTGTTGCTGATATTTATTGTTTGAGGTAAAGGATGTGAATGAGAAAGTCTTTGTGTTGTGATCAGAATGGCCTCAGTTTTATCATCATTCATCTGTAGCTTGTTACATGTCATCCATGACTTCACATCAGAAATGCACCTCTCTACATCTTGGATGGTAGCATGAACTTCAGTTGGGTGGCTAGATTTGTATATTTGGGTGTCATCAGCGTACAATTGGTGACATACTGGATGATGATCTATGACACTTGAGAGCGGATGAGTGTACAGAATGAAGAGAACATGTCCAAGAACAGAGCCCTGTGGAACACCACAACAGAGATCAACTGGGCTGGAGTGTATTCCATTTGCAGACAGAATTTGTGTCCTGTTGACCAAGTAGGACTTGAACCACAGTAAGGCTGTATCATGAATGCCAAATACATGCTGGAGACGGTGAAGTAATATATCATGGTCTATTGTGTCAAATGCTGCAGACAAATCAAGGAGGGTGAGGACTGTAATCTTTCCGCTATCCAAAGCAGAGAGAATGTCATTAACTACTTTTAGAAGAGTAGTTTCACTACTGTGGCAAGGGCGATATGCAGATTGTACATTGCTAAAACGACTGTTTGAATTTAGATGAGATACAAGCTGGGATAGAACAACCTTTTCTAAGATTTTTTATATGAATGGGAGATTAGAAACTGGGCGGTAGTTCTTTAAATCGTTATGGTCTAGTGTTGGTTTCTTCAGCAGAGGCTTTACAATGGCAGTTTTGAAAAATGATGGGAATTCCCCGGATGAGAGAGAGGTATTGATAACATCAATTAGTGAAGGCAATACTGGATCTAAGCATTCAAGCAGCAGTGATGATGGAATTGGATCAAGTTCACATGACTTTGGTGCACTCTTCATCAGGATTGTACGTACAAAATCCATAGAGACAGGTTCAAATGCTGCTAATGGTTGCCACTCAAATTCTGTATCCCAACTGTATGGTGACGACGAGTCAATTGAAATTGTGGTGTCAAGCTTATCTCTAATGGTTTGTACTTTGTCACGGAAGAAATTTGCAAACATGTCATGTCCAGAAGGTCGACTGGAGAGAAGGTAGTTGGAAGTGGTGTAGATTTGTTCCTTGACACTAGCTTGTTAGTAATCTCGAAGAGCTCATTGCAGCTGGAACTTTCCATGATCTTAGTAGTATAGTGGGCTGATTTCGCTGCATGAACTATATTTGTGACATTCTTCTTAGCGGCTTCATAGATTTTCTTATGAATAGCGAGTCTGGTGGAAAGCCAGAGCCTTTCAGCTTTACGGCGGTCTCTTTTAGCAGTGCGAAGCTGGTCCCTAACATTGCTATACCATGGAGAACACAACAACGAACTGCCTGATTGTGATTACCTGATCTTGGGTCGGACAGGAACGGGAAAAACAAACTTGCAAATGAATTTTCTTCTCAATAACTGTTTTAACTACGATCGATTTGACAGATTTTTGTAACAATTTTAACAGACGTAATCAATAACAATAGACAAAACAATGATTAATTTGCTAAAAAATATTTGCTGCGTCGAGAGCAGCGTTTAAGAAAAAAGTTCAGCAAGAACGACAAGCTGCCACGAGGAAACTGCCAAACTTTTTAGACAATCTGATTCGTCAATGCAATCCGTGATGAATTAAAAAAGATTCAACAAAATGATTTGTTGGGTTTACTTGGTGAGCAACAAAAAAAGAAACAAAAAATAAAAAAAGAAACGGAGACATCAGTTAAAAAAATTTAAGAACAAGCTGAACCTTATCAACAAATAATAGAAAAAATAGACGAAGAAAAATGGGACAGGGAAAAAGAAGTAAAATAAATAAAACGTAAACAAGAAACGTAACTTACTGGATACGAAATATTTACAATAAAATTAAAGACAATAAATACGATACGTTTAATAATGTGTTTGGTGCTAAGCTTAAGGCCAGCCAAATCAGGGATATGGAACAAAACGTTTTTGATAAACTAATGGAACGTTTAATAGAAATACGTGTTGAAAATAAGGATACAGATGATGATATTAAATTGGCTGATGTAGAAAATATGAGTAAATTGTATAAAGAATATCGAAATAGTATTATTGCTGGTCTTTACGATAAAGCTTTTAAAATATATTAAATGACGTGGAACGTTTTACTGATAGCAGAAAATAAATTAAGTACACTAGCGAAGATTCTTGACGAAGTCGAGTAGAGGAGCGACGTGGGCATGGTGTTAGAGTATTTACCTCGACCGCGGAAATGGTTGACAGACTTATGCTGTTGATCATCGAAAGAAGCGGTAATACGAGCACATAAATTGATAATGAAATAGTAGATGTAACTGATTATCTTCGCGCAAATGGATTATTGATCGAAGGCGAATATGAAATTTTACACTATTAACTGTAAACTATTTTATTCATTACAATTTCGTGAGGCGTAAAATTAATGTGAATAGCATTGCTACTTGATTCATCACAATCAACATCAGGCAGCGAAAACGTTTATGTTAGTTACAATCCTCCAATAAAACTTGATCAGGCGCGGCAGCACAAATTGGATTAATTTCTGAAACAGCATGGCATTCTATATCTAATGTTAAAACGGGTATCATCGACCTTTTCAGATTCAAATCAGCGTCAATTGGTTGGGTCTCATTCAATATACCACAAGGTGCTTACAACGTAACAGATCTCAAAAAGACGTTAAGGAGCTTATTATCAAAAACTTTGATACTTCTGCCGACGCCTGTGATTTTGAGCTGACGCAGAACGGCAATACACTTTAAAAATAATTTATTAATTGATTCTATAGCAGCAAATAGAATCTCGTCTGTGATAAACTTTAACAACCACAATGCAGCTCAGTTACCGAACAAACAATATCACACGACGGAGAGGCTCCGGTTAACATAACGCAAGTAAATACGATTTTGATTTAACTGTTCTATCGCATCAGGATCTTATTCAGCACAGGGTAGTCGTGGTCAAGCAATATACATGGTTTCGTCTGACCTTCCACCAGGATCGTTAATGCAAGTTAATCCTCGTCAGATAATATATCATCTGATCAATCTTGAAAATCAGATAACAAGCATCAACATGCAATTGATCAATTTACGCGGCAACTTGATCTTAATAACGAGATATTACTTACTATTTGCATCTGAGATCAGTCAATTGAGAACGAATTTTTAAGACAACATTGATAACAAGATGAAACAAAGAAAAAGTTATCGATTAAAGATCGTTGGTGGATTGTTTGGAAATATATTTGCCACACTTGTTGAAAATATACCTGGAATGGCACATGATGTGCGTCTATTGCCATAGACGCATCCAAATCTTTTGTGACGGGCGCAACATCTCAGCAGATACTGCAGTTGGTCAAAAGATTGCCGACAAAATCAAGCGCTAGACGGCAAAGCCGTCCGCCGTAGACATAAAACAAGTAAATTTAGAGATCGTACCAACAGCAGATACAGAACGTGCTATGATGGCCACAACCAGGAAACCTTTTTCCAAGCGCAGTAAAGATATTATTCGAAATTTGGTAATGAAAACAAAACCGATTCAATCAGATATTGCTGAATTTTGATTTTTGTGTGACAATGATGAATAAATAATGTCAGTTAAAAAATTTCTTGATCGTATCGGCCAATTTGATATTGATAACTTAGCAACCAAATTAGAGTATGTTGACTATCTCGATGAAAACTCAGACGAACCAAATAAGGCTGGCGTCCGCACGTTTAACACAAGAGACGAAGACGTGTTTCTGTTGCCGAACAAAACAGTACTTTAATTACGCGGTCAATTATTAAACGCAGCTGGTGGTGATATTTCAGCTAACACTGAAGTTGCACTAGTCAACAACGTTTGGAGTTTGTATGGAAGCGCTCAATACCAGCTGGCCGACCAAACATTAGAAGATATTTCAATGCAATTGCTTGTTGCAAGCATAATTCTTAACATTGTTTCGTTCAGCGACGATCATTCGCGGTCTGTTGCAACAAGCTTTATGTGGTTCAAGGACAGTGGAACTGGAATTGCTATCGAGGGCGAGTTTCGTACTGGTGTTGGTGTTGTCTCAGCGGATGATAATAATTTAATCGCTAATTCAGCAGGTAATGCTGCAGATGATATCGGAGATTCAATAAGATTTGCTGTTGCAAATATATAAAATCAACTATACAATAAAGGATATGCTCGACGAGAAGCACTTTCCGCAGAATCTCGTCAAATCACAATGATGCTGCCGTTGAGCGCAATCTTTGTATCTTGCCGCGATTACAACGAAGTATTTCGTGGAATCAAACATGCACTTGTGCTAGATTAAGTAGAACAAACTAATTGCTTAATTCAAGCTTGTGGAGTAGATGCACAGTTTGTAATTTCTGGACTCACGCTATGGATACAGCGAATGGTACCGTCAATCAGCCGCGCAATAGAATTTGAGTCAATGTTGACCTTGTACACAAAAAAGATACATTCGATTAAAATCTATCAAATTGCAGTTTCAGCAAGTACTGATTACACATGGCGTATTACAACCGCGCATAGCGAACAATTGCCAAGACATATCTTTGTTGTATTTCAACAACAAGCAAGAAATATTTCAAGACAGTGCAAGTACCTGATGGACGCCATGCAAAAGTTTAAGACGCAGATAGGGGCTCTAAAATATCAATTGAGGAGATTAGAACGTTATATCCGATCTTTTATTTTAACGTGTCAAAACATTCTGAAAAAGCTATCGGATTAAACGCGAACATTGAAGTAACGTGGACTCTAGGCGCTCTTCCAGCTGTCGCATACAATGTATACGCGTTAGTTTTCAGTGACAGATTATTGACCATCGACGCAAGCAAGGGCAGAATGACCGTTCAAGTGTGGAGTGTTTTGGCGTTCTTCGAACGGTAGATTTGTGTGACATTTAACAATTTTGTCTGACAAAAAAAAATAACAACAATGAAATATGTTATGAAAGAAATATATTTGACACAAGAACAAATTAAGAAATTATCAATTGCAGTTGTTAAAAGACTTGTGGTAGCAGGCACCAGCGCCAACGGTGCTATCATGAAGTTAATGTTAACTCAGCAAAAAACCAATAGAATATCGAAGAGCAAACCATTCGTACCTAACCTGAACTTGGCTCAAATAACAGCGATGGCACATCATAGTGGCTTTCTCGAACTGGCGATGGCAACGTTGGCAAAAACGATATTGCCAAAACTGCAGGAGCATCAGGAGCAACTAAAAAGCGGTTTCCTGTGATGGTATCAAACAAACTATGTAGACGACGATGCCTTTGGCGCTTTTTTGATTTTGTGTGACAGTAACAGATAGATAATGCCAACAAGAAATAAGACAACGAAAAACAAAACAAAGACAACAGCAAACTCAAAGCGAAAAAGCAGCCGCAAAATGATGGCAATGCAGGGCAAATTTATAGGTCCACGTCTTGCAGGAATAACCGGCAGTCTACTGCCAAATCTGCTCGGAATCGGCCTGGAAGTCAACGGTCGAGGACTAATGTTGCCGGGCACTCGACGGTGACTCAACACGCGCTAAGCAGTTTTGAAGTATTATACAAATTAAAATCAGTGAAAGTTCTTCATGGAGTATATTCAAAAGTTTAATTATCTCAAGCACCAACATCAGGTTCATGTGTTGTTAAAGTTCAGAATTTTGCCGATGGATCAGGTACTCATTGGGTTGCCGTTAGCAACAATAATTATTTTGATTCATTTGGACTTCTGCCAAGTGACATTATCAAACAATTTATCCAGCGGAAAGACAAAAAAAAAATATATTCGTCAAATCAGCTGCAGCCAGTGGGCACTGCCGCGTGTGGATATCATTGTGTTATGTTTGTCCGGCAGATGACGGCGTGGAGTTCATCGAAATGTACCTCTGATTTACTTAAACTTATCCTGCAATTTGATCAGCGTCCGAGTTTGCGCAATGACGATCGTGCTTGTAATTTTATCAAACAATCGAATATAAAATGACAACATATTGCTTTAAATGTCGAACTAAAACAGCTAGTTCAGATGAGTGAGCAGAAAAAACAAAAACAATAACCGAATGATATTAAAAAGTATTTCTGCGGTTTGTGGCGCAAGGAAAAGTACGTTTTTAAAACAAATCAGCGTCGCCGGAGAAGGTATAGATATTTTTCCGTTGACTCTGCCAGGGCCTGGCACAATTACAGAAGGTGATCACTAACTGGTTTTAGTCAGCGAATAAATTTAATTTTCTGAAATACAAAAATAAAATATGAAAACTATTAATAATGAAATGTTACTTTTCTGAAAAAATAAAGTAAAATTTTATTTTTTCTGCAAAAGATCAACAATTTGTTATAAATCTGGTTTAATATCTCAATTTAGTCAGGCAAACACCCCATCAAAAAGCAAGAAATCTGTCCGGCAGTCACGATTTTTAAAGAATTTGATCGGAAATTGTGATTTTCGGAGGTAGTTAACCAGTCATAGAAAATTTCAGAAAAATAAAAATCTGACTAAGAATTTAATCAGCTACTAAACAAAAATGAAATAATGCAAATGTGAATGCGATCAAGACCTAGTTCCCAAACAAGATAAAATTATAGCTTACTGCCTGCGCTGTAATCGCCGTGAAGTAACTAGCGCTGGAATAGATATCCACACATAAATTGGTTAGTTACAACAACTCCGCGGCGGTTTGACGTTGCCGGGTTATAAATATACTGGCCCGTATAATCCGTTAGATCAGCATTTGGACGAGACCGACAATCCTTTACCAGGACAAGAGCCGTATAATCAAGTTGACGCGATAGCAATGCGTCATGATATTTCTCAAAACAAAACTGGTTGTGACGCGGTAATGTAAACGAAATGCATGATATGAAACCGACCAGAATGCGAGAACGCATTGACAGAAAGTCAACGTTTAATATGAGCTAAATATTAACTTGGGCTCAGAGAGCCCCGACATGGAGGATTATATGATGATGGAGTTGCTTTGCACTCTAACCTCGGAACTACATAGACCTAAAAGGAAAGTTCCAACGACGAAAGGTTGTCGCGAATTCCGTTGATGATATCTGGGCAATAAATCTAGTAGCTATTTAAAATCTAGCACAATACAATAATAACAAAAGATACTTGTTTAACGTAGCGTTTTTAGCAAATACGCGTTTAGTGTACCTGTACTCGATAAAACAGGTTCGTCAATAACAGATGCGTTAAAACAAATCTTCGTCGGCAGTGAGTGATGACCAAATAGAATATGGACTGACAATGGCGCTGATTTTTTCATAAAAAGTTTGAATAGTTTCTAAAACAAAATAATATCAGCAAATATGTTACCGGAAATGAAGTAAAACCTGTTGTTGTAAAACGATTAATCGTACGTTGAGCGCAAGGATATACAACAATTTAAACAACGAAAAACACGAACAGATACATTGACGCTCTTCCACAAATTGTATCTGATTACAACAACGCAAAACATAGAACCCTTTCAACTGGAAAAGGAAGATGTCGCCAACTGATGCGATTAAAAATCCGTTGTTAACAAATGAAAATATGTACCGCCGACATAAATTTAAAGTATGAGATCGAGTCAGAATTTCTCTAACAAAAAATATTTGAAAAAGGATTTATAATAAACTGGACCGAAGAAGTATTTGTTGTTGATAAAATTCTAGCGACGATTCCTGTCACGTAGGCGCTAAAAGATTTGCTAGGAGAACTAGTAATTGGTAGTTTTTACGAACGGGAACTATAGCGGACAGATCAAGATATTTTCGCTATCGAACGAGTAATCACGAAACGAGGTAAAAATGACGCGGATACGCAGGTAAATTGAATAGCTGGATACCAACATCAAGTATCAAACAATAAAATTTGGCGATATATTTGCTCTTTTCGTACAAGAACAGACCGACATTTAATCGGTTTAAATAACGATGTCAAATACTGTTTTGGATATGGTGTCAGATGCATCAGGTTAAATATTTTAACAAATATAAAATGGACTTTTATACTAATTTGCCGACCTGGTATCTTAACGGTCATGAACGGCTTTATCAATTGCCAGAATAACTGATTTTCAGCAACTGTAAAATCGAATTTCGATATTTGTTTGCAATGTCATACTTAACTTCGCATCGCCCAGTTGTCGATCTGCTGCATGCTTTTTTTTGTCAACCACTGTCTTCATGCGTCAACAAAGTCAAATGAAATTCATATTCGACTTTATCATCAGCGACGAATTTCCTTTCGTTGGTGATGATTACATCATCGTTGTAAATATCTGCTAGGCATTTCATCAGATCCCTATTATCATTACCTTTCGTCTAAATGTTTGAAATAACAATGATTATATTTCATGAAAAAGCAACAATAGTTAACCGAGATGAGCTTGAAGAAGTTGTTCGACAAGTTTTCTTTGCAAACGAAATGGATACGGTATCTACCAATTTAAGTTTAGTAAACAGTGGTAGCGATAAAGTGCTTCTGACTGAGGAAGAAAAAAAAACCCAGCTAAAAGATGTAGTTGCTTATGTAAGCTATGATAGGGAAACTATTATGCTCTGGTGTTATATGTGTATTGATCCAGCAGAACTAATACAAATCTTACAAAAGATTTAGTTAGCATATCTAACGATGTTTCTGTCAAATGTTGATTGTGAGGTAGCGGATTTTTGTCTACCATCTCCTACTGAGCTGATAGATGCTGAATGAATATTAAAATATCCTAATGAATTAAATTTCATTTCTTCGTTTGCTTCGAGATTTAACGAAATAATAGGTTTAGCTGTATTTCTAAACTTAGCATTGCCATCTTTGCTTTTTCTAAGACTCTCTTGCTGAATATTGAAACCCGCTGATGTTGTGTTTTTTTTTAACCAAACGGCAACTTCGTTTGAGATTTATCACCGAACTAAGCATGTTTCCCGCACACATGTTGTACTTGGGATGTACATGATAATATTGTTGTTCGTTGGCACTCACCATACGAAAATTTGTGTCTTTATTAATATATGTTTTTCATATGTTTGTTTGTATGTTTTTTGATACCGTATTAAAGATTTGTAAAACGTAGTATATAACGATGTTGAAATTGCGTGGTATTGCTAAAAACAGCATAATCACTTTTGTTAAACTTGCTACAGCTTTCACCAGATTAAATAACAGCTATCGATTTGGTAACCAATTTGTCCCTGCAAATGTTTCGTCGACGAATCTTTTCCTTTGCTCCAACCAACAATCAAACGCGAACTTGACGCGCACAAAGGACTAAACATCTTAGGTCAGTATCATGTAATACCGTCAAAATTACATGCATTGTCATAGAGTGACATCGACGAAAAACTTGCTGATTCGTATATCAGAGCAAATACTAACTCAGAACCAACCTTGATTTGCTCGCTGATGAGATTCATCAAGAAATAAAAAAGATCGAAGAATACACATCAGGATCTGATTGGAAACTAGTGTCGATTTTCGTGATAATATTTCATACGATGAAATACAATGCATTACGCGGAATCTCGTACGTTAACCTTCCAACGAAAGTGAAAAACAAGAAATATTATATCAATGTTAAAAACACCGACAATAGATGTTTTCAGTAGGCCGTACTTTCTGCGTTATTTTCAGCAGAAAAAGATGGTAATCAAACCATAATTGAAGTTTAATTTTTTTCTGGAACAGAACTTCCCGTTTTTGAAAATCAAATACAAAATTTTGAGTTGTTAAACAATATTTCTGTAGGGGGGTTTTGCTGGGTGGGTGTCCCGCTTATTTTAGTTTTCCTTATCTAGAGGTTGACCGCCCTCGACGTTATTGCCCGGTTAGTGTAAATATAAGTATAAGTGGTGAAAACTTATAGGTGAAATAGATAGAGATCTGAGCAGGTATATAGAACAAACCAACACGAGCCCCCGTACATGTAAACAAACAATGTAATCAATTACATGAAACAACTGTGAGAATTCATTACATAAGGAATATACTCTGTTTTTAGATATAAAGTTTCCACCGAATTATGGTAAAGAAAATAAAACACAAATATATTTAAATAAGGTAGCCGATCTGTTTACTGATAGATTTAGTTCATCATAGGATCGAGTGAACAATCGAAGTCAACATCTTGTACAATTGCATAACCTGTTTCTTCGGTTCGCTCTACTTCAACTGTAGCTGTTCAGACCCCTGGATTTCAGGATGTTACTTTCTACAATCCGTCTCAGGACACTCTTGGAATACGTCTCAGAATTGATACGTCGCAGGATTGCTTCACAGGATTGTACTTCCCACTACACTTCTCTCTATAATTCTCAGTATACGTCTCAGAATTGATACGTCGCAGGATTGCTTCACAGTATTGTACGTCCCACTACACTTCTCTCTATACTTCTCAGTATACGTCTCGGAATTGATACGTCGCAGGATTGCGTCACCGGATTATACATCTCAGGAGCTATTTTCTCCCTTTTAAATAAATATAAATAGAGACAACCTAAATTTCCTGTTATTTATGATACAGGGGACTTTGCATTATCCCTCCCCCCCCCGTTATCAGATTTTACTGTCAGTGCTAGACAGATGATAAGGCTATCAATGACTCCACATGTCTATAATGACCCTAGTTAGTCAAATGGCTAATTTGTCACGTATTAACATCACACATTAACACACCACACGAAGCCTAGCGGTTCTGAGCCAGCCTCAATTTACACAGCGAATAAATGAGATATATTACATGAATTACTACGTCAATTCAGTCAATACACACTTACTCTTAATCATAAATGAAATCTTCTAAATTCGGTGAATTCACACGGATTCTCGTAATCACATTAACTAATGTAATGCATTAAATTCTTAGAACCTAATTCTTATGCAAACAAGACGACAAATTCAAACAATTCGTCAAACTTATCTAATGATTAATGTACGACTTCCTATGCATAAACTCAACACAGTTATACTTCATAAAGAAAATTGATGTACAAATGTAGAAAAAAAGATTCATGGAAATACAAATAAATAAATTCAGCAAAGCATTATATATGGCATCAACAAATTACATGGAATTGTCACACTATCTTTGCTTTCAACGTTCCTCCCTCCAATCGCCAAATTAGTTCATCGGTTTCTTTCGACAACAGTCCCCTTTGGACAACATTTTTTTTTTTACGAGGGAGTTTCTTGCAAATTCCCTGGAGCCTACTCTGGTTTCTCTTGCAGAAAAGCTTAGACTGATTAAAATTTCGATGTGGCGATATTAAAACCTAGGAAATTTTGTGTGGGAAACACGCTCCTTATTTAACGTAACGAATCAGAATCAAATATCTCTGCCGCCTTTTCCAGAGGCGCCAAAGTCGGGGTCAGCTTGACCTGGTAGTTTGATAGTTACAGAGCTTCTGCGAACTTTCAATTTTGACAGTTTTACCATGAAAATAAAGTTTACCATGTCCCTAATAGTCCGTCTGGCTGCTGTCTAAACAAATGCTTAATTATGAATAAAATTCTCCCCTCGAAAGGACATTACCGAACATGGCATTATGGCGATTTGACACGCGCCTGTCTCCATAAATCTAAATAATTGTTCTCTGGTCTGAAACTAATGTATTCTTCTTAGATCGCCAGAAATTTTCCCCATCACAATTTCACTAAACGTGTTTGGCATTGATGAACATGATCAATTATATCCTAGGTATTTTCTGCAAAAGCTTCTCAATCAACGATAAATCATTTTATGTGGATCAAAACTTTATCGGACTTGTTGGAAAACAGTACAACAAACACAAAGAACATAAATATTTATGTTACCGATGTTTGCATGGCTGCGAGGATAAAGAAACGTTTGAGAACCATTTGCAATACTGCTTAGAGATTCGGCGAATAACAATGACGTCAAAGCGAGTTAAATTATTACAGTTTAAAAATTTTAACCACAAAATGAAAGTGCCATGTGTAATTTACGCCGACTTTGAGTGTTTTTTGCAGCTTGTACTTGCTGCAGAAATCAAGCCCGACAGATCATCGACGAGTTAAACACAAAATCATGTACCCGCTGGAGTCGCATACAAAGTTGTGTGTGCGGTTGATCCAAGTTTGTCCAGACCAATCAAGATTTATCGTGGGAATGATTCCGCAGTTTGGTTGTTAAAGAAATTTATTAACGAAGTTGATTTTATCTCTGACAGACTAAAAATGTTGCTCAAATGTCGCAGTTGACGCATCATTAAGAAATTTATTTTGAGGAAGCAGAGATCTGTCATATTTGTGAATTACCGTTAAATGACGACCGAGTCAAAGATCATTGCTATTTGACCAGACAATATCTTGGCGCAACACATGAAAATTGTGATCATAAATTTCATGCTCCTGATTTTATTCATGTTATCCTTTACAATTTCCGGGGTTATGACAGCCATATTATCGTAGAAGCTTTAGGTGACCCAGAAATCAGAAAACGGTTAAAACTCGACAATGGAAGAATAAAGTGTATTTCAAACAATTTAGAAAAATATATGTCTGCTACACTTGGTAAATTAAGATTCATTGACAGTCTACAGTTAATGGCGGTGTCGTTGGACGAGCTTGTCAAAGGTTGCAAGGATTTTAGTGACCTAGAAGATTGTGTCGGTGAAAAATATACTTTGTTAACCCCAAAAGCGGTATTTCCGTATGAGTATCTCGATGATTGGTTAAAGTTTGATGAAGCGCAGTTACCAAGTAAATCAGAATTTTATTCCACACTTTAAAATGAAAACATATCTGACCGCGAGTATGAGTGCGCGAATTCAATCTGGAATAAATTTGGTTGTAAAACATTTGGCGATTATCATGATGTTTACTTAAAGACCAATGTTCTATTACTCGCTGATGTATTCGAACGTTTTAGTCGAGTCAACCACAACAATTACGGGCTTGATCCTTGTTGGTATTATTCTGCGCTAGGCATGTCGTGTGACGCGATACTTAAATTTAGTCAGGTAAAACTGGAATTGTTGACTGACGTTGACATGTTTAACTTTATTGAAAAAGGAACCCGCTTTATCACAAGAAAGTTTGCAAGCGCGAATAGCAAGTACACGAAAGATTTTAATCTTGAAATTGCGTCCAAATATATTATTTACCTTCTCGCAAATAATTAATAGGGTTACGCAATGTCAGAACCAATGCCCGTTGGTGGATTTCATTGGATTTCTTCTTCTGATGATGATTTTGTCAGCATGAAAATATTTAATGAAAATCTTGATGCAGTACAATGACGAAAGACAAATTTAAAGTTGAATAAGCTAATTTATGTCGGTTCCGCAGTACTTGATCTATCGAAATGGCTGATATACGATTTTCATTACAACTTTGTCACGACGCAATGCCGTCAAGTAAATTATTGTTTTCTGACACAGACTCATTAGTCTACGAAGTACAATGCGAGGATGTTTATCAAGAAATTTGTAATCGTTCGTTGTTTATCCTCGAGACAGTGGATTACTCGACGAATCTAATAAAAAGTAATTGGTAAATTCAAAGATGCAATGAACTCTCTGATTCTAGCCGAATTTATTGGACTGCGAAGTAAAATGTACGCGGTGCGATTAGCCAACAACAAAGTAACCAAAAAAGCAAACGTTATACGGCGGTGATATATTAAATCACTAATGAATTTTGATGATTGTAAATATGCGCTTGACGGAAAGTTTAGTTTCGTCAGAACAATGGCAATTAGAATTAATCATCACAAACTTGAAACTGATGTTATTATAAAACGTGGATTATCAAATTGTGATGACAAGCGATGCTGCGAAAACGGAATTAACACGCAAGCACTTGGTCACTACAAGACACATCACTGGGACCTTCTTGATGTTATATTTTCCAGCCAGGCAATGAAAGGGTATAAACTTTTATCTGCAAATAGCAAATAATGTTTGAAACATTGGCAGTGACAGATATCAACAGCCTCAAGATTAAAAATCGTATAGTTGACAATAAACCATTGAGAGCTGAAATAACCACTGAAATTTCCGGAATATGTTTCAGTAAATTTGACAAACTTAAACTTTCATTTTTTAAATTTTATGGCAGTGAATATTTCAAATATCTCTGGTAATTAAGATCAACACTATTAGAAATGTTTAATAACTTTCCTGATCCGATCAGTCAACAAAAATACACTAAATTGACAATAGATCTTGATCGATCAAAAGTATTTTCCAACGATAGTAAGTACCGATTTAACACAATCGCGATAAAAGATTTATTCGAAAGGCGTCGACAAGTAAGTGGAACAATAACATTTTGTCTTTTTCATCACAACGATGAAATATTTATGATATCAACCGTTGAAACATTAACGATAGGTTAAGAAGTTGTATAAAACAGTTATCCAACAATAAATATAAATTTTATCTCGCAATAAAAATATCCGATAAAACAATTTTTCAGTAGTAAGCGTCAAGGGGTGTTTCTGGCGAAGTGACCTTAAAATTAACCAAACAAATACATTTGTATAAACCCCCAAAGCATAGTCACCAAGATGATAAATCTCACAGTCAGATATGGCGGAGTGGGTGGCTTTGTGGGAGGCGTCGATGGTAACTTTGCATTTGTTTGGATGATTGTTAGGGTTACTGCGTTAGAAACCCCTTTACGTTTACTACTGTAAATAGTAAGAAAATAGAAAGAAAGTCACATACCCATAATCGATACCGCCAAGTGAATATATGGTCATGCGATAGTCGATTACCGATACTATCAAGACCTTGATTCCAGGAATTACTTTTTACATTTACTCGCAATGTCTCTCTCTCTCTCTCTCTCTCACACACACACACACACACACACACAAACACACACGAATCGAGTTGTAAAGACGGCTCATCTCGCCTGAAGAAAGCATTCTGCGTTTCTTTGAACTTTCTTTATTCAGTTAATCGAAAAAAATTGTTGAAAGCAAGTTATAAATAAATTAATTTTCTCCAGATTGAAGAGCTGTTTTAATCTGTTTCATTGTTATTTGTACATATGTAATTATTAATGTTCTTTATACATAGATAATTAGTAATGTTCTTTGTAACGTTTCATTGGGACCAAAACCAGACTCATGAAACCGGAAGCTAGTCCGTGGTCTCTGAATCAAGAATGCAATGAATGCATAAATCAAAATCCCTTATCGCTTATCACTTCTTCCAGGGCAATTTATTAAGGCGGATCAGAAGTCAGCACATATACCACATAATTACGACACCGTAGTGATTACTGAAGGACTTAGTCAAATTCAGTCAAACGGTTCTGGAGAAGTGTTTGAACTTTAAGACTTGTCCTTTTCTTTCGTGCAATGAGATATATCTAATAAAAAGTTGGTATTGTTCTTAACACATTTACAAGCGTTAAGATTCGAATACTTTCAGCCTAACATGGCGGCTCAAGAAGACGTCATTTTAATTTTGCATTATTGTTCTTAACACATTTACAAGCGTTAAGATTCGAATACTTTCAGCCTAAAATGGCGACTCAAGAAGACGTCATTTTAATTTTGCATTATTGTTCTTAACACATTTACAAGCGTTAAGATTTGAATACTTTCAAACTAAAATGGCGGCTCAAGAAGACGTCATTTTAATTTTGCATTATTGTTCTTAACACATTTACAAGCGGCTCAAGAAGACGTCATTTTAATTTTGCATTATTTATGGCAACACTGGCCATATCTCACAGCAGATCTACATGATTGTAACGTTTGTGATAGAGTACTAATTTTTGAGAATTCGTTTTAAACATTTTGCTCCGATTTCACTAAATTTAAGATTTTGCATTATCCTGTTTACTATACATACGGCAATATTGTGATTTTACATTATGTTGTTTACTATGCATACGGCAATATTGTGATTTTACATTATGTTGTTTACTATGCATACGGCAATATTGGTATTTTTATCAGAGGTCGAAATATTAAAAGAATGAACAATATTTTTTTAGTTTTAAAATATTTTTATTCTCGAAATATATAGTGTAGGGAATTCATAAATTGAAGGAAATCGTCAAATTCTTCTCACCGATAAAAACGAGACTTGTTGGAAGAATAAAAAATAATTGTTATTGTACATAACTCATTGATACCTGTTGAATATTAAGTTTTCATGCAATGGAAAATATACAAACACATCTCAATTATTGACGGATAATTTGATACGTTTACTGAAACTGTAGTCTGATATCTATGGGATTGGGAGCAATTACTTTATGGTAGAATAGAGCAGAAAGACGTCAATGTAGATTATTGAAGTGTATTGATGTCTAGCAGCAATTTTATAATCTTAGACTAGACCAACATCATTGTGGATTATATAGAGCAGGGGTCTCAAACGCGCGGCCCGCGGGACGCATGCAGCCCGCCAACCGTATCCTGTTGCCCGCAAAATGACTGAGTTCACAGGGTGTCATGAGAGATAACAAAGGCTTTGCGGCCCTTGGGCCATTAAAAATGCCCCCATGCGGCCTTCAGGGTGGTTTGAGTTTGACACCCTTGATATAGAGGATATTTGCTTGACACGATACATTTCCTCGAGTGGGCGAAAAACTCAGTATTTTCACCCACGAGATGAAATATATCCGTTATTGATTCGTAGCAAGCAATATTTGTATATATACTCAAACGTGTTGGCTATCAGAGTGTACTGTTTAACAGGCAGAAGAAACATATTTGTGACTGGATCACGTGATGTCCACTGTTTATCATTTCATTTATGCTGTGGTTTCTGATTAATCGCACAGAAAATATAAACAATAACATGATTCTCCTACCTAATTCAGAGTAAGATATCAGATTGCAAAAAAAAAGAAGAAAATAATTCGTGCATGGTTGGTTTTGAAATAGATTAGGAGGCCACATTTTCTTTTTGAAAATAATATATTATACCTTTATACATTATTGACGAATTAACGATATGAGGCCACATTTATCGCTCGACTGCGTAAACGTCTAAGAATAACTTTGAATTTCATGGTTATAATGTTATCCGTGCCAGTGAAAGATTATGATATGTTTTCACTCCAGTTAAATGTGAAGCTAATTTCTTCGAAATTTCATTAGTGCACGGCCTTGCATAATATAAATGAGGGTCTTGATGTCTAACAGCAATTTGTAATGGTAGAAAAGACCGACGTCATCGTAGATTATTTAAGGGTCACGATGTCTATCAGCAATTCGCCATGGTAGACAAGACCAACGTCACTGTAGATTATTGAACGATCTTGATGTCTAACTGCAATTGATAATGGTAGATTAGACCGACGTCATTGTAGTTTTATAAGGATCACGATGTCTAACAGTAATTTGTTATGATAGACTAGTCTGACGTCATTGTAGATTATTGAAGAGTCTTGATGACTAGCTGAAATTTGCAATGGTAGACTAGACTAACGTCATTGTAGATTATTCAATGGTCTTGACGTCTAACGCCAAATCAAAAAAAAAAAATGCAATCTGAATAAAATCGAGATTTCCGACATAGCGAAGTTCCGACTGACATTGATAAGAGGTGGTATTTTATCGAAGTTAAGATTCATTAAGCATATTCCAGTGTGCACAGTCATGACAGTGATTGTTGTTGTTGTTGTTGTAGGGTTTAACGCCATTTTTCAGCACAATATAGGCTATACATGTCGGCCAGTATTAATGATGGAGGAAGAACCCGGGAAAACCCCCAGAAAGAACCACCGACCCACGAGAAGTTACTGGCAAGCTTTCTTACATACCCACATTGGCCGAATCTGAGACTTGAACCCACGCAGACAGAGGTGATATGGCAGTGATCCGTAACGGAGAGAGCGTTAGACCACTCGGCCACTCGGGACCCTGTCATGAAGTGATAATCAAAACTAATTCGAAACATGTCGTTTCTAGCGATTTCACTTTCTGAAAAGAAATGCGTCATTTTATATCAAAGTTTACTAAAAACTAACTGGACCGGTGCTTACGAAGATGGACAGAAAATGAACCTTATCTCTTCCCGTCATGTATTCTTATTATAAGTTGATCTTGATGTTAATCCAATATCAGAGATTTTAGGCAAGCCAAACATCGCGCATTCTAAGAAAGTTGAAAAATTGATAATCCAGCAAGTGTAAAAAAAACTTACATGCTATTTGAATTAGATAATTTGAGAAAAGTGGTCTCTGCTTAAAAAACTAAACCAATTAATGTTGCTCTTTAAGAGACACTTCTCTTTGTCTGTTTGTATGTCTGTCTCTGTCTGTCTGTCTCTCTCTTCGTATATTCCCCATACCACGTAACTATGCTTAAAATGGAAATCAAGCGAAATTATATATGTAAATATTTGGATTTACGATGGTTATTGGGAGCTACGAATATACTAGAAATTTATTCCTATGTACTGACCAAGAAGTAATGATTGAGACCTTCCAGATTGAACGTGTCACGTACTGAGTCAGTTGTTAACACATTCTTCAATGTGACAGGACCAGTACCATGTTTGTAACGTCAAATTTTGCACAGACTCCCCCGCCCCAACGCACCCGTCGAAAATAAAAACAGTTGTTATGAATATTTGATTTAATTATATCTGATTTAATATATATATTTATTTCAGTTTAATTGTTTGTCAGTTTTAGTTTTTAATATTTTTCATTACATGATATTGTAATGTAAATGTATTCACCAGAGATGATATTTTTGTTCAGAAAATAGTTTGACATTGACTGATAGTTTCAGACACCAGGTGTTGATCTAAATCCTGACCTTGTTTCAGAATTTGTAGCAACCATCGTAAACATGTTCTATTTTATTTTAAAATGACTGGTTGTTGTCGAGGTCATGATGAAATTTTGGGTTTAAGACAATTTTTTAAAGAGTAAAATGATTGTTTTTCGTCAGGGTCACACTGGATATACGTGACCCTTAACAAGTATTTAGCTTCTATAAACTTCCAGAAGATGATCACGTGACCCCTTGTTTACGTTTTAGAAAGACCATATAACCCATGTTTTGGAGAATTAATCTCAGTTGCAGCTGGGCGAGATAAATCGATAACAACTTTGTCCATTATCGATTGTCTGGCAGCTAAACAGCCTCAACATCTTTCATGCATATTGTTCATTTATGTGCTTGTTTTCTTTCAAAGTAACAGGGCTTCAGATCGTTGGAAGCATACCATTACTCTTAATTTACTTATTTTCGTGGATACCAATTTTCATGGTTTTGCACAATTATATATTTTTCAGTAAAATTAAATTCGTGAATGAGGCAGCGGTCCTGTTGTCTTTTCAGACAGATTCTTGTTCGTTGCACCTTAAAATATGAGTTTATAAAAAAACAAAATCTAACAAAATGTGTGCCCCTCCACCCGAAAATCCTATTGAATGCACAGTTCGTTAAAAATGTCAAAATGTCAAAACATTAGGGTCAAGGCCATTATGGCGAAATTTTTCATTTTGAAACTGTTGTAATATCATAAAACTGGAGAATTTAGGATTTTATTATAAAACTCAATATTTAGAATTACATACTAAAATGATGCAGGGTTTGGTTTCATTTACTGACCCTAGTATTTTACACTGCTTGAGACAAGATGGCCGCTATCGCTTAACCGGCTTGAAGCAGCTGTTCCGTTTTTTAGTGCCGTTTTCATGATATTTGTGCTCGTTGCCTGTTTTCATCTTCGTTACTGTGTTCATTATGTATTGGCTGTTCAATTCGTATGTGTTTATTCATCTCCTTTTTTTCAAAACGAGAACAATTAGACTTTTTCTCAGCTGTACTGCTCCACTGTTTTTGAACAAACCGCCATCATGTGATACTCGCCAGTCAACCCGTTTATGCTACAATGGACCCTCATTAATTGTTTTAAATGATCACTCCTTGGCTCCCCACACTACATTGTGCTCTAGACTAAACGAACTGGGACTACATTCGTCATTACCTAAATGTAAACAGAAGCGAAAAAAGAAACGTTGTTTCAAAACTGGCCGGCGTATAACAGGAAGAAGAATCACAGTTATCTCCCTTATTTCGGCACAACCATTTAAATAAAATTCGACCGTTAATTTAGATAACCTAATTCAAATCCCTATTAATTCGTCAACCTTTGTGTCAACTATCCAAGAAATACCTCTGCGCATTGCATTATTCAATGCCCAGTCAGTAGGACCACCGGAAAAGCGCACAGAAATAGTTAATTTTATCAACGACCAAAATGTTGACATATTTTTCCTGACAGAAACATGGCTAAAAACATTAGGCGATGAGCCCAAGTGTGCGGATCTAACACCCACTGGTTACTCCATCAAGTCGTTCCCCCGTAACTCTCGCGGAGGTGGAATTGCTGTCATCACAAAGAGCTCCATGATCAAAGGTCTCGGAGCAGTTTCAGAATCTCCTAGAGTATGGAAATTCGATAGGTGGCAACCTAATTATTCTTGAAGATTTCAACTTTCACTTTGACTGACCCGGAAACCCAAACACATCAAAACTCCTAGATTCCATTAATGTTTTCAACCTCAAACGGTCAGTTAACCAACCCACACATAACCATGGTCACATTTTAGACTGGATTCTTCATAGACCTGATGATAACATTCTACGGTCCTCCCTGGTATCCCATTAACTTGCATCAGATCACCTCTGCATTATATGCCATCTTGATGTATCAGTCCCTAACCCTCCACCTTTATCTGCTACTAAGAGAAACCTCTGTATGATAAATAGAACCAAACTAATGCATGACATCCAAGCTAACCTAACAACTTGCTTACCTCCTACAGCAGAACAACTCGATAACTGCTTGCGTTCATTGCTCGACAAACATGCCGCAGCTACCAAGCGCAGAGTATCAGTTCAAAAGTGTTCTCCGTGGTATAGCAGTGTTAGGAACCAGCTTTGCACTGCTAAAAGAGACCGCCGTAAAGCTGAAAGGCTCTGGCTTTCCACCAGACTCACTATTCATAAGCAAATCTATGAAGCCGCTAAGAAGAATGTCACAGAAATAGTCTATGCAGCGAAATCAGCCCACTACACTACTAAGATCATGGAAAGTTCCAGCTGCAATGAGCTCTTCGAGATTACTAACAAGCTAGTGTCAAGGAACAAATCTACACCACTTCCAACTACCTTCTCTCCAGTCAACCTTCCGGACATGTTTGCAAATTTCTTCCGTGACAAAGTACAAACCAATAGAGATAAGCGTGACACCACAATTTCAATTGACTCGTCGTCACCATACAGTTGGGATACATAATTTGAGCGGTAACCATTAGCAGCATTTGAACCTGTCTCTATGGATTTCCTGCGTACAATCCTGATGAAGAGTGCACCAAAGTCATGTGAACTTGATCCAATTCCAACATCACTGTTGCTTGAGTGCTTAGATCCAGTATTCTCTTCACTAACTGATGTTATCAATACCTCTCTCTCATCAGGCAAATTCCCATCATTTTTCAAAACTGCCATTGTAAAGCCTCTGCTGAAGAAACCAACACTAGACCATAACGATTTAAAGAACTACCACCCAGTTTCTAATCTCCCATTCATATAAAAAATCTTAGAAAAGGTTGTTCTATCCCAGCTTGTATCTCATCCGAATTCAAACAGTCGTTTTAGCAATGTACAATCTGCATATCGCCCTTGCCACAGTAGTGAAACTACTCTTCTAAAAGTAGTTAATGACGTTCTCTCTGCTTTGGATAGCGGAAAGATTACAGTCCTCACCCTCCTTGATTTGTCTGCAGCATTTGACACAATAGACCATGATATATTACTTCACCGTCTCCAGCATGTATTTAGCATTCATGATACAGCCTTACTGTGGTTCAAGTCCTACTTGGTCAACAGGACACAAATTCTGTCTGCAAATGGAATACACTCCAGCCCAGTTGATCTATGTTGTGGTGTTCCACAGGGCTCTGTTCTTGGACCTGTTCTCTTCATTCTATACACTCATCCGCTCTCAAGTGTCATAGATCATCATTCAGTGTATCACCAATTATACGCTGATGGCACCCAAATATACAAATCTAGCCACCCAACAGAAGCTGATGCTACCAACCAAGGTGTAGAGAGGTGCATTTCTGATGTGAAGTCTTGGATGACATGTAACAAGCTACAGATGAATGATGATAACAATGAGGCCATTCTGATCACAACACAAAGACTTTCTCATTCACATCCTTTACCTCAAACAATAAATATCAGCAACACCAACATTAAATTGACACAATCAGTACAAAACCTAGGTGTTACTCTGGACAGTACTCTCACACTGCACCAACATGTCATGAACATATGCAAGGCTGCATATCTTGAGTTGAGACGCATCAGCTTCATTCGCAAATATCTTTCAGATAATGCCACTAAAACACTTGTGTGTTCATTAGTACTTTCAACACTGGACTATTGTAACTCAATTCTGTCTGATTCATCTCACTATTTACTCCAGAAACTTCAAAAAGTTCAAAACACATTTGCTTATCATTCTTAGAGTACCACGATCAGAGCACACCTCCCAGCTGCTCTGTACCCTACACTGGCTATCCACTCGATCCAGAATCAAACACAAAAATTGTTCTCTTTGCTACGTTTCACTGTCGGACTCTAGTCCAACATACCTATCCGACCTCACCCATGTGTATACACCAGCAAGATACTTACGCTCCTCTCCTGACAATCGTATGCTCATTATTGCCACTATGAAAACAAATTCATATGGACAACGTTCTTTTGCATACCAGGGCCCAGCAACGTGGAATGAATTGCCCACTGAACTTAGTCACAAACACTCAGTGATCACATTCAAGAGTGCTCTCAATACTCGCTTATTTCGACTGCAAGAACAAACTTAAAGACCTAATAATGTTTCCTACCTTAAATATTTTCAGCATGTTTTTTATGTTTTCTAATTTTATTGTGTTTGTGTTTGTAATCATATCATTATATATGTTTTTTTTCTTTCTTATAGGTGTTGTCTAATGGTGTAAAGCGCTTAGAGCTTCTAAAGATTAGGTACTATACAAAGTTCTCATTATTATTATTATTTATACTTAAAACAAGAAACTGATAAATTTTAGAATTTGAAAAATGAGATATATTTAAGACATATGGTAGATTGCATCTGTGCAACTTATTACATTTTAGCATCTGTGCAACTTATTACATTTCATCCGTGCGTAGTAAAGCATAATAACTCACGCTGACTGTTGAGAGAAATTTTATTACATTTTGTCTGTGCGTACTGGATAAGCCGCCTTAGAACATTTAAACCAAGCGGTTTAAACCAATAAGACTAGAAAAAGACAGCCATGCATAAATAAAATTATCTTGTGCAGCCAACACATTTTCTTCTAAATAATTCTCTAAATTTGCTTAATAGCCTATAATGACTACTATGAAATATCCGGGATATAATTTGCGGTTACATAAATTTACATAAAATAACAGATGCCGTTATGGCTCATCAATTTCTAGGTTAAGACAAATATTGCACAGTATCAGCAACAAGTTGAAAGAAACTGGTTGAAACATAATAAAGTTAAAGGTTTATTTTCTGTAAAAACAGCCATGTAAAGTTTTGCAAACATAACCGTGTTTCTGTTTTATTTGTTTGTCTTGTCTATGTTTTGTATTTGCCTTTGAAAAAGACTCATTGAAGAGTCGAAAGCACTCAGGCTAATTAGATACTAGCTTCGCACTGTTAGTTGTCAGTATATTGCAGTTATCTTAATCAATCCCTGACACACGGGATCCCTTGCTGGATCGAGTACACTTGATTGTTATTCGCCATATGATTTGTATTCTTTATATATATATATATATATATATATATATATATATATATATATATATATATATATATATATATATATATATATATATATAAGTTATCAATGTTATGTTATAATTATATGCAAACAAATTCTCCTTCATCAGTATTCATCGACAACTAACTTAAATTATCAAAGGTAGGTTTCTAATCTAGATTATCACAAGTAGGTTTCTAGCCTAAGTTCAAGTTCGTTCTTGCGATATCAGGTGCTATGTAATGTTGAGCTGACCACATGGATTCCATTTCCTTAGTATTAAGGAACGGTTGTAATTTTAAAGCTCGGATGAGTTCAATTGTCTTAGCGAGTACTTACTTTAAACTTTGCAAACAAATCGCCCAATAACCCTGAGCGAGTAGTAACTTTAAAGCTTGCAAACAGATGGCATACTAACCCTGAACGAGTACTAACTTTAAAGCTTTCTGTTACGACTCTATGGTTTTAAACAAAGTAACAGAAAAGAAAAGAAAAAACAAGTTTGGTAAATTTCAGCAACTAATTTATTTCCCTAGATTACAAATTAAAAATTTAAAAAGAACTTACGGTAATGCGACTTAAATCCCAAATAGTCCAAAACGTTTTATCACCAGTCCGAATGAATACATTTTTAATTCAATTCGAGTGGTATTCCAAATAAAATCAAACGCTGAATATGTTGATATGCCTGCACTAATATTCGAATGTCCTGAAGTGTGATGATGTGCCAACTGTCTTTTGAATGACTCACATTAATATAAACCAAGATTCACTCTACTTCAGTGTTAATGTCTCTGTCCAAGAACATTACTGAACACTTTGTAATTCCAGAGAATAATAATTTAAATAAATAATTCTAGCCCAAATCAAATACTGAACACAACTGTACATACGATTCTGCTTCAAGATCTTACAGCACGAATTAATAATTTCTTGATGTATAGGATAATAAAGCCCTCTACTTGACCTAGATCACAATCATCGCTGTCTGGAAATACTACGACTTAATGGAATTTTCCGTTCTAGACATTCTGGGTTCTCGAGAAGAAAAATGTTACTAAAATTATAATAAAGATATGGTATACATCAAGTAAACTAGGTATTTTTATGGAGAAATTCCAATAAACATGACCCAGACCAAAATAAATATGTTTACTTCTGTTTATAATTATCCTAATATTTAACCCTCACTCATAGAGTAAATATTAGTTATGTATAAATTTTATTACCAAAATAAAAACATCATCAGTGTCCCCTAGTCAAGAACACAGTTAACTTGATTTTGGACAAGGTCAAGTCCAAAATTCAATTAAATACAACGATGCAGAAATAAAACCTAACAAACAATACAAATTAAATATACATAACACTTGCAAATAATGCAAATTAAATATGCATAACACTTGCAAACAGATCGGCCACTAACCCTTAGCGAGTATTATTCTTTTGAGTTTTAAAAAGTTCGAGTCATATAAAATGAAGAGCATGTGAGACAACCAAGGAAATGAAATTACGTTACGCATTTTAAAATATAATAATTCGCTAACCAGATTTAGTTTTTCAGTTTGTTTTACATTTATTATTCATTGTACCAAGACAGAAGTCAAACAGACCGACAGCCGACAGACTGAAAGACACATTGATTATGAATTGTGTCAAGACAGAAGTCAAACAGACCGACAGACTGAAAGACAAATTTACTTTTAATTGCATCAAGACAGAAGTCAAACATACCTACAGCCGACAGACTGAGAGACACATTTATTATGAATTGTATCAAGAACAGACCGACATACTGAAAGACAGATTTATTATTCATTGTACCAGGACAGAAGTCAAACAGACCAACAGACTGAAAGACACATTTATTATGAAGATTGTATGAAGATGGAAGTCCAACAGACCAAAATACGCGTTGTTATTAATATTGTATCAAGATAGAAGTCTATCAGACTAACGGATACATTTATTATAAATTTTATTTTCTTTCTTTTTCGTTAAAATGTTTATTCAATATATGCACATTAAAATGTACAGACAAGGGTCTACTACATTGTACAAATGAGATATGTGTCTATTGCACTAGAAATTATACATTTATATGCACCCATATATACATGTTAACATACATTAACATATGTTCGCACACACGTGCTTACACATTTTGCATAAATACCGATACATGTATATACTTGCATATACATACTCATCCGTATAGGCATAAACTCATATAAACATACGAGATTTACGATACACGTATACTATTAAATATATGCATATTTCCGTAGATTACTTAGTCATCTACTATCCACAGATTTTCGAACATGCAGTATTATGCGAGCTAAAATACAGGTGAAACGTATTACTGGTAGTTTGAGCGAGCAATCTATTCACGGAACCAGGTAATTCATGACAATGAATACAAACTTGACCTTCTTCCATAAATAAAGATGACGACAGATTTACATGGTACAGCTATGAGATTTATACATAAGGTATAACGGTACCAATTGCGCAAGTCCAGGTGGGCGGAGCTTAAGGTGTATGGAACATTGTATTCAGAATTAAAGAACAACACTAGCTGTGATTGGTGCATTATGTAAGAGTTGTACTTTCTGTTTGGCTTAAAAAAAAGTTGAGCCTCTTGGCAACATGTGAGTTTGTGTTAATTTCTATCTAGATCATATTTTATATTTTTTATGATTTTTTTAAAATATGGTACACATGGCTGAAAATGTGCTTGTTGTGACTAGATAACTCTTACCCCTGTCTAGTTCCAGTAGAGTTATCTCTCTTAAATGCAATGGAGTACCTGGTTATGTCATTGTCAAATTGACAATCTAGCATTGTTCTATATGACAGTGTGTGACATGCATGCCCAAGTAGGACAGAAAGTATATTTATTTCACAAAACATTAGCATTGAGGTATATGGAAAAACAATTGGTACCGTGATACCTAAAGGAAAGAATAGCCTCACAGTGTATCCATAGAAACGCATACATGTGGGCGGCATTTATGAACTATACTAGTTTGATGTAGGAAAACAAATGTGTGCTGAACACTTTTTGGTCAAATATTGAAAGTTCTTTAAGAATAAAATGTATGAAATCTTCAGAAAATAGCACAAGATGGCTTTGGATGGGGACTTTTGATAACTATAGCTATGATAGATATAGGCTTGTGTTACCTGATGCCTTTATGTATGTGATGTTACCTCCTAGATTGGAATGCATGCAATAAAATAAGTTATGTAAACATAATATAGTTGATTTTGGTCAAATATTGGCTATTTTACCTGCAAAAGATGAAAAATCATGCATACAAAAACAGCTATCTTGTTCTTGTAAGGCGTGCCATAAACCAGGATAGAGAACACTCTAAGTACATAGATCACTTGTACCATGTGGGATATTCTGGCATGAGTAATTTTTAGGTAATTTATTAAGGATATGGTATTCCTTCCCATTTTGATTTGAATTGTCCTGCTCTAATTGTCCTTTTTTTTTTACACTCTCCTGCTTTGAAATTGTTCATGTAGTTAGTTCAGTTCTCTTGCATTCCCTTTTGTTGAAGAAGCAGTGAATACCAACAAACAAGAACAGTTTCCTTAAGTCAGCATTTGTATAAGCCCAATTATAATCTACTATTGACTTTCAATTAATCCTATTTCTTTCCATCAAGCTGCTCTTGTGGAATTTCCATGTTTGGTCCAATATTACAGAATGATAAACATTTTAGTCACACAGTGCATATTTATTCCATTGAAATCCACACTCAGACTAACTTTGCATCCCATCGCAAGAATCCAAATTGGCATCAGATGATATCTGCATGGTTATGGAAGGCTGCACTCTACATGCCGGCATTGTAGAAAATATGAACTATGTGATATGAAAGAGGTGCGTCATCTTAGAAATTAAAATTACATGACTCTTGAGGTCTCCACTAAATATAGGAGTCTAAATGTTAGGTTCTCACTTTATCAGTAATGTATTTTGAGATAATTTAATTGCAATGAAGTTAATACAGGTTGTTGATGAACTCATCTATATTACATGGATAATGTATTAGAGGTTACCAAAATTACATGGATAATGTATTAGAGGTTACCACACCTTATGTATATCATTCAGTTATCTCCCTTACACCAGTCATAACATTTCAAGGAAATAAAATCTCACATTTTCAGTGACTGGTTATGAAAATAAAGAGAAGATTTGTGAAGTATTATATTAGCCCTCAATCTTGATGCAAATGTAAGTAGAAGCAATTCAATAATTTCTCACAGTAAAGTTTACAAGCTTAAAAACTGATAAGGTATGTTCTGCTTGGATCTGAGATGAGTTTCTCTCTATCTTATGCCAATTATTATTAAATTCTTATGTAGAAGAAATATACTTTATATGTATCTATATTATCTAAATTATTCACCCTTTTATATTAGATGGAAATGAACACAACTTCACTTGAAATTTGGGTACCTGTAAGGGAAGTTATAGCACAGTTGCCTTTGGGCTGTCCTTGGACCTGTTGGGCCCTGCCCCATATATTTGTCCAAGGTAAGGTCATAAAACTTTCACTTCTCATTTTTTGCATTTCTGATTTTGCCTCCTTTAGTTCCTTTATCATAAGCTACCTCTACCTTTTAGATAAACACTTTCCTCCTGTTTTTAACACCATTTGATGTGCTATACTTAGTGTTTATATTTGGCATTTTTCTGTATTTTATTCCCCTAATTTCACCCCCAATCCAACATAACCACTTAGAAGGTGCAATTTACTATATTTGGTGACTGATTGGCTTATTGAAACAATTTTATTCGCATTACAAAGGAGGAAAGCTTACTATCTGTGTTACAAAGAGGATGGGTAGGTGGACCTTTGTGTGAGGACTGGTGATTAGTGACCTCTTGTATCTGCAGATAGTGTAAAATGGTCAAAGCTTATACTTTATAATAAGATTGGGTCATGTCCACCTGTCTCTGATGTTAAGTTCTGCACCTACCAAACAAATATAAATTCCTATCTTTTAGGTGAATTGTACATTTTGAAGTAGGACAGGTACATACTATTTGGTACATTGACCTTTGACCTAGTTATTACATAATATGACATAATGTGATTTATCCCATATCACCTATGTGAAGTTCAATAAGTGCTGATATGAATAAGATACAACTCATAGTTGAAAGAATTCATTTTATTTCAAAAGATGATTTTGATAGTGAAGCAAAAGTATGAAAACAATAGTTCAAAACAGCTCAATGAGATTTCTATACACATTCATATAACACATAGCTTAGTACCTCATCAAATTGTTTTTCACAAGTGAGACTAAGTATATTTGTTACTTATACAGTCCTGAACTATTTCACAGATTATTGGAAAAATTAAGGTTTGCTATAGGTATAACGGTACCAATTGCGCAAGTCCAGGTGGGCGGAGCTTAAGGTGTATGGAACATTGTATTCAGAATTAAAGAACAACACTAGCTGTGATTGGTGCATTATGTAAGAGTTGTACTTTCTGTTTGGCTTAAAAAAAAGTTGAGCCTCTTGGCAACATGTGAGTTTGTGTTAATTTCTATCTAGATCATATTTTATATTTTTTATGATTTTTTTAAAATATGGTACACATGGCTGAAAATGTGCTTGTTGTGACTAGATAACTCTTACCCCTGTCTAGTTCCAGTAGAGTTATCTCTCTTAAATGCAATGGAGTACCTGGTTATGTCATTGTCAAATTGACAATCTAGCATTGTTCTATATGACAGTGTGTGACATGCATGCCCAAGTAGGACAGAAAGTATATTTATTTCACAAAACATTAGCATTGAGGTATATGGAAAAACAATTGGTACCGTGATACCATAAAGGTATTTATCTATGTACTTTAGTGCTGTTTTGAACCGAAAACGGGGGGGGGGGGGTCTCTTATCGGCGGTATTTATCTTCTAGATTGAAATTCGTCAGATGTTAAATACTTTTATCTCATGATTACACCATTCGATTTTTCTGGCATCAGTAGAGATCACTGTATGTTCTCGAGTATAGAAAACATGTCCAAAAAGGGATGTAAAAAATGAAAAGAACCCAAAGTAGCAACAATAGCCGGATTAACGGGGAAGCGAAACAAAATAATAATAATAATAATAATAATAATAATAATAATAATAATAATGCAGACTTTGCATAGCGCCTAATCTTTAGAAGCTCTAAGCGCTTTACAACATTAGACAACACCTATAAGATAAAAAAAACATATAATAATATTATTACAAAAACAAACACCATGAAATTAGAAGAAGAAAAAAAACATAAAAAAAAATAAAAAACGTGCTGAGAATATTTCAGGTAGGAAACATTATTAGGTCTTTAAGTTTGTTCTTGCAGTCGAAATAAGTGAATTTTGAGAGCCCTCTTGAGTGTGATCACTGTGTCTTTGTGTCTAAGTTCAGTGGGCAATTCATTCCACGTTGCTGGGCCCTGGTATGCAAAAGAACGTTGTCCATATGAATTTGTTTTCATAGTGGGAATAATGAGTATACGATTGTCAGAAGGGGAGCGTAAGTATCTTGCTGGTGTGTACACATGGGTGAGATCGGATAGGTATGTTGGACTAGAGTCCGACAGTGAAACGTAGCAAAGAGAACAATTTTTGTGTTTGATTCTGGATCGAATGGATAGCCAGTGTAGGGTACAGAGCAGCTGGGAGGTGTGCTCTGATCGTGGTACTCTAAGAATGATCCGAGCAACTGTGTTTTGAACTTTTTGAAGTTTCTGGAGTAAATAGTGAGATGAATCAGACAGAATTGAGTTACAATAGTCCAGTGTTGAAAGTACTAATGAACACACAAGTGTTTTAGTGGCATCAACTGAAAAATATTTGCGAATGTAGCTGATGCGTCTCAACTCAAGATATGCAGCCTTGCATATGTTCATGACATGTTGGTGCAGTGTGAGAGTACTGTCCAGAGTAACACCTAGGTTTCGTATTGATTGTGTGAATTTAATGTTGGTGTTGCTGATATTTATTGTTTGAGATAAAGGATGTGAATGAGAAAGTCTTTGTGTTGTTTTTAGCCATGTTTCTGTCAGGAAAAAGACGTCAGCATTCTGGTCGTTGATAAAATTAACTATTTCTGTGTTCTTTTCCGGTGGTCCTACTGATTGAACATTGAATAATGCAATACGCAGATGTATCTCTTGGATAGTTGACACGAAGGATGACGAATTAATAGGGATTTGAATTAGGTTATCTAAATTAACGGTCGAATTTTTAAATTGTCGAGCCGGAATGGGCATAAGAAGATAACTGAAATTCTTCTTCCTGTTCTACGCCGGCCAGCTTTGAAACAACGTTTATCTTTTCGCTTCTGTTTACATTTAGGTAATGATGAATGTAGTCCCAGTTCGTTTAGTTTAGAGCACAATATAGTGTGAAGAGCCAAGGAGTGGTCGTTTAAAGCAATTAATGAGGGGCCATCATAGCATAAACGGGTTGACTGGCGAGTATCACGTGATGGCGGTTTGTTCAAATGGAAATTGTAGCAGTGGAGCAAGACAGCTGAGAAAAAGTCTAATTGTTCTCGTTTCCAAAACAAGGAGATGAATAAACACATACGAACTGAACAGCCAATACATAATGAACACAATAACGTAGACGAAGACAGGCAACAAGCACAAATATCATGAAAACGGCACAAAAAACGGAACAGCTGCATCGAGCCGGTTAAGCGATAGCGGCCATCTTGACATATCTATGCATGAACATTTAATTTTACTTTAGAATGAAACCTTAACACAGCTAAGTAAATAAAGATATTTTCTGATAAAGTTTATCTGGTATTATAATAAAGTTCCAACTTAGTTTTGGATTCTCAAAAGCGAAGGGTCCAAAAATTGCTCCGTGCAGATTACAAACACTGCACACTTTCTGACTGTTATCAAACTCTTTGTTTGTCATGAAAATCAATATAAGTTTTGGAGTAAAGCTGAAATAGGTGTGGCATGCAAACAAAAGAGTCTAAAAGACTAAAATTGGCCCCAAATAAGTTTGCCCGACAAGTTACAATTATTCGTTCAGGATCGGTACCCTAGAATATATTTCCTTGTCTATTTGTTGAGCATGTTTCAACCCTTCTCTTTATTTCTTGGCTTAGATTAAAGTATATCTGGCATTAAAATTGTTTATTTTTTAGACTATGCACATTATGATTTGATTGCGTGTATTTTGGCGATAGGGCAGCTAGTATTCTGGACCGGAATTGAAATCGTTGACCCATGTAATGTTCTTTTGTTCACAGGTTAGCTTATCAAATATAAAAGTAAGAAAAAAACATATTTGCCTCTGCAAGTCGTAATCACTATAGTATTGCTGTGCCGTAAAACACAAAACCCCAAACAGACATATCCCTAACAATCTGGTAATTTCAAAAGTACTTTAAGTCTGCTTTGCACATACACATACACAAATGAACACACACACGCACATACACACACAGTCAGACAGACAGACAGACAGATAGACACACACACACACACACACGAAACCATGAACGATTATGTATGGAGATAAGTGAAACAGAGGGCAGATTTAGTGTTCACTACGAGGTTAAAATCAATGCATTCGTAGTTCCACTAAATTTCATCCCACGACATTAGATACGGAAGTTTGAATATACATTATGAGTATTTAATATACATATCGACAGTGACCGCATATGCCGGTAGCTCCTGATAAGGAAATTTGATCAAAATATCTACATTTGTATTCACTTAATTTGCATGTCAAAGAGAGAGAGAGAGAGAGAGAGAGAGGACGTCAGAAAGAGCGAAAGTGTTTTATACCTGAATTCATTCATTCAGCTTTTTACACGAAGGCCACTTTTCTCAAATTATCTAATTCAAATGTAAGTTGGATACCGACTTAAAGGACATTATTAGAATGCACGATGTATGGTTTCCCTGAAATTTCTGACAATCTGATTAATATCACGGTCTACTTATAATACGAATTTTGAACAGGAAGAGAGAAAGGTTAATTTTTCTGCCAAACTTTCGAATCCCCGGCACAGTTATTTTTAGTAAACGTTTATATATAAGCAGTGGCGTCACTAGGGGCGTGCAGACCGCACCGGGTGACACCATCAGAGGGGGGTGACACCAAAATGACTGTCTATAAAATTTGTGAATTTTTGCGCATGAAGGAGGTCCATGGGGGTGTCACCATGAGTTACCGCACATGTCTGTCTATAAATAGTTTTGCATTTTTGTGCAGGAATGGGGTACATGGGGGTGACACCATGAGTTACCACACATGACTGTCTATACAATCTTTTAATTTTTGTGCAGGAAGGAGGTCTGTGGGGGAGACACCATGAATTACCGCACTGGGTGACACCAATTGTAGTGATGTCACTGTATATAAGGTGTTGCATTTCGTTTTAGAAAGTGATACCACCGTCATGACTGTACACACTGTGATTTGATTGGTGAATCTCAAGTTCGCCAAAATATGATCTGCTTTGTCAGAAATCTTTACTTGATTCAGACTGAAATTTCTCATAGGTTTAACGTTAGACGTCAAGACCCTTGAATAATCTACAATGATGGTGGTCTCGTCTACCATGATAAATTGCTGTTAGACATTAAATCCCTTCAATAATCTACAATGACGTCTGTCTAGTCTATCAATACACAATGCCGCCACTTCCAGACACAAAAGACTCCAGCTTCAGCAAACGTTTCAAATTTTCTTTCACAAATGTAACTGGGATATGCTTGTATCTTTTCAGTTTCTTGGATTGCAGCAGTGAAGTGTGACCGGAACATTCAATAGGCATCAAAGAGTAAAATACATTCACAATACTTTTTTAAAAAATTGTTCCAACAAGTCTTGTTTTTGTCGTTGAGGAAAATTTGAGTATTTCCTTTATTTAGGAGTTCCCCATTTCATATTCCGATAATAAAAGCATTTTAAAAATAGAAAGTTATTTATTCATTTTTTTATTGCATCAGCCTCTAACGAAAATCCCCATAATTTCGTATGTATCATAAACAACAAAATGTACATTCCCAGTATTGCCGTATGTATCATAAACAGAATAATACAACATCTTAACTCGACCAAAATTTTCGTGACATTAGGACGAAAGCTTTTAAGACGAATTGTCAAAAATTGACATTCGGACTCAAACATTACAATAATGATGATCTATTATCAGTTATGGCCAATGTTACCATAAATAACGCCAACTTAAAATGACATCTTGTTGAATGTCCTACCACTGTAACCAGAAGGTGTTCGGATCTTAATGCTGGTAAGTGTGCAAGACCATTGCCTATCTGCTATTAAATACGGCTGATAGCAGGAAAAGAGACGGAGACGATTTATAGTTGAAACACTTCTCCAGAACCGTTTGACTGAATTTGACTAAATCCTTCAGTAATCAACACGGTGTCGTAATTATGTAGTATATGTGCTGACTTCTGGTCCGCCTTAATATATTGCCCTGGAAGAAGTGATAAGCGATAAGGGATTTTGATTTTTGCATTCACTGCATTCTAGATTCAGAGACTACGGACTAGCTTCCTGTTCCATTTGGTCTGTTTTTGGTCCCATTGAATCGTTACAAAGAACATTAATGATTATCTTTGTACAACGAAAATTAATAATTATATGTGTATAAAGAACATTAATAAGTACCCATGCCCTCAATATATGGTCTTTGTACGCAGGTCTGATCATCCACCTCTGTATATTCCCTTTGTAGAAGCGAATACGGGATCTGGAGTTCTTGATTCATTGCATTCATGATTGAGAGACGACTGATGAGTGTGTGACAGAATAAAAATAAGTTTGTATGGACTCGAAATAATTTCTGCAGGAGAGATGAGCCGATTTGTATGTGTGTGTGTGTGTATGTGCGTGTGACTTTTTCAACAACATATATCTGTAAATAATTGTAAATGCCAAAAGCAATCCCTGGAATCAAGGTGATGATAGTATAGGTAATCGATTGGTGAATGACCATATATTTACTTGACGGTATCGATTATGGGCACGTGACTTTGTTACTATTTACGTCCTGTAACATTGGCGCATATATACACATTTTTCAATTAGTTTATTTATTTCTCTTTGATCTGTAAATAATTTCAAAACCCTCTCTCTCTCTCTCTCTCTCTCTCTCTCTCACACACACACACACACACACACACACTGTCTGAGTCATTTTCATCATCAGTTTCTCATTTCATTTCCCATAATTCAGAAACTGTCATCTATATGAGTAAGGTACAAAGATGATGGTTATTTCCTCTCGTTTTCACAATTCAGTCTCTAACCTCTTGACAGAGGATCACGATGAGATATTTAAAGCATCACTTGTGTTAGTGTAGATGGAATATTAGATATTTCTTAACTCTTGAAAGGAAAGTTGTTCTCCTCTTTTGAGTCGAAATAAAATATTCTATATTAATCACAAGTAACACATTTCAGGACTGTAAATTTTATATAGATACCCTATCTTCGCTTGCTTTTGTTGTTGCTTGTTTGTTTTCTTTTTGGGGGAATGGGTAGAGAGACTAAAGAAGTATAACATGTTTCTGTGAGACGGAATACCGGGAGGGGCCCAGGAGGCAAAGCCACCAGAAAAGTACATTCAATTGAGGCGTTTCAGTGGCATAATGTTAACCATCTAACTGTGAAAAGAACTTATTCTTTTTGTTCATATTTAGTAGACTGGAGGGTGTGCGCCGGATTCGCCACCAACCTGACCACACATCACCCTATCCCGGTGCCATAACACGCCCCCAACCCCATCCCCAATCAGCCTCTGCCTATCGCTATACCCGTAAATAAAGGCCAAAATGTTGGTGAAATGAACTTGTTGATTTCTGATTTATATATACACAGCTGAGAGTCATGAAGTCGACATATCTGCGATTTCCAGTAGTAAGTTCACGATATATCAAATTTAAAATGGTAAATTAGTCGCATTTGCTTTTATATATGTGAAACTTCACTAATCAAGACACCTGATATTAAGAACACCTGTTCGTCCTTGATATCAGTTATTAAAGCTTTTTCTTAATTTTATGATCTCATTTTACTCGTATATCAAAGTACTTGTCAATAAAGGACAAGATGACGTGGTCCTGTCATGACGTGGTGGAGATATGTGATCTTTCCCAATCCTTATGGGTTTTGGTTATCGTTTTCTAGCAGATGATCGACCACGGTGTTATTGCCCTGGTCGAGTAAAAACTAAAATAAAAATATGAAATTAATGGATGTATTCACAGAGATCTGATCCGAGAGATAGAATAGAACAACATGATCCCCAGTATGTAAAATATAACAATTTAATCAATTACATACACACAATGAAACCGAATATGACATTTGAATGACACACATTCTCTTAGAAACAGAGTTAAAACATATGCGAAATTCAATTAGCCATTCTGTTATACTGATGAAACAAATTTCATCATATAGTCAAGGAACTGATCGAACTCTACTCCCGGCATATCAGCATCACCTGGTTACTTCTGGGGTTTTCCAAATCATTGTTAGTGATAGATCGATGTTGCTATATTTCTTTTCTTCTCTCTCTCTCTCTCTCTCTCTCTCTCTCTCTCTCTCTCTCTCCAATTGGGTCACCAACCGTATCGGTTGTAGACTGTGCTCTGTTCTACGGTGCAGTACAGGTATGGAGCTATTTTTCCTTGTGCTTTATTGAGACTCGCCCTTACTATGCAGTTGAATCTCTTATTTCCTTGTCCTCAAATTTACGATCGACACACATCCATTGGAAAATCTAACGAGAAATACTTATTATATCCCGGAGCTAAAATTCTGGCTTGCCTCAGAAATTTAGACTGTCTAACTTCGCGAGGGAGATTTACTTAGAACCTTTAATTCCGTCTGAGAGCACACACCCCTTCGTTTAGCTTAGGCAATCAGGATTACTTTCTCTAACCGCTAAAACTTTGAACACTCCCACAATAGTCATATCTAGTCCGCCTTGATTAATAATTGTTCAGGAAAATATCATTTTATGACACCTGTTTCAAATGACCCAAGATTTCCCAAAATTTTGCTTTGGTTCGCCTCAGCTCTGCAATTTTCCGCTATATGACCTTACACTGTTATATCGGTCGGACCGTTATCGAACGGACTCGAATTACAACACTATTCATGCCCCAAACAGAGCAGATCATATCCATTGCAATCAGCAACTTGTTGCGAGTCTAGCTCATACGTCAATCTTAATGGTTACATGTCACGTTGACCACAACCAAATGTACTGCAAAAAATCTTCATATCTTGCACGATTACAGAATTAAATGAGCAAGAGTAGAAAAAAACTCCATTTAACTTGACACAGTATCACTCAGCAATGTAAAACAATGGACATGTATTAAAAGGACAATTCATCCCCAACACTATTTTCCAGAACATTGTTTATGTTAAACTTATTACCTGTTTAACAATTAATAAGGTGCATTAGCTATTATAAAGTTTCAAGTAATATCGGAAGGATGAGGTTTGTACAGCAATAAGTTCTTACGTGTATTTGATTTAATTTATATTTGATTTAATTTGTGTTTGATTTGATTTGATTTAACTGTTTGTGGGTTTTGGAATCTTTTTATTTTCTTTCATTGCAATGTAATGTAACTTTGTTTACTAGGAATGTGATATTTTCCAGAGAGTTCAGTTTGACCTGAATCTTTACATAAATACCTAATAATAGAAATATTTTTGTTCTGTTTTTGACTTAGTTCCTGGCCTTGATTGAGTGTCAAATAAACAAATTTTTTTCTCGGAGTAAAATGATTGGTTCTTATCTAGGACATACAGGGGCTACGCGATTTTTGTACGTAAACATGATCTCGATATCCTCTGTTTCGCAATTAGGCATTTCCAAATTGCGAAATACTTAGTATTAATAGTGATGTTGAGAGAGAGAGAGAGAGAGAGAGAGAGAGAGAGAGAGAGAGAGAGAGAGAGAGATTGATCTCAGAGTTTTGGGGCTTTTAAACACTTGATGTCAAAATGTTTTCTTCTGTTGTGACCAGTATTGAAGTTTTGAGTTTTTGAGTTTTTGTTTAATTTTTCGGATTCTAAAAGATTGATTAGCTTCTCTGGAAATATTTTGTGCTCATACAGAATTCTTTAACAAAGACATTTCTTAAAATTTTATTTGGATTTCCGAAACCGGAGAACAATTTATTATGTTTCTACAAGGAACTGAGGACAACAAAATTGAACAGGATACAACATACGTCATCGTCTTCCATCTTGGATTCTTCGTCGGGACTCGAACTTGAATTCATTGGAACATTTCAATATTAGGACTTCTAAAATTTTATTCATGGATTATTCTTGGATTATTTTTGGGATTTGATTCTAGAAACCGTAATGTTTTTTTTTCCCTTCATTTTGACGGTATTTTTCCAGGGAAATAAATTATTATATTTGTTAAAGCTTGTTTTATTCACTCTTTCTTGTGTTACTGTTTATTCGAGCCTAAAAACGTAAAATAAGAAAGTATATAACAGTATGCAGGGAGGTTGAGTGGCAAATAATAAATTTAAAGATAGTACCATAAGTAACCTAACTTATGATGGAAATACGTTGTTTTGACATTTCCAGTGCATACGGCCAAAGGTGTGTTGGCTGATCAAATGTAAATTCATGTACAGTCTTATCCTGTATGTATGAAACTATAGACACAGTTGGATCCTGTATCATCAACTCTGTGAAAGTTTGATCCTCCAAGACAAGAATTGGGATTTACTTACGTGGAACATGTTACCACGTTCTTATTAAGATGAATTGTGCAAAGTAATTCAGATTATCTGTTTGAACATTTCTGGTGTATTTTTAGGAGTGTTAGTTAAGAAGTTTTAATAATAATTATTTGGACTTCAGGTGGAATGGTTGACTAGAATTATATTTCAGCTAGTACCCCCATGCTTCACTCTGTCAATCAACGTATCAGTAAACATTAACAATATAAAGAATGAATTTTGTGTTCACCTTACTTTATTTGACTTACTTCTTACATACAGGTTAATAAGTCATGTGGAAAGTACATTTTGACCCTTTGGCCTATTTTCGCTTCAGATTTTTCCCTTCCTTGGCAGTTGAAAATGACTATGTAGACAGCCTGAGTTGGCTGTAGTATGGAATCTTGACATATTTCCTTCCTTGGCAGTTGAAAATGACTATGTAGACAGCCTGAGTGGGATGTAGTATGGAATCTTGACATATTTCCTTCCTTGGCAGTTGAAAATGACTATGTAGACAGCCTGAGTGGGATGTAGTATGGAATCTTGACATGTTTCCTTCCTTGGCAGTCGAAAAGACTATGTAGACAGCCTGAGTGGGCTGTAGTATGGAATCTTGACATGTTTCCTTCCTTGATAGTTTAAAATGTTCTAGTAGACATCCTGTGTGGGTTGTACTATCGAGTCTTCATCTCCATTTTCTTATTAAATACTATGTGACTATGCTGATAGACAATTATTACAAATATCTCTGTTGACGTGTTTCTTTCTCAAGCAGTTCAAAATGTGTTAATATATAGACTGAGTGGGCTGTACTATATAGTCTTGACATGTTTCCTTCCTTGTCAGTTTAAAATGGCTTAGTAGACAGAGTGGGCTATACCATATAGACTTGACATGTTTCCTTCCACGGCAGTATAAAATGGCATAATGGACATACTGGGTGGGCTGTACAATATAGTCTTGACATGTTTCCTTCCTTGGCAGCTTAAAATGGTTTAGTAGACAGACTGAGTGGGCTGTACAATATAGTCTTGACATCATTCCTTCCATGGCAGTTTAAAATGGCTTAGTAGACAGACTGATTGGGCTGTACAATGTAGTCTTGACATGTTACCTTCATTGGCAGCTAAAAATGGCTTACTAGACAGAGTGGGCTGTACTATATAGTCTCGACTTAATTCCTTCCATGACAGTTTAAAATGGCTTAGTAGACAGACTAGGCTTTACAATATGGTCTTGACATGTTTCCTTCCTTGGGAGTTTAAAATGGCTTAGTAGACAGAGTGGGCTCGATAATATAGTCTTGACATAATTCCTTCTATGGCAGTTTTAAATGGCTTAGTAGACAGAATGGGCTCTACATTATAGTCTCGACACAATTCCTTCCATGGCAGTTTAAAATGGCTTAGTAGACAGACAGAGTGGGCTTTACAATATAGTCTTGACATGTTTCCTTCCTTGGCAGTTTAAAATGGTTTAGTAGACAGACTGAGCGGGGTGTGCAATATAGTCTTGACATGTTTCCTTCCATGTCAGTTTAAAATGGCTTAGTAGACAGACTGAGTGAGCTCTACAATAAAGTCTTGACATAATTCCTTCCATGGCAGTTTAAAATGGCTTAGTAGACGGAGTGGGCTCTACAATAAAGTCTTGACATGTTTCCTTCCATGGCAGTTTAAAATGGCTTAGTAGACAGACACAGTGGGCTTTACAATATAGTCTTGACATGTTTCCTTCCTTGGCAGTTTATAATGGCTTAGTGGACAGAGTGGGCTCCACGTTATAGTCTTGACATCATTCCTTCTATGGCAGTTTTAAAATGGCTTAGTAGACAGACTGAGTGAGCTCTACAGAAAAGTCTTGAAATATTTCCTTCCATGGCAGTTTAAAATGGCTTAGTAGACGGACAGGGTGGGCTGTACAATATAGTCTTGACATCATTCTTTCCATGGCAGTTTAAAATGGTTTAGTAGTCAGACAGAGTGGGCTGTACAATATAGTCTCGACATGTTTCCTTCCTTGGCAGTTTAAAATGGTTTAGTAGACAGACTGGGTGGGCTGTACAATATAGTCTTGACATAATTCCTTCCATGACAGTTTAAAATGGCTTAGTAGACAGACTGAGTGGGCTGTACAATATAGTCTTGACTTATTTCCTTCCTTGGCAGTTTAAGATTGCTTACTAGACAGAGTGGTCTCTACAATATAGTCTCGCCATAATTCCTTCCATGGTAGTTTAAAATGGCTTAGTAGACAGAGTGGGCTCTACAATATGGTCTTGACATCATTCCTTCCATGACAGTTTAAAATGGCTTAGTTGACAGAGTGGACCCTACATTATAGTCTTGAAATATTTCCTTCCATGGCAGTTTAAAATGGCCTAGTATACAGACTGGGTGGGCTGTACAATATAGTCTTGACATGTTTCCTTCCTGGGCTGTTTAAAATGGGTTAGTATACAGATTGAGTGGGCTATATATTATAGTCTTGACATGTTTCCTCCTTGACAGTTTAAAACGGTTTAGTAGACAGACTGAGTTGTGTGGACAATATAGTCTTGACATGTTTCCTTCCATGTCAGTTTAAAATGGCTTAATAGATAGACTGAGTGAGCTCTACAATAAAGTCTTGACATAATTCCTTCCATGGCAGTTTTAAATGGCTTAGTATACAGAGTGTTCTCTACATTATAGTCTCGACATAATTCCTTCCATGACAGTTTAAAATGGCTTAGTAGACAGACAGAGTGCGCTTTACAATATAGTCTTGTCATCATTCCTTCCTTGGCAGTTTAAAATGGCTTAGTAGACAGAGTGTTCTCTACATTATAGTCTCGACATAATTCCTTCCATGACAGTTTAAAATGGCTTAGTAGACAGACAGAGTGCGCTTTACAATATAGTCTTGTCATCATTCCTTCCATGGCAGTTTAAAATGGCTTAGTAGACAGACTGACTGGGCTGTACTATCGAATCTTGACATGTTCTAGCTGCTCATTAAGAACCATGTAACTGTGTTTACAAATACGTATTATAAACCATATAAACCATATAAGCAGATAATGGTTCATCATACCTCACACCATCATAAGCACATAAAGTAACTGCTTGGACCTATACTAAATAGTATAAATATGAAGGCACAATATCAACTAGAATGATTTCTTCATGCAGTTTGATTAAAGGCCTTATTCTAACGTTTAAAGATAATTGCCTTAACACAATTTGACCAATATCCACCATGTGAACTTTAATATCGTGGTAATTGATATAATTGTAATGCGTATTAACAACACAGATACGTAAAATGCGCATATTTTTTAAAATACAAATATCATTTTTTAATTTTAAATTTTAAAGGAAAAATAATGATTTTCAATTTCGTAATTTAAAAAAAAAACGTTTTCACAAAGAATCAAAATTCCACGTCTCTACCTCTGTTAATAAATATGCCATTCCATTATAAGTATAATCGTTAACACACTGACAGGACTCTGGTCAGTTATATTCTCTATATTTGTTTGTCAGTACTGAACTTTCCAGTGTCTTAAAATCCCAAAAGCTCATATCCTAATCTAAAGTAACTTCAAGAATGAAAGCATAGTTATGTTTTTGTTATATGTTAACCAGTATTTTTAGAGACTGAATTATAAAAAAACAACAATGTGCCACTGGATACACAGTTCTTCTTTCGGGCACACTCGAACGCCATATTACTGTTTTCAGTCGCCAAACGACACACAGACAATAACACCATAACGCTCATATTGAATCTAAACAGTTTCCTTGAAATTAATATGAAAAACATCCAAATCATCATCATCGTCAATAAATACTCTAAAGTAGATCGGGACTACATACTGGAGGGGGTACTGACCGGGAAGTAATTAATGTGACCTCAGTCCACCAAGGTAGCTGATCCGGTATAGTGGAAATGATCACGAGTTAACACCTAAATCACCGAGTCAGCGCAGCTGCCTTGGGGACAGGCTGGAATGTTTGTATGTACTGAAGTGAAAAGGTGGATACTTACGCAGTGCTGCTATTTTGTGCGTATTGCAGAGCGTAAGCGCTTGTTTCATTATACATTAAACTCTATTTAATTCTGTATTATTATTATTATTATTATTATTTTCAGTAATCATTGATTTGCAGAGCAAGATAAAGTTAAATTCCATCATACTGAACAGTCCACAGATTTTGTCAACTTCATTAAAAAAGACCACTATTACATACATTTTTTAAAAAAGTCACTTTTCTTTCGTTTTTTGTTTGATTCGAAACATCTTAAAAGTTTACAGTTAAGCTCGCGTTCAGTCTAATAAGGCTGAAAATTCACTCTGAAGACGAAAGACGACCGTAGGGTGATTCTCGTCTAAAAATAGCGATCGACTACTAATAATCACATGATAAATCAACATAGTGATCTGAGGCGTAAACGGCCTGTGAGTGGATGTTGATGCTTTCACTTTAATTTATGTCATAATACAAGACTTTGTACTGCTATCGCCGATGGGATGGTTATTGTTTTAATACATAGTAATGTGCTCCCCTTGAAATAAAGCAGTTTTTGATTGCAGTTTTAGAGCAGTGGATAAGGAAAGTAATTAATCCGAGTTTTTTCCTCTAACCCATGACACGTCATATTTATCATTTTAATATGCGTGATTGGGTATAGGGTTAGTCATTTGCCTATCGAATGTTTGAATTCATCGATACAGTGCCGTTTCTACATAGGATAGCCGTTTACAAGCCAGCCTAGCAAACTTAAATGACCTTAGATCGAAATCGATAGGAAGATGTTATATTTTGTTCAGAAATTTCGAGTATAACATTCTGTAGATGCCCACCTTGTGGGGGTGGGTTAATTGGCGGATTGTACCTTCTTACAAGGTGTCCGCTTTATTCGGTTCTCGTTATCTAGGAGATGATCGCCCTCAGTGTTATTGCCCGGATCGAGTAAATTAATATAAAGTGTGGAACTTATAGGTGGAATAAATAGAAATCTGAGCAGATATATAGAACAGAATGACACGAGCCCCCGAACATGGAAAAACAAAATAATTTAATCAATTACATAAACAACTGTGATAATACATTACATTAGGAAGATATGCATTTTTTTAAAAATAAATCTTTCACCGAAATTCAAACACAAATATATTTATATAAACGACCGATCTGTTTAAATGATAGAATTGGTTCATCATAGAATCGACTGAACAATTGAATGCATTGCATTGTACAACTTCATAACCTGATTATTCCGGTTCACTCCGACATCACTATGGTGATTGTTTCTCTCGGTCCTTCCGCTCTTTTGTTTTTCTCCTTCAACCTCCCAACTGTCTCGCCTCTTTCCGGCCCTCAAACCTTGTGTGGGTAGGTGGATACGCAAGCATGTAGATACGTAGATACTTGTATCAGTAGGTACGTGAATACGTCAGTGGATACGTCACTGTATACGTCAGTGGAACTATTTCCCCTTTTAAAATCAACAGAGAAGCAACCTAAATTTTCTGTCGGTTATTCTACTGGGAATCGATCATTACTCCCCTCTCGTTATGGTTAGGTATCGTTCTATCGAAATTCAGACAGATACCAAGGCTATTTGGTCAGCCAAACCTAGTTTCATAAGATTAATGTACTTCCTAATGGCTATTCGATCCTGACTCACATTAACAGCACACGAGACATAACAGTTTAATTCTCGTCTCAATTACACAAATGAATGAATGCAGTTCATTACATAGCTTAACTATGTTATTTTCAGCGAAAACACACATTCAAGTTTTTATGATATGTGAAATCATCTAAGATCGGTGAATACAAACTGGTTCTCGTAACTCATACCAACTACAGTAATGCATGAAATATTAGAGTACCAAATTCCTATACAAACAAGACAACCAATTCAACCAATTCGTCAAACTTATATAAAGAAGATTATTGTATAAATTCAGATGAACTGAAACACAGTTATCTCATATCAAGAAACTTGATCTACGAATTTAAACAAATAAATTCATGCAAATATAAGCAAATAAATTCATGTAAATCATAATATTAGTATCAACAAATTATATGAAATTGACGCAAATACCTCGTGCTTCAAGCTTTTTCCGCTTATACCGCCAGAGCTGTGTCCGTTGACTTCCCAGACATCCGGCCCCTTTGATAAATGTTTTTCGAGAGAATTTCCTTCAAATTTAATATCGAAGTCTTTTATAGTTTCACTCTTGCAGGATAAATGCAGACTGATTAGATTTTTCGATCGGGGAATATTTGAAGCCCAAGGAATTTCGTGTGGGAAGCACGCCCCTTAGCAGCAGAGAAGGCGAACAGACTCTAATTGGTTCACTCGTATTTCGCCAAAATACGCCTTCCTGGAAGATTGCACCCCCCCCCCAAAAAAAAAAAAAAAACCGCGATATCCAGCGCAAGACAGCCCTGTCAACGACGAATTGGCTTACCCATCCTATCGCTGATAAATTTTTCTAATCGCGATACATCGAAGGAAAATACGCGATCGTGTCGGTGCCAAGTTGGAGGCAGCACCCTCTCTGCTGCTATAAATTAAATCATCATTATATCAATAATGGCAAACATTGGAGAAGCATATACCACTAGATTAGCTCGAGAGGGATTAGAGGCAATAAAGAAATTTCTTCCCGTGCGAGATTCTGTAAGACAAAATCTTCAAGAACGTCAGCAAGCACAATTTGAATTCGCAGCCGATACAGAACAGTTATTTAAACCCGTAACAGCGGTTACTGAAAGAGCTATATGGGGAGATATTAAGGACGAGGATAAGAAAAATGGTATTCTTCCAGTATTAAAACAAACCGCTGAGCAGACTAAAAAATTAGCAGCGAGAACTAAAAAAAACAAAAAAGATTTTACGAGATCTTCCAACTGATATAGCTGCAGCTCAACCTCTACCCGTCGATGAAGAAATACTTGAAGGCATCAGTAAATTTCATACTGAAGTCGCCGAATTGAAAAAAGAAGTTGAACTGATAATAATACGCACCACAACCTCAACAGCCACCACCTCCCTATTCGCCGCCTGAGCAAGAGTCTTATCGACTTCCTTCACCTCTGCAACAAATAGAACGACAAAAATCTCAACCCGAGTCTCAACCCAAGTTCAAAATACACAGAAAAAATTGCAGTGATGTTTACCGATAAAGCTCTTAATACTTTTGCTGACGAGGATAAATTAATCGATATTGCTGCGCATCATTATGATTCTAGAGAAAAATATCTGAAACCTGAATACGTTGAAATAGTAAAACCTAGTTCTTGGCCTGCTATATTATATTTTGCTTCTAAAAGTTCGCTTGTTAATTTAAGTGATTCCGGGTACAGAGATTTTAAAAGAGATGTAAAGAAAACAAAGCAACAACAATCTCCAAAAAAGAGCTTTTCGATTCACATGGTACTACTGGTAGTGGTTTGGGAAATGGTCTTATTGCCTGTCCTAACAACATCCTCGATGACGTGCAACGGTTAGAAGTTCTCATAGGAGGTAAACGAGCTGGAAATAACTCACCGGAAATAACCAATGAAGCAGCTGATATTTGTCGACGATTATTTCAAGGTGGTATCATGGACATTAATGTTTATCGGGGGCTCATTGATGAAATCGTTGATGACTATCATAGTGACTAGTTGTTAGATAAATGAATAACAAATAAGATGATTATACATAACGCTCACCGTGGACCTGTAGCGGTTAGGGTGATAAACTCGCGATTACCAACTTATAAAGCAACTTACGGAGATGGACTCAGTGATGTTGTTCAGGGTTTATTCAGAAGGATAGCTCCCAAAGCAGTACCGATCGCAAAACAATTATCAATGAAAGCTATTGACGTTGTTCGTGATAAAGCTCCTAGTGCTATTGGTGACGTTGCCAGTAAAGCGTTCTTGGCAATCAAGGACAGACTAGCACGATTAATACGCAGACCGCCACAGCCAGTCAAATTACCAAGCACTGAAGTGATGCCTGCAAATGTCAGTAAAGTAATAAATCAAGCCGCAAATCAAAAACTAGCAGCGCTGATAAATCAAGGAGCTGAACAAATAAATACGAGTCTGATATCAGGAAGTGGTCTTCGTTTTAGAAGATAACACATTATAATAAAATGTTTAAACGTACATCTGACCCAGCGTTTGACATGGATGCACCAGTACTCAAGGATGAGTCTGTGCGTATTATTAGTATTATTCTTATGAAGCAGTATCGCGAAATCAACGTGGACGAATTGAATTGCGAGTTCAGGATACAGGTAGATATTTCTTGCCCGCTGAAGCATTTATTGAAGTCACAGGTGAACTTGTAACAAATGTTGTCGCTAATACACCATACGGAGCTAACGCCAGAGTTGGCTTTGTTATTAATGGCATCATGGCGTTATTCAAAAGTGCTATATATATGATTGATGAAAAAGAAATTGAGACAATCCAAGACAATGTCGACGTTGCTACAACGATTATAGGTCTGGCAAGGTATTCAGATGATTATACTATATCAGCTGGTCCGACTATGATGTTCGCTAAGAATAATTCTGACCATCCTGATTCCAACCAATTTCGTCTCGTACAAATGGAGCGTGATACTTCGACTGACCCACAACCTGTTGGAGCGATAGATAGACCAGCTGGCGCATTTTTGATGCTAAAATGTCAGAACCCTAATTGTAATTTAGGCTTTGCTACACATAAATTAATGTTAAAAGGTGATCGTAGAAGATTTTCATGTGCAATTCCACTGTCCCATATCTTTGGATTTTGCAGAAATGTCAGAAAGGTCATTTTTGGAGCCAAACATACAATTGTTCTTCACCGAAAAGAAGATAATGATGCTATCTTGCGAGAAAATGGCATTCCTGATGGTAAAGTAATATTATTTAAACTCTCATTGTGGATGCCGGTAATGACTCCATCGATCGCTGAAGAACAGCGGCTTCTTTCTTTTATGGATAAAGGCGATAAATCAATATTATCGTGGTTAACAACAACTACCGATAGTAATCAAAATCCCGTCGATGGTGTATTTACTTGGCATATATCATCACAGCAAGGCGTTTCTGCACCAAGACATATCTTTGTTGCTCATCAAAATGTTGCACGATTAAACAGTCAAGAACGAAATCCAATGGTATTTGACAAACTTATGTCTCTGAAGTATCTTTAAGGATAAACGGACATCAAGAACCATCCTAGGATATATTATTGGATTTTGATCAAAATTATGTGTCACGTGCATATCATCGTTTGATGACATTTATGGGACGTGATCAAAATATTGATACTGGTTTACAAATATCGCAGTTAGATTTTACATCGTTGTATCCGATTTATTACTTTTCGCTGGAACACCTTGATTTAGTTAAGCAATGTGTCGTTGATATACATTTTTGAGCTAGCGTAAATTCAGGTGGTGTTACAGAGCAATTGCTGTTATACTCAGCGATAAAACAATGTTAATTGAAGGTGTTGGTGGACGAATGAGAGTCGTTGACGCACCAGTGGAAAACATGTAGACAATTAGACCAATCGCGTTAATTATAAAAATGTCATACAATCACGTTAATGTCACTCTGACTCCCGGTCAGGAAAAAAAATTACAATCAAAAAACGCGAGCGCAACCGGGGCAACGATAACACTTAAACGAGATCAAATTGCTAGTGGTGGTCCAAACAAGTTATCGTTGACTAAAACTCAACTAAAACATTTCAATAAAGCGCAGCAAGCAAAAACCGGAGTTCAATTTGATTTTCGCTCCAAAAACCATCAGCGACATGATTAAAACCGGTGGTATATTTCCACTTCTCGCAGCAATACCAGCGCTGATAGCTGCTGCTCCAGCTGTCGCAAAAGCAGCTGAGTTAGGTGCTGTTGGAACCGCTGCTGGAATGGCATTAAAGAAAGCAACTGGAAAAGGAATTTTACACAAGGAAAGCTTAAAAAAGTCATCACGGACACAAAAACCAACAAGGCGTCCAAAAAAGTCCAATATGCCTCAGCCGGGTCGTCTAAAATTACCAGTGGAACAATACGGAGCGGGTCTAAGACTTCCAGGAACTCCGCCCTCATGGTACCCAAAACAGTTTTGAAAACCAGCGGTTTTACACCGATGTCAAATTTTGATTTAGTCGATGCCGCTAAACAATTAAATATAAAAAATATTCAGAGGTGTTTTATGCGAGATCAGTTACCGAGCCAACCGAATAATCCAGAAAATGGAATTATTAATCTCGATAAGAGCGAACGTCCTGGAACTCATTGGGTTGCTTACGCGATACATCCACGTGGAATTGTTTATTTCGATTCGTACGGGTTAGTACCGCCATTTGAATTTCTAAAATACGTACAAAAAGTGCAAAGCACTTCCGCTCCCATTCCAGTCTGGTATTCAACGCTACCAACACAAACACTAACTGATCCTCTGATATGTGGCCGTGAAGTAATTAATGTACTTGAGGCGTTATCAAAATCAACCAAACCACCTCACAAAGTCGTGCACGAGTATACCTATACCGCGGAACGATTTAACATTTTAAACAATCTCTAAAGAATAATGGTTGATATTTACGGAAGATCTCTCAGCACGAGTAAAAGTAAAAAACGCGACGACGTAGATTTATCAAAATATGCGACCAAAGACGAAATCGGTAATCTTTTAATCCTCTCCGGAATAGACCCAGATGAGGTTGTTAGTTTCAAGACCGATATGGCAAGCTAAAAACCAGCGATATCAAATGGTATGACATAGTTCGCAAGGTTCTTGGAGCTACCCCGGGTAACATCCCTGTGTTCACTGACAGCGGAAAAATCAGAGACTCAAGTATGTCAATTGCCGGCATCAAAGATGAAATTGAAAAAATGTTGTTAATCGTTTAAAAAATACCGGTGACACAATAACAGGTGAACTCAGTATGAATGGAAACAAGATAGTGGTTTTAAGAGATCCAACATCCGACGAAGATGCCGCGACGAAAAAGTATGTTGACGTTAACTACAATACCGTTGACGGTAAATTATCCACGTTGCGGGCCGAGTATGACGTTCACGTAAACGAGTTTACAAATCTCCGTAGAAACTTTAGAAAAATCAATGAAACCGCAGAGGAATTCTTTGGTACCCCGCTCACCGTTGACGCAAAACTCTCTGATATCAAAACAAACATTACAACGATCAAGAAAACACTCGAAGATGTCGTAAGTGGAATTCCTGAGATTGTTAACAAAATTAGTCTGATTAAAATCCCACCTGGAGTTACTCCCGGGCATATTAACAACATAGTATACACAGTATCATCTGGATTCGCAACATGGTCAAAACAAAATAATACTATCAAATATACCGCAACAGTTACTGGTGTGTACAGGCTGTCTGTGTTCAGTGCTGCAAAATTTGAGATATTTACAATGTATCCATGGCGGCATTCCACCGACAGGTTTTCCGGGGTTGTGTCTACCATATTAAATAGCGGAAACGAAGAAACGTTTATACTGGAAGCAGCCGATAAGAAATTAACTGCAACATCTTACTGGTGGTGTTTGGAATTTGTAGCTGAAACACCTCAATTGGTCACTGCGTAAAATTATAATGGCATTGACAAAAACGGAGTCAACGACAACATTAAATGTCCAGCAATATAGATACGATCAAGTTCGCGAATGGCAATCGGAGTTAAAAACCATCATCGACAAATACACAACAAAAGTAGAAAAATATAAGCGACGAGCAGTCATTCTTGACGTTGCAGTATACTCGGTATCCGCGGTAGTTGCGTCCACTGGGGTAGTATTATCAGCGCTGACCCCGGTAACAACTGCAGTAGCAGTAACAATATGCGTTTCATCATCAGCGGCACTTGCAGGTGTTTTTAATATAATCGCGAAAAAGATATCAACGTGCACGAGCACAAAATACCATGACGCGGTTACACGATTAAACACAGCAGCAGCAGCATACTCAAAATTATGGTCGCTGATATCATCAAGCCTCAACAATGAAAAAATATCAGATTCCGAATTCGCGTCAATGGTTAAGACATACGATGAAGTCCACCATTTGGAAACAACGAAAATGAATAATGACAGAATTACTTCAGCAGATAGCCGCAAATACAAATCCGGCAAGGACCACAATAATAACAATAAGCTCAACCAATCCTGAATTCAGTATTAATTTTCCAACTGCGATTCCGGTAAGCGAGATCGCGTTAGGACAGTTGCGAGTATATCACAGTTGGCCCAATATCAGATCAAAATCATTTGGCGGATTACCAGCAAATAATTCGTTTGTGTTTGCAAATAAAAATAAACAAGATGGTACACCCGACTGGAACGTTGTTGGAATACCAACCGGGAGCTATCAAATCGAAGAAATCAATGAGGAATTACAACGTCGAATAAAAAATATCACAGGAAAAGTATCCAAAATAGCAATAACAGCTCATGAACCAACGCTGTCTTCTGCAATCGAGATAAACTCACCCGACTACGCCGTGGATATATATCAGAGTTCGATCAGAACAGTGTTAGGATGGCCTGAAATTCCACCGCCGGAGAAACCGATACCACCTGAACCCAAAAAGCCTGACTATGTCACGGACAAACAATCATATCAAGATGTTACCCTGTCATACAAACAACAATTACTGGATATAAAAAATGCAACTTTGGGTACTACTTTTAACTTCTATAGGAAAGACAATATGTGGTGGGGGTTTATTAATGAACAAACCCCCAGAGAAGGAACTAAATCCACTGTTGTTCCCCTACGTCAAATTATTGAACATTTTAAAATCATTATTCAAGAACATAAAACACAACTACAGCGACTACGACAAAGTTTCCAAGAACATTTTTTTGATATAACAAGTTCACGCAGCGAAATCATCACACAAATAGAAATATTAAATCAACTCGTATCCGACATGGAATATTTTCACCAGCGAGTAATCCAGGCAACAATTGATTACACTGACAATATATATAACCGCTATAAAGAAAGATTTTTAACTGCATATTCGATAAAGGAAGCTGATCTACCAAATTTTAAATTTCCCGGTATAACGCAGACGAACTAAAAAAATCCACTACCAAAATCATCGATGAGTTCTTCGTTGATATACTTGCACGGTACACAAAAACACTACCACCGGCAACTATTCTCCGGCACAATAATGATCCACAAGGGCAAGGACGACATGTATCCCCGGAAATCGTAAATATAACCCAAGTGGTCGCGGTCAATCTTGTGTGTGATGTAATCGATAATAGCTACAGCACGTAAACAACAATGTCAAATCAAACGCAGCAAGGATTCATTCTTTATTCATTCACACCAAAAGAACCGCATGGACTTTTGATTGTGCAAGAACCGATCAATCCGGTCTATCTACGATGCCATAAACCACTGTTATCAAGAATAAATTTCAAACTAACAGACCAATTAGGCCACTTGCTGGATTTGAGAGATGAGATGGTAAATATTAATTTACTTGTGAAATCGTGAAACTGTTAACAGTTTTAAATCTATGATTCAAGAAAACAGTAAAAAAAATAATTCTCCTGACAGTCAAGGTGGATATTTTTTTACTGAATGTCGCTCAGAATTACAAAAATATTATAAGAAATTTATTTTTTTTACTGAAAATCTGTCGAATTTCTCAATTCTGAAGGGTATTTAGGTAGTCAAAATCGTGTAAATCGACTGATTTGTTAATTCTGAAGGGTATTTAGGTAGCCAAAATCTTGTAAATCGACTGATTTCACAAAAAAGTATAATAATTTTATTTTTGTGCACGGGCAACAGTAAAAATATTTTATTTATATATATTTTGTGCACATCGACTGATTTGCTAATTCTGATAGGGTGTTTACTAGTAAATATCATGGAAATCATTCGATTTGCTAATTCTGATAGGGTGTTTACTAGTACAAGTCGTGCAAATCAAACATTTCGGTGAAAAAATATTGAAATCTGTTAGTGGTGAAGGAAAAAACAATTCTCCGTCCTTGTGGACTGACCTTTCATTTTCACGTCCTTGATGGAAATCGAGTCTAACTTTCACGATCTGACATAATTTTTCTAAGTTGCCTCACACGAGAATTAATTATCTTCTTTGCCTCATATTCCTGAGACAATTCTGACCTAATTTTTTAGATTGCACGAGAGAGACCGACAAATTCTCTTATCCGCATTTCTTCTACTGTGGCTAGTGATTGAGACATAGCCGTCCGAATTTTCTTTATAAATCTATACTGAGAGGGTAAAATATTTCTTCCTTCGTGTTTAGCCTCCTGCAGTGTTTCAAAATCAGAAATATTTTTTTCAGGATTTAGTTCATCAGATATATTTATGCCGTCATGTTCTAATTTTTTTAACAGCAACAATTACATCATTGATATTACATCATGGGTTCCTCACTGGCCTGTGTGTCTTTCATAGGGTGGCTTTTGTCTTTGTTTGAGACCTTCCTTCTTGCACCCTACGACCGTTTGTTTTTGGCCACATTCTTTCTGAATATTTTCTCTGTGGAATACCCATGTGACTTAGAGCTTATACATCCACGCTACTGTTTATTTTGGTAGCGAAATACATTCGTGTACCCCCCCCCCCCCCCCCCCGATCAAATCCCGGGGTAGTGCAAAAGACGCACTCACCACGTATATGACGTGATGAGGGATGTACGCGGGCTTGCTGGCGCTCCCACTATATAGAAAAACCCTATAAACCGGTACCGTCGACAATATACCCGTTACGAGATTCGAAACACTGACCCCCAGAACGAGAATCAGCCGCTCTGCCACTGCGCCATGGCTCTAATCTACTGGCATATGATTTAAAAATTATTATGTAGTTTACCGTTTACACAGAAATCGTTATACAGATAACAATTTGCTTTTTTTGGGGGGGGAGGCACCAGACAGATGCCCCCCCCCCCACTTAACCAAAATAATAAAGCTGTTTTATGTATGTTTGTTAACCCCCTGATATGATGTTTGTTTTCTTTAGAAAAGGATTCCGAACAAAATTTTATTTGGAATAATTTTGTTGGGGTATTTGTTCATTAGCCTAGTGTTTTCTACAGGTTAGATTTTCCGAATCGGTTTCATTCACCGTCTTCGAATTTTCATCCCTGATTTTCTAGTTGACCTTGGCTGGAGGTCTCCTACATCCCGTGTATGCTATTGTGTATAGTGCTATATTGTTTGTATGCTATATGGTATATTTGTTGGGATAGCCTTCTATTCCAAATTTTGCCCAGTTTTTTATTTCTCTACCGTTTTCTTTCTCTTTAATTTTTTTTTGTTAATTTTTTAATTTTTTTTAATTTTTTTTTATTTTAAAAAAAGTTATTTTGCTTCTGTTTTTGAATTTTGCCGATGAAACGGTGCACTATTTTGAAAGAAAAAACCCACATCCTATTGGTTTAAATGCGTGTTCAAGTGTGTCGTTTCATCGTTATAAGGTATTGCAAGCAGTTTGGTAGGTTGTATTCGAGTCAGGATCCACACTCTTTTTATTTATATGTGTTTTACCTGGATCGAACTAGACCTCCCTTTATTTATTTAATATTGTCCAGAAAGTCTGAAAATTGTTTATAACTTGCCACTTATTGTGTGGACTACTTCCCCATACAGTTGGAGCTGTATGGATTTTTTAGATAGAGAGACATAGTCAGAGATTTGGATAATAGTGTTTGATTTTTTGTATATGTGTTTGGTCTGCTTATGTACTACATGGGGTATTTCCAAGACTCTTTCCTGAGCCTTTCCACTTGGCGTAGCGCCATGTGGTATAGCCCCAGGAGTTCCTCGTCTTTTACTTTCCCATGTAGTTAATATGTATAGTGACGTTCTATTGTTGTGCTTCTAAGGGGTGCAGAGAGAGACAGATGTTAATTGGAAAAAAAAAAAAAAACTCTCAAAGGGGGAAGAAACCGGGATATATTATAGCTTCACCTCATTTTACTTCTTTGACTATCTCCCTATTGTTATAGTTTGTCCACACGCTAGCATTGTTGCTGTGATGTAGCTTGTTATCATATAAAGGGTATTTTTGGTAAAGTTTCCATCAAGAAACAAAATGTTTTCCTTCTTATATCTATCGTTTTTGCATATTTCTTGTATGATTTTCAACCTATTTCCTTTCGATTTTTCGCATTGCGTCATCGTGTGTAGTTTGCTAAAAGGACCTATTTTACACAGTGGACATTTTGGCGGTACTCTGACCATGTGCCGTCTCACTGCTACCTCTCCTGTCAACCACGCATTGTGCATGTATTTGAAGCAGAGGCTTTGAATTTTTAGGGACCCTAGTTTCACCCAGTGCCCCCATGCTCTTTTCCAATTAATGTGTATATTTTCTTCTTCAATTTTGCATTTAATCTTCATTGTGATCTCTTCTCTTATCCATTTATATGATAGTTTGGCATCTAAGTCCCACAATTCCTTTTTATCTCTATGCTTATATAACAATTCTTTTATGCTTTTAAATTTCCGTGATACTTCCAATTTTTTAATTAATCTGTTGTTTTTGTATATATCTGGTCTGTTTCTTAGACTAAACCCAAACCAGTAGATGTAAATCCTCTCCCACGGTACCTTTGGCTCTGCATTTAATTTTTTGAACCTATTTAGAATATTCGAACATTTTAAAAGTATCGGACTAGTTATGGCTACCCCCCCCCCTTCTCTGGCACTATATAGAGTTTCTTTATTGACATAGTGTGTCTTAAAATCCCAGATATAATCTATTATCCTATTATCGATTTTATTTAAAATGTTGTTACTAATCTCTATAGATTTGAGAAAGTAATTTATATGGGTGTACATATAGTTTTTGGCCACAGTTTTCCTTTTCCTCGCCTTGTCCAAAATAAACCCCTAGGGCTTTTACTTTGTCTCGGATTAAGTGTGGGGGCAATCCAGAGTGATTTCCCCGCCAGGTACCTATCTTAAGGATTTCGGTTTTCTCATGGTTAATTTGAGATCCTGATGCTTTCCCAAACTTTCCAAATTCATTTATCAGGTGTTTAAAGGAGCATGGGTCCTTTATGAAATTGGTGCAATCATCTGCGTGTTGTAACATTTTTACCTCTTCTTTTATATTTGGAACTTTAATACCTTCAATGTTTTTATTTAGTTTTATACTTATGCTTAGGGTTTCAATTGCTATTACATATAATAGCATAGATAGTGGGCAGCCTTGCCTCACTGATCTTTCAATATCAGATTTATCTGTCATGGCTCCGTTTACCTGTATCCTTGAGGTTATTTTATTATACAGGATTTTAGTCCATTTCTGGAGGTTGTTTCCAAAACCAAACTTATCGAGCACTTTTTGTATAAAGTTGTGTTCTAATCTGTCGAAGGCTTTTTCTTGATCAAAAAGTACCATGGCACCTTTTTGCCCTGTTTCGTTTATGTAGTCTATAATTGCTTTAATGTTCAGAATATTATTCTGTATGTCTCTACCTTTTGCATCACAGGTTTGGTTTACATTTATAATGGTTCCCATTGCCTTTTTCATCCTTTCTGCTAAGACTTTACTTAAGATTTTGTAGTCCATATTTAGGAGGGAGATGGGCCTCCAGTTTTTTAAGTCTTCCTTCCCCTTATATATTAATATTATGATTCCCTCCCTCATACTTTCGGTCATAGTATCATTTCTAAGCAGAATGTTGTTATATAACCATTCTAATATTGGCGACAACTCACCGCAGAATTTCATGTAGAAGTCTGGGGTGAGTCCATCTCCACCTGGAGATTTCCCTTTGGTGAAAGTTTGAATGCTTTTCTTTACTTCCTCTTGCGAGATGAAATCATCACATAAGAGTTTATGTTCTGTTGAAATCATCTCACAGTTGATATCTTGAAGGTATTCCGCAATTGTACCATCTTCAATGTTTTGCGATGTGTATAATTGGCTGTAGAAAAGTTTTATGTTTTTTAAAATTTCGTTTTTGTCCACTGTTTTTTCATTCCTTTTTCCCTTTAGGCTCTCTAGATTTTCTCCCCCCCCCCCCTTCTTAGTTCTTCGCGTTTGTATAGTCCTATCGCTTTTTTTTATACAAGTCCGTGTACTTCCCTGCTCTTACTACTCTGCCTCCCCTTTCCTCTTCTATAATTTTATTTAGTCTGTCTTTTAACTGTTTTTCCCGTTCTGTTGTATTTTTTCCCTTTAGTTGAAAATGTATTGCCTCCCTTTCTAATTTTAATCTATTACTCCTTATTTGTGAGAGTTTTATGGCTATGTTTTCAAACTTTTTTTTAAATTGTCCCATTCCCTTATAATGTCTAGATTCCCTTTATTAATAAAATTGTTGATTTCGTTTTTAATTTCTTTAATAAAGTCAGCATCTTCTAATATTTTGTTGTTTAGTTTCCACCTTCCCTTTCCCCATTTGCTTTTTGATGTTAGCTCTAATTTTAGATATATGAGTTTGTGGTCTGAGATTTTGAAATCTTTTATACCTGCTTCTTTGTATTTTTTTTCGTCGAAGTTTGTGCATAGGAATTTATCTAATCTGCTTCCGTTGTTTGTATTATAATTGTACGTGTACTCCTTTCTCGGCATATTTAGTTTCCTGTAAACGTCAGTAAATTTGTGGTTTTTGATAAATTTATCCATTTCCGGTTTAAATCTGTTATCATTTGTTGTTAGTTCACCCTCTCTGTCAATGCTTTCTCCCACCCAGTTAAAATCTCCTCCTATTACAACGTTTTCCATGGTATATTGCTCTAGATATTTGTTTAATTCCCCCAGAAATTCTAACTTTTTGTATTTGTTCGCGGGCATGTATATATTAATAAAATGAGTATTATCAATTTCTATATGTAATAATCTGCCTTTGAAAAATTTCGCTTCATCCCTCCTTTCCTATTTCAAACCTGTTTTGTTCTTTATCAGGGTGGCCACACCTCCTTTTATGTCTTTCCCTTCATAATCATTTAATATTAGTATGCCGTCTAACCTTTCTTCACATAATGCTTTTAGTTCTTTGTTGAAGCCATTGTGTGTTTCTTGAAAATGTAATATGTCATATTCTACGTCTATATCAAATCTGAGTAATTTTTCCTTATTTATACCATTTACATTTGTCGACAAGACTTGGAAGTTCTTTCCCTCCATTTCTTGTGCTCTCCAGGTTGTCGCATTAGTGGTTATTTCCGTATCCTAGGTTAAATTCTAAATACGTGTTTGTGGTTGATTTTTAGCTTTTATTTGGGGGCACTGGTCTCCCCTTCCTCCTGAGTGCTGTTTTGAGGGGTTTCTTCCCCCATTGACATAGTCAGTGTGTTTTCTGTCGATTGGGTGTATTGCGTATTCCGTGTGTCATTTCCATTATCAGTATTGTCTATTAATTGTTCCTCAATTGTTCCTTGTGTGTTTTCTGTCGATTGGGTGGCTTGTGTTTGCCGTGTGTCATTTCCGTTATCCTTTTCGGTTCCATGTCTATCATCCTCCTCCTCGTCCTCACTGTCATTTTCACTTCCACTTTCCGTTTCGCTAGTCATTTCACAATCATCTTTCTCTTCTTTATCGTCTTCTGCTCTTTTCTTTTTCCTCTGAATCCTTGACGTCTTAGTATCATATATAATTGTGCCTGCATTCGATGTTTCTTTTTGATCGCTCTCCGTCATTCTCTCTTGTGGAGAATCATGTCCTGAGTCTGCTTTTCTCTTCTTTTCATTTCTTTTGGGTAGAGGGGTGGAAGCTAGTGGTTTACTGCCAATCAAATCATTGTCCCCCTTTTCTGGAATGTCCTCTGTGTCTTCTTGCCCTTCCTCTCTCAGGCTCTCAAATCTATTCTTTAGGATTATTGACTCTCCTCTTTCTGGGGTCTTTAACTTCCCTGTTTTGTTGGGACTTAGAATATTAATCCATTCTGGAGTCTTCTGAGTTTCTTCTCCAATCGCAGAGACGTCCACTGCTGGTAGGTGGCATATTTCATTGCCTTCTTCCTCTTCGTTATTTTTGTTAATGTTATTGTTACTGTTGTCTTCTGTTCTGATGTGTCTCGGCATAGTGCTCACTCTGTCTTGTAGATCTATGTTTAGGCCGCTGGACGGGGCAACGACCTTGCTAGCGTATGTTGCAGCGTTCTGTGTTGCGGGATCAATTGGTGTATTGGGGCAATCCCTTGGACCATGGCCGGTTTAGAAGCACCTGGGGCACTTCCTGTCATTTTCTGAACCCCGGTACCAGCTCTTGACTCGGAATCCGAGAACGTAGAAGAATAAAGGAATCTTCTTTGCTTCTTCCTTAGTCATAAGTAGAATCCTCCCTCCGGATTTTATTGCAGCAAAGTTCCACACAGTTGCCATCTTGTGCGCAACCACATTGGCTTTGAATTTGGATTCTATTTTTTTTTTACAACTTCCTCAGTTGGGATTTCCAACGGAAGTCCAATTATGTACACCTCTATAGCCTTTGGTTCAATTTCCCTCACAAAGGGTTCCGTTGGCCTTACGGTCGCAGTTACCCCTTTAATGTCTAATGATGTCACGTTCAGGATTAAGGTGGGTGGGTTTTTGGGATAAATTACGTATTTATTCAGTCCAGCATTTTGGATACCATCAATCTTCCCAATGTCTATACCCACAGTATGCATGGCCATCAGGATTTCTTGTTGTCTTGGAGTGTTGGCAATGTTTCCGAAGTCTAGAGTTTGACAACCTTCCGGATGAAATACAAATAGTCGCCTGTCTTCTACTCTTGTATTGAAGTATTGCTTGAGCTTTGACCCCCGAGGTATTGCTCTGGCAGGCATTGTTTCCGCTTCGGCTGACTCCATTCTAAGTCTATGAATTATATGAATTGTAGTCACAAGCTTATGGTCTCACACCACTAATTTGTACACTGTGTATATGAACGACTGCAGAGAACGCGTATTAGCCGGTCACACTGATACGATCAATAGTCAATGTATAAAGTAATCTCTATCAGGATAATACCTATACAGTCGGGTACATGTCACATAAGTCCTTTGTATGCAATGCAGTATGAGAGCAAACAAAAACTAGCGAGGGTAATTATACAAAAACTAGAAACCTAACTATATCAATTTTTTAAAGCATGATAGCAAAAACAAGGCAATAATATGGGAACAATTGCCTAAATAACATTGATTCACAATTTGCGTGCAGCAAGAAAAATATTCACGGTACTGATACTATCAAAAATAAGTGTGTCGTTTCCAAATTGTGGAGCAAAGCACAACTAAGTATATGATTGTGAAAAAGGAAACAGAACAAAAATAGAAAACACAAAAAAGAAGAAAGAAAGGAAAAAAAAAACTCAAAAGCAAATGAGAGGTAAAAAACTATTGTGCCAAACGCTATTTTGTTTCAAACTTCTTGATAACGCACACAAAACACGCCCGCTCTCTTCAGCGTCCTGAGTACTGTTTTGCAGCTGAATTTTAATTCTGAATTTTAGTTCTGAATACATAAATTTAAATTTGTACCCAATAAGTCAGATTAGATAATATATATACCCGACAATAATTCGGGAAACGGTGTAAACACTCGTTTTTTTTGCTTTATTAATTATCGCAGCAGAAAAAATATAGATGAACCAAAAAACTAAACGAATTTAATAAAACAAGTATATTGTCTGTGAAAAAATTTTATTTATCGCAAATAAACGATTACGCCTACCTGTACTGACAATCCTTGATAAAATCTACGGGAAGTAATCGTATACTTCCGTGTTAATCTTACAGGTAACACAGAAAATTGTTTATCTTCCTATACTGTGGCTTGTAGTGTGTATACAATAGGCTGTTCGCCACAAAACCCTGTTTCAGAACAGTTTTTGATTACAAAAAAAAAAAAAAAAAAAAAAATACAACTCGAAATTTATTTATTTTCTGGATAATATATTACCTGTACAATAGGTAATGACGTGTATTGCGCAATCTCAAGGGAGCGAATTATTAGGGATGCACAAAAAGAATTTCGTGATGATGGAGCATCTCACGTGTGGTCTACATTCAAAATTGTACGCGATTACAAAGTCATCGACAATGGTGTCGACTCTGTCATTGATGCTACAATGAACGATACACGAGCGAAAGCGATTATCGATTACCTTAATCAGAAATATCTTCTCAGAATAAAGTTTATTGTGCAAGCAGATTCCGATACGTGGATTATCCGTGACAAACGTGATCCTGTCCTTGCTAATGGAAAAATTGCTGTATTAAGTAAAAATTCCAAGCCAGGAGCGCTGACCGGTATTGACCGACCATATTACGCTCGATCGTATCCTGTGACCGCGGTTATTTATGGAATTTATCAACTAAATGATAGACCTAACATTAATGATCTTGCCCCGATGAGATTTTCATCACTGAATTGTGTAGCCGAGCGAGTAATGGAATATTTTACAAATGCGAAGCGTGGAAACGGTTTACCTGATCTGCGACGTGAAAAAATAGCGAAGTGGGCTGAGCAGGTCAAAGATACAGGAGCGTCAATAAACGATGTCGCTTAGTTATCAAGTAAATTTCTTATCAACGAGTGATGTTCTCCCTGGTAGCTCCGCAAGTACATCAGAATACCCTACCAGCGACGTATTTTTCTCCTTCCGCTACTCCCTAGTCAGCATTGAGTCACACTCCACGTTTGAGGGTGTCTCAGCCTTCGTCAATGGACAGCTCGGAACGGTATTCGCGTTTTCCAGGTCACATTCGGCGTCCTCGGTGACGATCGTGGTAACAACGAAATCGCAATTGGGCTCTCGTTCACTATATTTCTTAAGGAGATTGTCTTAGTACAGTTTCTCCTAAGTTGGTAGCCATATCCGGTAGGTTTGAACACCAACCTTCTCGGTTTACGACGTACGGCCCTCTCCACGAAACTTGTAGATTGTTGTGTTCTTAGGGCAACATTATCAACATATTGTCTCCTATCGTACTGGCGTGACGAGACTTCGCTTGCTTGAGTTTCTTCCGTGCCAACGTACAATGGTTCTTCAGTTTATCACGAATTTCCGTGACGTACTGATAGGTAGTGCGTACCTCTTCAATATCGTAGTCGTCACTCCACAACTGCCTCAGTACGGCGATGGGTACTCGTTCGGTCCTCCCATATAGGAGTTCAAAGGGGGAAACCCTAAAACTCGCTTGCGGCACTTTCCGATATGCAAATATCATGGCAGGTGTATATATTGATCCGAATCCTTAGCACGGACTTCACACATTTTATTAAGGGTGTCATTCAGAGTCCCGTTAAACCGCTTGACCAGTCCGTTGCACTGTGAGTGATATTGTGTGGTAGTGAGATACTTAATCGAAACCAGTCAATTCTCCATCACGTGACTCATGAATTGCGTCCCCTGACAGGTGAAGAACCCGTCGGGCACTCAGAATCGCGACCAAATCCAAAGCAAAGCTTCCCCTACTGTACTCGAATCGATATTGCGTAACGCGATGGCCTCCGGATAGCGTGTAGCGTAATGAACGACCGTTCAAAAAGAACAATTTCGTTGTGCGGACGCGAGTTTTATCGGTCCGATTAAATTCATCGCGACACGGTGAAATAGTTCATCAGTAAGTGGTGTATTCCCCAAGGGAACGGGTCAATGAGCTGTTTTCGGTGCCATCCGCTGACACTTGTCACAGGACAGAAAAAAACCGCTTAACGTCTCCCTGGACCCCTGACCAGTATAATCCTTTGACAAGATGGTCATGCGTCTTGGCGATCCCCATGCGTCCTCCCATGAGTATTTCATGCGCGACCTTCAATACTTCCTCTCGGTTCGCTTTCGGAACGACGACTTGCTTACGTGCTCGTGTTCCTTCCTGGCATGGCGGTACAAGATACCCTTATTGTACATAAATCTAACCTCACTATTTGGAGTTCTTTTCTTCGTTCCTTCTGCAGCTTGCTTATGCAACGGCGTCAGAGTTGCGTCTTCTTGCTAAAGTTCCTTCAACTCGACATGGTGTACACATCACTCACCGGAAGAGGCGTACAGGTTGCAGGATTAGTTTGCGGTAACGCATAAAAATCCCAGTATGACGTTAAGTGACTACCCAGACAAGCACGCGGATTCGAGTTTCCCTTTCACGTACAGCGAATCGAGGTCAATGATGGCAACTGGTACCGAATCACGCGGGCTATTCGCGTACTGGACTACACTTACCTACCCTGTATAGTACTCTAGCTTCACATACTTCTTGTCGACAAGGGAGGAATAACTACATCCAGGGTCGTACAAGATAGTTTAATCTTTCCACTGACGGTGGCGGATGCGAGGATTACTGGTCTACAGATCGCCTCGTCCCCCGTTTCTCCCTGGCAATAGCGTTCACCTAAGTCGGCCTTCCCTTGGGACAGTCCCTGGCAAAATGGCCTCGGCTCTTGCAGTTGTTGAACGTCAGCGGCTCTCGCCGTCCTGCAAATCCCTTTTCCGTGTTTTCAGCCCGTCCTGTCGGTGAGTGGAATACTTATCCGTAGCGACACTTCCCACCTTCCCGTCCCCAGTATGGTTGCGTACGACTGGCTATTCCTCAACAACACGACGCGACTCAGTGAAGCGGAGTCTGTTCCTACCCTCAGAAACTCTAGTCTTTGAGTGCGCTTGTTCCTATCTGAGCGTCCTATACTCTATATCTATCCACTAGGAAAACTGCCAACTCTCGCCTGTATGTACTCGTGTTTCTTGAGTATCGCCTTACCTAAGCCTTTATGGTATCGGTCGACTACTGCCATTTTCATCCGTTTCTCAAATAACCCGAGAATTCTGGCGTAAAATTAATAGTGTGTCTCCGTTTGCTTTTTCGTGTACTCAGAAAACTTTTCAGGTGTGTCATGTATATCTGCTGTTCTAGCCCTTACTCGTAATCGTTCCATCTAGAGTGCGTGAGCGAACTCTCGCTCCTTCTTGGCCGCTCGTCGTTTTGTTTCCATCTCTTTCTCGGCTGCTTTTATCCTGGTCAGATCATTCTGGTATTTCTTTCCGTTCCGGTGGCCTAGTGGTTAGAGCGTCCTCCCCGGATGCGGAAGGCCGTGGGTTGGAACCCCGGCCGAGTCATACCAAAGACTCATAAAAAATAGTACTAACAGCTGCCTTGCTAGACGCTCAGCATTAAGAGGTTAATGTTAGGACTGGTCGGCCTGGTGTCAGGATAATGTGACATGGTCGGATATCATGCTACATGTCTGCGGAATAATGCCCTAATGCTAGGCATCACTTTGACTGGAAAATTGTTAAAGCTACGTTAAAAATATAAATTTCACTCTTTCACAGCAGCTTCCATCCTTACCAGTTCTTTCTGGGGTTCTCTTTCTGCTACTTTCTCTGCCCTCCATTTTTTTTTATTTGTTCTTTGATAACTTAAGTCTTCCATGCCAAAGTCACGATACTCCTTTATCATGTCTTTGCGTCGCCACCGTAAAGTAATACTATCAATTATTGATACCTTGCCTCAGCTTACTGCTGAGTTAACAGGTGCTATAAATTCTTGTCAAGAAAATACTTACAAGTTTCCAACGAACCGACTTATCTCAGGTAAGATATCTGGCCCGATATTTATTTTATTACTAATGTAAGAAAGCTAACAAGCATGCAAATGTGAAAATACAATATACACATAATGGAAACTCTTTCTTAAAATTTCAATAATTTTTAATAATAATTCTTTACTTGTAAAGATGATATTTATGCCTATTTCTAATCCCGGACAACACCGCCACTTTGTTACGAGCCCCCTACGGTATTAATAATAACACTGGAGAAGGACGGACAAATTAAAAAAAATAATTAGCTCCAAGCCCCCAGTCTGCAAGGCCGACGGTCTAGTGTATGAAGTATAGAAAATAATATTCAAATAGCCAATTAGTTCGTCACGCGAAATTAAAGGTGAGAGTGTTTCTTTTCAGTGTCCCTTCTATGTTACTTATCTGCAACTTCCGCTTTATTGGTACTTCCGGTACCCTTGTTTCCATTTTCCGGCCCCACGCCTTCGCACTACTGCATATTCTCCCGGCCCTGCTCCTTCGCACAACTGCCTATTCTCCCGTGCTCTCCACGTCTTCTTCTCTCTTTACTCTTCGGGTGGTTCCCTATCCCACCCGGAAAGCTTTCTCGTCCGTTATTTCTTAGAACTCCTTTTGCCGCTCTTTTTTACGAGTGCCCAATTTGCTCTCGGAGTATGTGATGTTTCTTTAGTCAAATCCTAACTTTACTGATCCTTGCAAACTGAATGTAACAGTATAATGTCTGGCTGCTGGAGAAATCCGCCCAAAATTTGACTATCTTAGTTCTGATTGCAAACCGGTGTCTCTTTGAAAATGGTCTCGGGTAGTAGCACTGATATGTTATAATGTCGGGTTTTCCGGTCTCTAAACCCAAGCCGACTGGTGACACCAATAACTGATTGCAAAATAAACAGTTTCTCACCACGGCAGCAAGGTTCTCTTTATATTAATTGCGAACTTGACTGTGACGCAATGGATAAGCCACGGACAGATAGTTACTTTGTTTCAGTATCTGTCTACAGATGTAATATTATATAACACGTATTGACATTACCCAAAGTACTATGAATTACGAATTCTATCAGAAGACATTTATAAAGATAAGGCAGGAATTGTTAGCAAATTTTCTCACACAATGTGACAATTATTATTATTATTATTACAAAATAAATGTCACTAGTCAGCTATGCCTTACAGTCTAAAATCATGAACAAAAATTAAACAGACAATGCAAATTGAATATACATAACACTGTGTAATGGAAATGTTGTCTTGTTTATTCGCATGTCCTTCAAGCAATATATGGTAGATAGGTGAGGATCTCAGTCGTTTCCAAGATTTGACTCGGATGCAGGCCCACAACGTGCAGTCTGTATTGGATACACGGGCATGTTAGTTCTTTCTCATATTCTTCAAGTGTTACTAGTCTATGCTCTTAAAATAGGTTAACAGAAAAGAGTGTAAAGCAACAAGCTTTTTGAAATTCAACAAATAATTTATTTCCTAGAAATACAAAGTCAAAATAAAACAATTAAAAAAAACTTAAGGAATTGCGAATTAAATCTCAAATAATCATAGAATTACAGACTCGTGTCCCAATAATTTAAAGTTCTGAATAAACATTAGTAGAAATCCAAATAAAGTATAACGTTGAAAGTGTTGATGTGCCCGTGACGGTCTCTATTGTGTTGATGTACCAACAGTCGTTTGTTGAAACACAGTAATATAATTCCAGGTTTGAATTCTCTATAAATAACAGTAAATGTCTCTGTCAAAAATACTATTTTTTAATGAGCTCTCTGTATTTCCAGACAAAATTCACTTGAATTGAACAATTTGAAGAAATGAATTCCAGTCCAAATGAACAATGAACACAACAATATTACACATTGATTCTGCTAGATCTTTCGCACGAATGTATAGTATTTCCAGTGACTTATATAGTCATCTGTTTGACCTCATGTCACAATTAATATTTTCTAAAAAAAAAACGTTACCAAATCCAAAATAACCTTCTCAAAACTTAACAATGTTTACAAAATAAAATGTTAGATATTATTAGAACGTCTGTTACAAAATTTATAATATATAACCTGGACAATATCATGTACACATTTTAAGTTGGAGGGGAATCCCAATAACCTAGATACAGACCCAAATAAACATATTTGCTTATATTAATAATGATCCTGATAATAAACCCATACACATAGAAAATACTCTTAGCTATGTATTAGTTGTTTATAATATAAAATTTTAAACAAAACAATGATTCAAGTCAAGTAGAAAATAAACTTGATTCTGGACAAGGTTAAGTCCAGCATACAATATTATATTACAAAAGCATATCATGAAATAAAAAAACAGCAAGTAACAAACAATGCAAATTAAATATACATAACACAAGCAATATATGGTATATAGGTGTGGATCTCAACTGTTTCCAAGGTACGCGTCATACGGCCTGTATTGGATATACCAATATGTTTAATTCTGTCTCTTCAGACCCAGATATGGTTATTGACTGAAGAGCTCAACAGTTTCTAAGCTATGACCCAGGGGAAGCATGCCCACAGGGACCATCCCTGGGCATGACCAGAGAGTGCAAACCAAATCAATATTGCATATGTTATAGCCATGGCATTGTAGATTACGTAAACTAACTTTTGGATTTTCACCTGCAATATTTAAAATATTTTAGATTTGTTATTAAAATAAACTATACGAGACCTTGGCCCAATCCCAAGAGTCATAATTAAAATTTTGAAACTACCATCTAATGACTACTCCATAACATATTAAAATGTTTCAAGTCGGTTTCTTTAATAGTGTAAGAGATATAGTACATTGCTAATGGAGGGACAGACAGACGGACAGGCAGGACGACATAATTCCTTTTACAAATGTATCGGGATAAAAGTTACTTATTTTTTCATAAGCTTAAACAGTATCGATATCAATGACAAATTTGAAAATCTTTAAAGACTGTCGAAGCTTTGCGAAAACTTATTTATTGGCTGAAAAAGTGCACCTTTTTTAAAAATATTTTCATGACATGAGAAACAAAATAACTTTGCACACATGTATATTTTAACATAACGATATAACTAAAACTACACAAATTACTTTAGCAACAATATTTTTATTTTACTTTTCAATACTAGTACACTTTTATAACGTCTATCATCCCTTTTTAATACAATGTTCCAATTATCTTTAAATTTTAGATAAAATGTAAATTTTTCATTCAATTATCATAGCTGCAGAAGAAATTTTTGTGAGTTACAGACGACTAGTGAATTGGAGCATATGCAAATTGCAGTTTATAATAAATTAATTAATTATCTTTTTATTTATTAATGTTATTATTATTATTATTATTATTATTATTATTTCAAGTTTTTTTAAATTAATAAAATAGCTTTAAAAGTTTATGGCTTTTGTGTGAAATTGTCAGGTGATTTTATAGTATTTCTGGTTGCCGAGTTCCTCAGATTACTTGTTATTTAAAGTTTACTACTGTTAGCAAACAAGAAAATTTTATTTCTTCTCTTAAGATTAATATTTTAAGATTCTGCAATTATTATCTATATAATGATACTGGACAGCAACACTATGTTACTTGCAAATACGAATATATAACACCACTTTCTTCTTTAGAAGAACACAAAATTAAGCGTATTTTGTAAACAGAAACCAAACACATTGTTTGGACGCAGTAAGGTACAGATCTGATCAAGGTAAAAAAAAATATAGAACCCTTCATCATAGCAGTTACACTTCTGTCATGGTAAGCTAAGTTCCAAATGTGTCTAAACGGACCAAATGGTTATGCTATTCTAATATATGAAAATCACTGCCAGGCCTCTGCTAGGCTGGGTTGAATAATTCTGTTAAGCATTGGTTTTATGGGTCCTTTTTGTAAATTGATACCTGCCCCCAAAACCCCAAAACAAACAACAACCCGAAACCCCGTACCCTAAAACCAACCGAAAAACAACAGCGAATAAGGACTATAAAAAAAACAACAAATTAATGAAGTATGTTGCCATACCGAATGCATCTGTAGTCCATACAATGCACAGCAAAGGCATGCTGAGTAAAGCAACTGAACTGCTGTACAATAGTAATTTGCTTCTGAATGGAGCAGTTTTAATTACATTGCACAGACTTTCTGTCCTCACGTGTTGAAGTATTTGGCAACAATACTGATCGATGACAATGCCGAGACTGGGACAACTTCGTAATATATTTTAAAGGTAATGAAACACAACCTGACACAGTGTGGTCAGTTTTTGTTGAGTACCTTTGTCATAGGACTGTCGACAGCCATTTAGTGCGCAAAATAGTTTTATTATTATTGCAAACGTTAAGAATGATATTTACAATAGATACTATAAGAAGTAAATTATTATCATTGTTTAAAACGTCACACATTAAACTTTCTACTTGGAATTAGAGGAAGTTTCTGTTTCTCTCTGTCTGTCAGTGTGTCTGTCTGTATGTTTGTCTCTCGAACAGCCCAAATCATGGCTATGGAATATCATTGGAGTAAGTGATTAGATTTCAGTCACGTACTGGTAAGTTTGCTCTACTTGGCCTGAGGGAGAAAGATTAACTGATTTTTGCCATTAGCAGCAGGGAAGTTTAACAGACCAGCCGTTCCAACCAAAATAAACCTTCCTACGAGAACTTTCTCCGTAGAAGCCTCAGAAAGCAGAAATAAAGCCTTCTACGGAAATTAATTTGCGTAAATCTCCCGCCGAGTGCAATTTTTGTGTGCATTCGAGCAAGGAAAAAAGGAAGATTTTTTTTTGGGGGGGGGTCTGGGATATTTTTTTTGTGTTAATGGATTGTTGCAAAGTTGGGCTGCTTTTCCCAATTTTACGTCGCATTAAAACAATATACTTGAAAATAATATGAGTCAGAAAACTAGCACAGTTGGAGAGCCTCATTCTGCCAGATTAGCGCCAGAACAATTAGCGGCACTAAAGAAACTTATCCCGGCAAAACAATTATTTAAGAAAAATGTCCGAACACACGAAGACACAGAATTCGGAATTGCCGAGGTATCGTCAAAATGGTTAAAGCCAGTTACTGAAACAACCGAGCGAGTCGTATATGGTGAGAAAAAAGATAAGGATATCATGAAAAGTGGAATTTATCCCATGTTGAAAGGTATCGAGGAACAATCACGAATATTACCGGAGCGATTAGCAATACTAGCACAACAACGCAGGCAACCTGCAATTGTTTATAAAATAAGTAAAGAAAAACCTGGAGTAGGAAAACCTAGAGTAGGAAAAGGGAAGTTTAATATCGAGAATTTAAGAGAAAATTTCAACGAGGCGGGATGGGAAATAATATCACAGCCGCTCTCTACGCTGTATAGTAATATAGATCAATTTGGTCAATTTGCGGAAAATTATTTTGATGGTCGAGGAGAATATCTGACTGATAAAGGAAAGGGAAGATACACAAACCGTAAAAATTGGTATAGTATGTTATATAAAGTTTACACGGGAAAACCACAGTCGAGAGACACGGATCCATATTACAGAAGATTTTTAACAGCCGCAAGGGATACTCATAACTATAATGTGCAACAAGCAAAAGAAGAAAAGCAACAAGCAAAAGAAGAAAAGCAACAAGCGAAAGAAAAAAGACAACAGGAAAAGGAAGAAAAAGCTAAAACTTCACGGAAGGGAAAAGCAAAATTAAAAGAAGATATTCAACCACAGGAAGAAGATATTCAACCACAGGAAGAAGAATTTCAACCACAGGAATTAGGAGCCAGACCAAAAGAAAGAAGTCGACCTCAGGAAAAAAAGAAAAAACCAAAGAAAAAGGATAAGAGCGACCAGGAACCAATAGTTCAACCAAGCGACTATAAGCCACCTGCGGACGAGGGTGAGGAAGAAATTGCATCTCGTTCAAGATCAATTGATCGTAGATTACCCGCTGATAATTATTTGATAGAAAACAGAATAAGTTTACTCGAAAATGATTTTTCAAGATTAATAGTCGCTGCGGATGATTCTCCTAGTAATAGAAGTTTATTCTTGCGAGAACAATTTGTCGACATAATCAGAGGGGGGGATTGGCCGGCGATAATTTATTTTGGTAGTTTAAGAAAACCGATAAATTATTACGATCATGAATATTTAAAATTTTTAAAGGAGGTTTATGAATACAGAAAAACATTAGAGGCAAGAAGCCCGGTACCAGAACCTCGTAGTAAGGGGGATATAATTCGCGACCTTCATAATTATTATGGTATTAATATACCACCTTATTATCAAGGTGAAGAAGGTAGGGTTTTTCGCTCCTCCCCCCCTCCATTGCCATCGCCATCTCCAGAACCAAAGACAGGAGAAGGATATACCATTTGCCCTGACAGCGTCGTCAACGACGTGTCTCGCCTCGAAGTATTAATCGGAGGAAAACGAGCCGGAAATAACTCTCGTGAAATAATCAACGAGGCCTCCGATATTTGTCAGCGATTATTTCGCGGTGGCGTCATTGATTCTCACATTTACAAGGATCTCATTGACGAACTCATCGATTAAAACAACATAATTGAAATAACATGATTGTTCATAAACATCAGCGCAGACCTAGACAGGTCCGCATAGTTAACTCTCGATTGCCTGTATATAAATATATTCACGGCAATGGACTCGGAGATATCGTTAAAAGTTTCGTCACGCGGGTAGTCCCTAAAATAGGACCCAAAGCTAAGCAAATCGCATCAAAAGCAATAGGAAAGATCGGCGAGACTGTCATCTCTGGTATTGGTAATTTGGCAACTAAAGGCTTCGATGCTGTCAAAAGCAAAATATCAAATTTAATGCGTAAAAAACAACCTGTCAAATTACCTAGCACCAGCGAAATGCCACCCGAAGTCAGTAAAGCTATAAACGACGCAGCAAATAAAAAAATAAATGATCTGGCGCAGGAAGTTGCTAACGCAAATCTAGCAAGGGAAGTTGCAAATACAAGTTTCATTTCAGGCAGTGGTCTTCGTTTTAGATGAAATTCTTATTAATAAATGTTCGCACAAGTGTCAAATGAAGTGTTCGACATGGACGAGCCTGTAGGCAGAGACACATCCGTGCGAGATTTCCAGTATTTCTCGTATGACGCAGTGACACCAAATACTGGAAATCGCTTGGAAATTCAAGTTCACGATACAACAAGATATTTTCTTCCATCTGAGGCATATATCGAAGTTACCGGGGAAGTTATTAAAGCAGATAATACCGTCTATGGAGCAAATTTTAAGGTCGGATTTGTCAACAACGGCATCATGGCGTTATTCAAGAGCGCCACTTACATGATCGACGGAAGAGAAATTGAGTCAATTACCAATGATGTTGACTTAGCAACGACGATAATAGGCCTAGCTAGATACTCGGATGATTTTACCAGATCAGCTGGTCCCGGTATGATGTTTGCCAAAGATAATTCCGATCATCCCGATAGTGATTCGCTTACCATCAAAAGACCGAGAAATCATGGTAATACTAATGACGCTGATGTCCAAGCAGTTGTTACTAAATCCAATGAAAATTACAACATTGGATTTATCACGCGAAAATCTATGCTAATAACAGATCGCAGAAGATTCTCTTGTGCTATTCCGCTATCCCACATATTTGGATTTTGCAGACATTTCAGGAAAATTATATACGGAGCAAAGCATACCGTAACATTTGTTAGAAAAGGAAATAGCGACGATGCTATCTGGCGAGAATTTGAAGTTGATCCCGCTACTAATTTGCGACATGCCAATGATGCCGCTAATAATGCCGGTCAGGTAAAGTTACTCAAATTTACCCTGTGGATGCCAGCGATAACTCCATCAATGATCGAAGAAGAAAAATTATTGTCGTTTATGAACCAAGGCGGTAAATCTATCATGTCATGGCTGACAACAACAACAGATTCCACAAATACCGATATTGATGGTGATTTTACATGGCGTATTGCATCGCAGCAAGGTACCTCTGCGTCTAGGCATATCTTTATCGCTTTTTTGAACATGCGAAGATATGATCAAATACGCAGCCACATGATATTTGATAATATCAACGCAACAAATGTGTCTCTGAGAGTAAATGGACAACAAGAACCATCAGAGGAAATATCGATTGATTTTGCCAACTATTCTACGTCCCGCGCGTATCATCGCTTGTTAAGTTTCATGGGTCGCGATCAAAATATCGATACCGGATTGCAAATATCACAGCTGGATTTTAATAAACTTTATCCTATCTATTACTTTTCCCTGGAGCATCTTGACCTGGTAAAGCAATCCGTCGTTGATATCCACTTCAAAGCCAGAATTCTCACGGGGGGTAATTTATATAAAGCATTTGCGGTGATTCTCAGCGACAGAACAATGATCTTGGAGGGAATCAGTGGCAGAATGAGAATCATCGACGCTCCTGTCGAGAAAATGTGACAAAATCGAATATTTCTAAATTTAGATTAAGCGATTATTAATATGCCATACGAACACGTCAGTGTAACTCTGACCCCGGGTCAGATGAAAAAGCTCCAAACAGCAACAGCAAAGCGATGCGGTACGAAATTAACCCTGAAAAATGATCAAATTCAGGGCGGTCCTAACAAACTGTCGCTAACTAAAAATCAACGTGAACGATTCACCAAAGCAAAATCAGCGAATTCCGGCGTTCATGTGAATCTTAGTATAGGTGCCATCAGAGACATGGTCAAAACGGGCGGAATTTTCCCTCTGCTAGCCGCTATTCCCGCGTTAATAGCAGGTGCAAAAGCGTTAGGGTTAGGTGCGGTTGGAGCCGCAGGTGCTAAATTAGCGCATAAAGTAATGGGAGGGCGATACGGTAAAAAAAATGGAAGCGGCCTCTATCTAAGACGACCTCCCATGTACGGATCCGGCCTCTACCTAAGACGACCCCCGTACGGATCCGGTCTGAAATTAGCCTACCAGCCTCAAATTTAGATTTATTCAACGAAGCAAAGAATAAAAAAATAAAATTTTTCAGAGGCGTATTTATGCGGGATCAACTACCAGAAAAACCAAACCCTACCGAGACAGGAATAATAAATCTCGATTCAAATACCGGCCCTGGTACACACTGGGTCGCCTACGCGATTAATCCTCGCGAAGTTGTTTATTTTGACTCGTACGGATTAGCTCCACCAAAAGAATTCGTCAATTACGTGTCAAAGTTAAATATTCCAATTTGGTATTCGACACTTCCGACGCAGACGTTAATGGATCCACCGATATGCGGCCCAGAATCAATTAATGTCCTTGATGCAATTTCAAAATCATCCGACCCGTATCATAGGATCGTATTTAAATACGCCGTAGATAAATATCATGGTTGATATTTACGGGAGATTCCTCTACAGGAAGAAGGAAGTAGCCGACATCGATCTATCAAAGTTCGCCACGAGGGATGATATTAACAATCTTCTATCGCTGTCAGAAGTGGATCCTGGCGAAGTTGCTGTTTTTCAGAGCCGCGAAGGAAGATTACAAACAAGCAACGTGAAAATAACTGATATAATCAAGCGAGACGAATATAACGATCGCATTAATCAATTTACTAGCCTGTCAGATTCGGTATCAAAATCCATCGCTGATATCGCCGATATTATAGCGAAGTTACCCCTGAAGGCTAATATCGCGGATGTGGAAAAAAAGGACAACGAGCTATCAGCAACGTTGCTTCTAAAGGCCGATAAAACATTACACGACGATCTTCAGGACAGAATGACAAAAAGACTTAACAGGCTAAATAACGACCTTAAAAAACTCGACGATGCCTTAGCTAAATTTAGCAAAAAATTTGAGGATGATATAAAAACATCCAGCGATACTTCCTCCGCCGCAAACGAACTAGCAAAGAAAAAAGCCGATCAAGCATCGCATGACGATCTTAGCGATAAAGTAAGAAAAATCAACGAGGATATTACCAAAATAAATACTGTAATGAGTCAGAAAAGCGATCAAGCATCGCACGACGATCTCAGCGAGAAAACAAAAAAAATCAACGATGAAATTACTAAAATTCTCGCTGATATTAACGTGGTACGTGAATTGGCGCGTCAAAAGGTCGATAAAACATTACACGACGATCTTAGCGAGAAAATAAAAAAAAATTAACGATGAAATTAACGTGGTACGTGAATTAGCGCGTCAAAAATTCGATACGGCGGAAAAATTCTAGATTTTAACACGAAACTTCTCGACACAACTACAAAAATTAGCGATATTAACACAAACATATCGTCAATGAATCTTCCAAAATTGGCGCGTTTTCACGTGCCAGATCAGGTGGTAACAAAAAATCTTCCTTGCCATGTACCATTTGTGTTTAGGACACAGAATCTTACTTGGACACCCGTGTATGATGATTTTATTTTTGAAGTGCCAATTACTGGTATATATCGAATATATGTAATCTCCGAGATAAAATTCAATATAATAATAGAACGTGGCGGTAAAATCCATGAATTTTACCCTGGATTTTTTATTATTTCGCTAAGTGAAGATAGCGACCAAATATTTATTCTGAAACCACCAGATAGATCCGTCACAGAACCAGTGAATTATTTTGTAATTTTCGAATTTTTATCGACATTGCATAATATTGGTCAATTCGAATCAACTGCAGTTGTTGAGATAGGTAATGTCCAACCGGTTGGATAATTGTTGAGATAATTAACTAATAAATGACCGCATCGGATTACCGTTACAATCAGGCGCGTTCATGGCAGGATTCGTTAAAAAAGCTCTTCGACGAGTATCAGGTAAAAATAAAGAAATATCAACGCAGATTAATTGCCATCGATGTTGCTGTGTACGCGGTAAGTGCAATTATCGCCGGTGCAGGTATAATCTTATCCGCGGTAACAACAATCGCGCCAATCGTAGCAACGATAATAATCTCGTCGACAACAACAATCGCTGGTGTTCTCAATATCATCGCAAAAAAAATATCCTCGTGCACGAATGAGAAATTGTCTCTATACACGAGTAAATTATCCCAGGTCAACGAGGCGTATTCGAAATTATCATCGTTGCTTTCTGAGAGTCTCAACGATGGCGTTATATCCGATCTAGAATTTTCAGCAATGATAAATATCTACTCCGAGATTGAACAAATGAATATCAATAATGTCCGAACTAACTCAAATCGTGACAAACACGACACCGCCGATAACAACGCTGATATCGGCAAGCTCAACCAGGCCAGAATTTAGTATCGATTTTCCAATACCAATTAGCGTCAAGGAAATTGCGCTGTCACAGTTACGCGTCTATAACAGCTGGCCCAATGTTAGGTCGAAATCATTTGGTAGATTATCATCGAATAATTCGCTTGTTTTTGCCAATAAAAACCGTCCTGATGGAACTCCCGATTGGATCGTCGTTGGCATACCAACAGGCAGTTACGAAATTGAGCAACTAGATAAGGAACTTACCAGTAGAATATCAAATATAACCGGCGATGCTAAGCCAGGAATAAAAATATCCTCGCACGATCCAACGTTGTCGTCGATAATCGAAGTAAAATCGCCATATATCGTTGATATTTACCAGTCATCGATTAGGACAGTGCTAGGTTGGCCTGAAATCCCACCTCTGGAAAAACCAGAAAAACCAGATTTTATTATTCCAGGTTGGCACGAAGAAGCTCCTCCAGAGCTACCGGAGCCAAAAAAATCAGATTTTACCACCGACGAAGGATGGTACGGAGATATCAAACACAAGCCTCTGATCCACAGCGCCATCAATCTCATGAATAACCACAAATTTAACTTGGTAATGTTCGCTTTTACTTTCAGGGACAACAAAATTCTCTCGTGGTTGCCTCTTCCTAAAATTCCCCCCGGTGTGAAAATCTTCGACGCTACCAACATTAACAGGACAATATTCCCCATAGACAGTATCTTGGTAAGAAGAACCCTCGACGAATTTATTCAAGAACATAAATTACAATTAAATGTATTGCGGGAATCCTTTCATGAATGCATCTTAAATAAATCAGGCTCATGTAGCGAAATTATCGGACGCGTGAAGATTTTAAATCAACTCGCGAATGATGTTGAATATTATCATGGTATGTTCATTCGGGCGATAATCGACGATATATCAATTGCCGATTATGTTCTTCCTATTAGTAAATTCGAGTTGATCAAAAATTCAGGAGAAAAACAAAAATTCATGAGAGTATTTGGATTAACCGAGGAAACGCTACCAAATTTCAAATTTCCCGATTATGATGCTGATGAAATGAGAAAATCCGTCACTGATACCATCGATGATTTATTTCCGAAATTACATGCCGCGTGGACTAAAAAAATACAATCAGAATCGATTCTCAAACATAATAATGATCCTGCCGGGCAAGGGCGGCATATCTCGCCGGGTATCGTTAACATAACGGAAGTTATCGCGATTTATCTTCACGCGGATGTCGTTGAAGGTAGCTACAACGTGGATTCGTCTGTGTCAGAGCAGGCACAGCAGGGATTTATCTTATATTCGTTTTCACCAAGCGCCTCTCCGGGTTTTTTGATAATAAAAGAGCCAGTAAATCCGTTTTACCTGCGATGTCACAATCGATTATTATCGAAGATAAATTTCAAACTGACGGATCAAAATGGACATTTGCTTGATATACGCGGAGAAACGCTTAGTATTAATTTGCTGGTGAGATCATAGAATCAAAGATTCTTAAATCTCTCCACGGGAAAAAAACAGGCCAAAAAAATAAATAAAAACCAGCAGATTTTTCAAAATTAATAAAAAAATTTAATTTTGATGGGGTAAATACCCGTTAAATTGTGCAATTTATATAACTTAGCAAATCTGCTGGGGTAAATACCCGTCAAATTGTGCAATTTATATAATTTTATGTTTTTGATGGGGTAAATGGTAGTCAGAAATAAGAAAATTATACAATTTCAGTAAAATAATTATTTCGGTAAATAATAAAAAAAATTAATAAAAATCAGAAAAAATTAAGAAATTTGTGTAATTTTATGTTTTTGATGGGGTAAATACCCGTTAAATTGTGTAATTTATATAATTTCATGAATCTGCTGGGGTAAATACCCGTCAAATTGTGCAATTTATATAATTTTATGTTTTTGATGGGGTAAATACCCGTCAAAATTAAGAAAATTATACAATTTCAGTAAAATATTAAAAAAAAATAAAATTTTGTTTTTTTTTGTGATAAAATCTTCAGAATCTTCAAGAATCGGAAGATTCCTTGACTCTAGAATCAGAAATCGAGGATTCCTTGAATCTACTTTCATCGACCAGCTTTTTCAACTGCCTGACACGCGAGCTGGTAATTTTTCTCGACTCATACTCGTCGGATAATCTCGATCTAACTTTTTCTACCAGCGTCGATAATTTAACGAAATCCTCGATTTGATCATCGCTGACGGTCGCAAGTGATTGATACATCGCAATCTGGATTTTCTTTACAAACTTATATTCTGACGGTAGCGTGTATCTGTATTCGAGCTTCCCTTGAACAATCGTCTCAAATTCGGACCGGATTTTACCTGTGTCCAAATCTGAGGATAAATTTATGTTTTTGTTTTTCAGATCCTCGATGGCTTCGATGATGTTGTTTATATTATCCTCGTTCATTATATAATTTTTGTAATATTCAATTAATTTTTAGAAATCTTCGATTTCACTTTCTGAATCTGAAATTATCGGAATATAGTAAAACTCAATCCACTCGCCAAATAGATATGAGAATGTTGCATTTTGAATTTTTTCTGCCACTCGCCACACCGAGACTATATTAATACCGAAGTATCTTGCAGCGGCCCTCATCGATGTAAATGCAAGTTCCTCGCTTGTTTCTTTATTTATTGATTTAACCGCCTTAGCTATTCGCGGTCCGCCGGTATTGCCGGATCTGCAATTTTCACTCTGAGTTACCGCTCGAAGATTAAATAATTTATTATTAGCTTTATTTCCATCGATATGATCGATAACGAGACCGATTTCTATTGGTCCGTTGAAAACCTCGAATACAAATCTGTGATTATAATAGCTTGTACATCTTCGTTTTTTGTTTTTGTTGATGGTAAATCTGAGATATCCAAATCTATCAACTTTACCAACACGATTCTTTGTTTTAATATGCCTGACGATACCATCCGATGATGCCTCGTATCCCATGATCTTAGGATGAGATTTAAACTCGCATGTCATTGTTGTTTCTGGAGTTGCTGATTTTGGATTCATATATAATAATTATATGTCTAAATCGTTATTTACCTTGAATCGATTAATATAATCTTCTTCACATGTTATAACCGACGAGGATCTTTTTTCATAATACCGACGCAATTCTCGATAATTTTTTCCTCCGCAGGCTAAACACAATCGAGTTTTTCCTCGCGTGCCAACTTGACAAACTAAGCAACGTTGTGGTCCTTTACTACCACGCCGAATCGCGTGTATATGAGCGCCGCAATAATCGCCTCTACAAGATTTATCACAGAAATTTGTTGAGCCGATTAGTATCCATTTGCAATGCATTATTATAATTTAAACATTTGTCTAAAATATAATCATGGATGCATTTGATCTTGATGAGGCAGAATATATTATACCTGAGGCTGATCTGGCGAAGAAAGAATTTTTCGATGACGGAGCCGTTCACACTTGGTCGACATGGAAAACAAATTCCATCGATGCCACGATGAACCTGGAGCGAGCCAAGAAAATAATCGAGCACATAAAAACCGAACACAAAGAAGAACGATTTATCTTTGGAATAAAATTTATCGCACAAATGCCCGATGATACTTGGATTATTCGCGATAAACGAGATCCAGTGCGTGGCGGTAAGAAAAATGTTATTCTCGATAAAAACTCTAAGCATGGATTATTACTTGGAATCGATGGTCCTTATTATGCTAGGGCATATCCATCTAGTGCAGTCGTTTATGGAATTTATCGGTTAAATAACAACCCGGACGTGAAAAACCTACCTGCGATGAAAGAATCACCGATGATAAATTGCGTGGCTGAACGTGTTATCGAACATATGAAAAACGCTCGACGTGGATCTGGTCTGACCCAGTTGAGGCTGAATAAATTTAACGCATGGGCAAAGACTGTCGCTGATGGTGCATCTGTGGACGATGTAGCTGCGTTGAGTAAAAAACTTAAATTTCCTATTACGGTGAAAACGTTATCGGGAGAAATATTATATTCATCGCCGTATAGATCTCGAGGAGCACCAATCGAGATTGTCGATCATAATTCACATGCGTGGTCGCAGTCGGTAATGATATTTCCACGAGATCGTGTGGTTAAATTTTATCCCGTGGAATTTTCCACGGTAGATGCCGCGAAAGATAATTCCGATGCTATGTTTAGATTTATCAAAAATTAAGCGCATCTGATCCAATATCGATATGGTTATTCTCGAGCGAAGAAAGATACGATCAATTTATTCTGCCATGCGGCGATATTTACCGGGGTGAGATATTACACGAGTCGATGAAAAAACTTGCGGTAAAATATTCATCGAATCCCGATCAGTTACTAACGAATTGCTTTACAGTTCCGTCTGTGGCCGCTCACGCCGCTAGAGAGAAAAACTCGTGGAAACCTACGAGAAACGAATATCTCGCTGATATTCAACTTAGTTGTATCGAATACGGCCATGGCGGATTGTGGAATACCAAGTACGATTTCGAAGATATGATCTCCGTTGACATGAGCGCGTGTTATCCTGGAAGTTTCCTCGGATATGGCGATTGTGCAGATTATTTTGCTAAATTCGGCCATCCTACCAGCGAGATGACAAGAGTAGCAATTAACGGACCATTGCCTGATTTTGCCATGACCGGATTCGCTTGTGTTACGTCATTCGAGTTTGCTGAAAATTTGCATAAAATTTGCTATATTTGGTTTGGTAGGCATTTCTCTCAGCGCCGTTGGGTTCCTACGGTGTTGTTGAGATATATGCTAGATTCATCGATGTTAGTGTCGTTGACGGTGAGCGAGGCGATTGTATCTTACAGAAAACAAACTAATGTGTGGTTGCCGACGGACTGTGACAACGCAAAAGATATAGGAAGAAAAATAATTGGTAAATTTACTCAAGGTGGATCTGTTGATCATAAACACCGGCACGCTAGATTATTTATCAACGACGCCGAGATGGATTTTATTATCGCCGATACGGTATCACGAGGAATATTCTGCAACAGAGAGAATATTATCATTGACGGAGCGAAGTTAGGTACCGTGATTAGCTACCTTGACGGAGAATCGGCGCAATATACACATTTGCGGTCGTCGATGCTCGCTTATGTAAGTATAAATTTACTCTCGATGATAAATAAATTTTCTGATATCGCGGTAAGAGTCGCGACGGATTCATTTTATATCGATAAAAAATACCAATACAGGCTGGAAAATTTAATCACCAATGGTAGCTCATGGGGAACTTGGAGGATAAAAAACGAAGATATTCTAGATTATTGCGAAGATGCCGATGTTGAAGATTGTGATAAATTTCATCGAGATAAATTTGAAGATTTTTCCAAAGCCGCATCTGCATTTGACCCAATTTCACGCAGTAAATTCGTTTACCTAAATGGACCTGGCGGTAGCGGTAAAACAACGCGAGCAATAAATTTATTTGCAAATTCTGACATGATTGTGTTGACTCCGACTCACAGATTAGCGCGAGAAATAAAGCAGCGCGGAGTTGGTTCTTGCACATATCACAGTTATTTCAAGTACAGCGGTGGATCATGGGATTCGGCTCGCATGGGAAATAAATATATCAACAAGATTATAATATTTGATGAGATTTGCACAGTGAATTTGGATATATTAAAATCGATCTTGGCTTGGCTGGAAGGGAAAAATACCGCCGTGATAATGTGCGGAGATCATGGCCAACCTGATCCTATCGATGGTGAATCGCCTCATGAATGGCTCAGAAACTTCGTTGATTATTATGAGGAAATCGACGCCGATTATAGATCGACTGATATTTTACAGACCGAATTTAGGAAATTGATTCGATTACAACCGAATAAGATTCAGTGTGACGTTATGAGAAGAATAATCGACGAGACTCCGATGGGTGATTTTATAAATTTGTGGCGTCCCGATCATCTAATCGTTGCTAGTAGAAAAATTGTTCGTGATATTATCCAGGAAATGTTATTCAAGCTGCATTGCGAGAAATTTCCAACGCTGCAGGTACCGTTATGCTACAGGCCCGCTAATACTAGGCAACAAAATATTAATATTATTTTGCCATGTGGGAAGGAAAAGATTTTGGTCCTAAATGATATTATCTTTGTTGATATTAGTCTCGTTAATGACGCGATAAATGCAGAAAAATCACCGTGGAAATTAGGCTACGCAACAACGATACATTCATCACAGGGATTGACCGTAGATGGTCAAGTTTGGATCGTCGATGACAGAATTTCTTGGTCAAATTTGGTATATTTGGCCGTGTCGAGAGTAAGAAAATTATCTCAGCTAGGACGAATTCGAGTAAATCACATCAATGACGCTGGCGGTAGTTGAGTATCTTCTGGTACTATTTGTAATTCTTCTTTGGTAAATCCGCGTTGTGGCGCTAACGAATCTAGGATATAAATCGCTGGTCTTCCTGACGATCTTGTTACGGCAGATATTTTATGTGTTGTAACGCTCCAGGTTGGGTCGGTTGCTCTTTTTCTGCCTCCCTCGGCCTCGCCTTCTTTATATAAATATCTGACCGTGACACTACCTAGTACAGGTTGAATTGTGGAATCTCGCTTTAGGGGTATATTTGATTTTGTAATTGCAATTGCAGGTTTCATTGCTATTGTTCGAGTTACTTCGTTATTTAGCGCGTTAATTACCTTAGGCAATCTTGATACCCAATCGTGAGATCGATTATTCTGAATAAATTCACGCGCGTACTGGTATCCGAATAATCGTTCTGCGAGCGTTTTGTTGAATCTTTCGACGATAGCTTGATTGTGATGAACACCTACAATACCGCGACGGATTTTAACATTATTTTTATTCATTAATGAAGTAACCGCGCCAAGAAATTCTCGACCTGGATCAACCTGAAGAAGATTTGGCCATGTCAACGGGGATCGTGAATAAATTTCGCTAAACGCCTTAGCGATCTCCGTTGCTGTTTTATTCGATAATGGCTCGGCTTCTTTATACCTGCTAGCGATATCAACGACTGTCAGGACATATTTATATGTGACTCCGTCGACGGTATCGTAAGGAAGAAACATAAGATCAGCCTGATGGACCTCATTAGGGACACTGACGGTGAAACTTGCATATGGTATTTTCTTAGGCGGAGGAAGATATATTTGCCAAATTGCCTGTTTCGATAACCACGATTCAGCGGTGGATTGTTTTACTTTAGCGGCTTTAGCGAGTTTGGCAATTGCTGATTTTCCTCGCCAGAATCCTCGCGGAGAATAATATATCTGCTCCATTATTATTTACCAGCGCCGAGTACTAATTTACCTTTCATCGCGCCTTTTACCAGCCAGGTTGCTAATTTTTCTTTGAAACTTTTGTCAGGAATCGCGTTTAGTGCGTGAATTAGCCTGATATCAGCGAGATGCCTTTGTTGTAAATCCCCGCTGCGATACGCGAGATCGTGGTAGTAACAAGCGCTATCGATGGCGTTTACTGGATCTTCATTTTGTTTTGGTTGGTTATTATCGTCGAGTCTTATATCGAGTCTTGTTCCGGGTCCACAGTAATTGTACCCTGGTAGATGCTTCTCTCCGGGATATTTCGCCCAGGGCAGCCCAGGTAGATTTTTCATGGAGGCGGCAATGTCTCCTCCGGTTCTAGTTTTTTTTTTACGAATCTAAACTTGCGTGTCTTGCAAACTTTGCATTCTCCTGCAATTGCATTTCTGTTATTGCGTGTAACGATTTCGGTTGGATTTAACGTAGCTGTGTGCGTGCGGCACTTAACACAATATAGATCCATGTATTCTAGTAACATGAATGTAATTGATTTTTCAGCCACGAAGCGACGCGAGCAGGTAAAACATAACGCGATATTACCGAATTCGATTAGAATGATAATAATTGGTCCATCTGGATCTGGCAAGACACAATTGTTACTGAATTTGATCATGCGATGGCTAAAATGGGACAAATTGTATTTGGTTGCACCATCCGTTGACGATCAACGTTGTTATCAAGTGCTAAAAGAATTTAGCGACAATACCGACGAAGGCACAATCGAATTTATTACAGACATCAATGAAGCTCCATCCGTGGAGAATTTGGACGGCGATGTTAATAATCTTGTTGTATTCGATGATGTTATGTTGGACAAGCAGACCAACCCGGCTAGAATATTCTTGCGTGGCAGACACAAGAACACCGATGTTATTTACGTAACACAGAGATATACGCAGATTCCAAAGGTGATTAGGGACAATTGTAATATCTTGTCGGTGTTCAATGGCGTAGACACACACACGCTGAGAAATATTCATCAAACCTGGTGTAACGGCGACATGGACATAAATAAATTTAAAAATTTCTTCAGCCGCGCTCAGGCAACACCGCACGGTTTTATCACGATAAATCTTCATGATCCACGCAGTCGGTATCGAATTGGTCTCGATCAAATTTATTCATGAAAAAGCAGCCCAACCATGCAACAAAAAAATTAACACAAAAAAAAATATCCCAGACCCCCCCAAAAAAAATCTTCCTTTTTTCCTTGCTCGAATGCACACAAAAATTGCACTCGGCGGGAGATTTACGCAAATTAATTTCCGTAGAAGGCTTTATTTCTGCTTTCTGAGGCTTCTACGGAGAAAGTTCTCGTAGGAAGGTTTATTTTGGTTGGAACGGCTGGTCTGTTAAACTTCCCTGCTGCTTGCCATTACATATAACCACGTGTCTGTAAGACCTGCAATTCACAGAAACTTTGACCTTCAAAGTCATTAGACAATTATTGGCATGTGACACTAAGGTCAGACTCAGTACTGTTTACCAAGTTTCATCTCATCGTCTCAGTTGATTCATTGTTATAGAGCAAGACCATACACAAAGGATACAGGCTGGTGAATGGAAACGAAACTATTATATCCATTTCTTGTTTTTCTTTTTGTTGCTCAAGTGTAGTTTCTAACAATGTCTAGCGTTACAAACTTGTATATAAAGCGGTCCGGAATTTAAAACACGTTTGACTCAAATCGGCCGTTGCATAATGCACCAAAGCTTAAGATCTATGTCGTTCGCTTACAGGACTTAGTAGGACGGACATCGCAGACCACTATATGACGGTAGAGCTGAGTTACAAAAAGGTGCTTGTGATGCGAAGGTAAATATTGTATTATTGTAGTCCATCAAATTCTCATTATCACAGGAATACTTGCATATCATCTTGGATTCTTAAGCATGAAAGTACTATGAGAAAATAGTTTGCCTTTAGTGACAAATACCGTTATATACAGCTATACTCAGGGCCGGCGCCAGACTATCTGGCGCCCTAGGCAGGGTTAGATTCTGGCGCCCCCCCCCCCCCCCGGAAAATATCAATTTCAAAATTTATAAACAGTAATTACGTCCTGAAAGTTTCGTATACGCGCGATTTTCACTCACTCATTTTGCTTGTTCAAGTCAGCCTGGTGTTTCGGTCAGACTGAATCTACCCGATTATTTGTCCCTGTATGAAATAAACCAGGATAAAAAATGACCCTCAATAAAACTGAAAATTATTTATTTATTTTTCAAAGCTGTTGTTGATCTGGAGAAATGCGCCCCCTGAAATCAGCGCCCTAGGCGGCTGCCTAGTTTGCCTATATGGTAGCGCCGGCCCTGGGTACACTTAAAATGAGTTCATAACCAGGGCTGGATCATATAAAGTGTTGGAGAGGGGGATGTATTTGCAAACTTTCAAAAGGGACACAACTTTCGTCGAAAGGGCACCAAAGCAAAAATCTATGTGTTTATTTACTCGAAGTGTGCATAATACCCAATAAACGTGCGCAAGGATAAAACGATAGTCAAATTTCAAGTCACAAGTGATTCTACGTTCGTGCGTTTCTAAGTTATTTTTAGCAGCGGGGGTCCGAAAACCTGCTCCCCCTGCCCCCTATCCGGCATTGTCGGCATCTGATTTCCTGCATTGGCGGGTTTTACATACATACATATTTGTATATATCTATCTATCTATCTATCTCTCTATCTATCTATCTATCTATCTATCTATCTATCTATCTATATATATATATATATATATATATATATATATATATATATATATATATATATATATATATATATATATATATATATATATATATATGACAAAAGTATCACTTGAATGCACGTACATTTTGAAATTCGAAGCATCACTATTACGACTGAAGTATGCACACTCTTGATCTAACAACTCTGAGTTGTATATATTGTTACGACCTTATGGTCATAAAATAAGTAACAGAAAGAAGCAAAACCAAAAAGTTTGTAAAACTTAACCAAAAATGTAACTGATTCAGGTATAAATGAACATTTGAGAAGAACTTACATGTTTTTTTTTAAGTGTATCCAAAACAATAGTGAAAAAGTCTGTTAATAAAGTCCAGAGGAATGAAAAGTTCGTATAAACTACAACCGGAAATGTACTGGTAAGACAAGATTCGTGACGTTGTCAAAATGGTGTTGTCAGGATATCCTTTGGAAAAAATAAAAGCCATTCCAAAATAGTACTGTAGCCCGCCACCCCCACCCCCCATAGCACTTTCTATTTCCACTAAACAGTCTAAAACAAACGTTTTTATTCTCAAATAATTTCCAAGTACAACATAAAAGTCGTGTGCAGACTTGATGTTACAATAGGAACAAACGAAAAAGGAATAACTTCAAAACAGGAATGAAATCTGATTTCTCAGTTCGCTTCTTATATACGCCTTCAAATTGTGTATTACGTTCATACTTTGCAATATATTCCACGTGACAGATGAAACTACTAAATGTAATAGTTCAAAATACCTATTCCTGTGACATAACTCATCCAATAGGAATTAACATAATTCTTCTAAGATACCACCTGCTCTATCTGTCCGGTGCGAAAAATGCCGAATCTCATAAACGTATTTACTAATAGTTCTAGTATTAGTAATTGTCAATATGTACGTAAGAGTCTATTTATAAATCCTATGCAATTTTACGCTCTTTAGCATATTAAAACAGACCCAATGCACGTACTCAGTAAAGATAATCACAAAAAGTTGCAACCATAATTAAATATTACAAAAACACTCCGAAAAAACATGTACCAGGAGTTACAATAAAGATATGCATAAAAGACACGAAGTCATGGATCAGCAATGTTGTTTCACCAACGTCTTTAGAGGTGTAGTGATAAACACGCACGGGTCCAAGGTGGGGAATGGGAAGAAGCTGAAGCCCCGTACCCGCTCCGCCAACTCCCTTTAAAAACAACCCGATACTTTCTCAAGATAAACACTGTACAGTTAGATTGTTGAAATTATGCCCTGGAAATGCTTTAAAGGTCACCGGCTGTACTCCAACATTTCTTCTTTCACATTAGATTTGCATTACATGAAAAGTAGTTATACTCACATAATTTTTTTATTATTATCAAGTTTAAAGAACAAATAATAATTGAATTACTCGAAATAGAAGTATACAACACTGTTACTTCCCCTTAGCTACGATTTCCCACCTACAGAGGATGCCAACCGAAAATGACGTACGTTTATCCTCATAAGACAAAATACATTCTTCTTGTTGTCGAAAAAAACCCCACTATAAACTATGGACAGGGAACATATACTGTTCAGTCTTATATCGATGTGCGTGCACAACGCACTAGGTTGTGTCGCTTCAAAACTGTTCCACTGTTTCAATTTATTTTCGAAATTCCCGTCATTACAGGTAAAAAGAATCGATGCTGTCATCCCTATGTCAACCGACTTTGTAAAAGAAAAATAGGTACACTTAAAATAATCCAAAGGAATCAAAGTTGACTTCCTTATGTCGGCCGACATCATAACAAAAAAGGCACACTTAAAAGAATCCAAAGTCAGTTTCCTGGGTTGGATTGCTTTGTAATAAAATAACATTTGTATTTGATATCCTGTCGGTAAGTTTAAGCAAGGAGTTTATTACTCGTTGCCGGTTGTGATTATTCAACACCAGAGCTTCTGTTTGTTTGTCTATGTAATCATGATTGAAGTTTGCAGGGCAAATAGTATACACAACAATAACTTGCTTTAATAACACTTTTGTAACCCATGCTAGCAAAAAGATCATCATTTGCACTCACAGTAAACGTATTTTAAAATAATGATTTTTATTTGCGCGATACCGTCGTATAGTTAATCGGGATACAATACAATCTTGCTCATTTTGGACTTTATAACTTATCATGCGTGAATGGCAGGTCCTACAAGCAATCGGGTGATATTTTCGTCTCTTTTGCAATTTTTTTATTTGATATAAGCGATACACAATACAGTAAGGATGTATACGCCAGTCGGCATCCGCTACATTTACGGAGTTCGTGGCTATGATTTTTCTTTTAATAAATTTCGCATGATTAAAAAAGAAGGAATAAATGACAACAATGCAAGGTAAGTTTCTGTCATTTTATTTTTAAATAAGTGTTTGTTTATCTATTTTATTGTACCTTGCAGGGAAGGGGGGGGGGGACACAAATTCAACACAAAATTATTTCCTTTCCTATTTCTTAGGAATAATGGAGCAAATATGATTGACGATATTGAATAGCAATGACAAGCTTTTATTTTACGCGCGCAAACACTAAGACATCAAGTTGAAAAATAAAAACAAATAACAAAATTAACTGTTAAGAGCTTCATATTGCAGCAACTAAACACTGACAAACTGCTCAGTATTATTCTCTCTCTCTCTTTCATGTGTAATCGAGTGTGTCTTATATGCAGCAGTGTTATAACATGAAGCCTAAACTTAAATATATTTGTATATTTGTTATAATATCTCATGTATGCTACTCTTAGAAAAATGTATACGTATACTGTAGAATAGTATCTGTTAAGTATTATTATTTTATAAATCAATATGGATAATTTGACCGGAAGACTTAAATTGTTTTAGCATAACCATAAATGTATATAAATATTTTAACTAGAACGAGCAAGATATGTCAGTTTGTGTTTTCTCTCATATATATGTACTTTACGAAGTATGGTTATTTTCTTTGAAAGAATATCAAGATAGTTTAGTTTGTTTAAATTTGTTCAATTTTTCCCTAAAACCTATTCTATTTTACAAGCTATAAAAAGTGTCGAATTGTTTTTTGTCCTACATGAATATATATATATATATATATATATATATATATATATATATATGCTTGTTGTTTGAAGAAAAGGAACTTGTTCAAGCTATTGTTATGTTGGGCCCAACTGTCTTTCGAGTTGGACCCAATTGTCTTAATTCTGGCCCAATTTGGTCCGAATTGTCTTTGGGCCTAACTGACTATAATCCGGCATAAATGGTACAACTTTCCCACCCCTCACCCTATTCAATCCCACAGTTCGAATCCACTTTTTTCTTGTAAACAGGGTCTTTTGGAAAAAGAAAGAGCCCTTTTGTCCCAACATCACTCTGTTGGTTACATCTATATGCAATACAGTGCACCATATTTGCAGTACAAAAACACGATCGTAAGATATATCACACAGACATTTACCTGGAGAAATCAAACAATTGAATGGCTAGGTTGAATAGAAGGAATCAATGTACGTCATATCCGTTTTTGGCGGAAGCTACCAATTATTTACTGAGATTGTGTGTGTGTGTGTGTGTGTGTGTGTGTGTGATTTGGACTTTTAACGTAGCTTTAACAATTTTGCAGTCATATCGCTACGATGTCTGCAGTGAGACAGTTTATAGTGATATCTAGCACTGGGGCATCATGCCGCAGTCACATTATACTGACACCAGACCGACCAGTCCTAGCACTAACCTCTTAATGCTGAGCGCCAAGCGAGGAAGCTGTTAGTACCATTTTTGTAAGTCTTTGGTATGGCTTGACCGGGGATCGAACCCACGATCTTTCGCATTCGAGGCGGACGCTCTAATCACTAGGCCACCGGATGGGTGTTTACGGAAATTGCAGAGTAATTTTTCATTTAAAAAAGCGGATGTTTAAGTCAAATTAAACATTTTTATGGTGTGCATACATAAGAATTGAGTTTTTATGACTATAATAATATCACAAGTTTGTGCAATATAGGTGGCCAGTGACATTTAAACGCAAGAGCTTCCTAGGGCTTCGCAGGGGGTTTCTTCCCACACTCTCCTAGCATATTTGTTTAGCACCCCTCCCCAGTTCACACAGATACGATATTTCGTATCGATTGCAAGCAACCTTTATGCCTATATGTATGAGATTAGTCAATATCGATAGTGAGCAAAACCTTTACTGTACGATTGAGAAGTTACAAGAACTGCAATGAACTTCTTGACCTTCATTCTACTATTATAATACTTTCAACACTGTTATTTTCATTCCCACGTACATCAGCTTAGATGTTAATATAAATTAGCAGTCATGCGATCTGAAAGGAGAGGAAATATATTAGCACATTTAATATGCGACCATGTAGGTATTTGATAATCACATGTTCTTTTTCAGTCTTATTGTGGATTCGAACTCACAATTTCCGATTTCAGAAATTAGCTCCCTAAAACTTCTAGCTTTATACGCATACATTTTACACAGAGTAAACATGTAATGTTGTTACAGTGTCCTTTAACACTTTACACAGTGGAATTATTTAATGCGGTTACCTTGTCCTGTTAAGATTTACACACTGGAAACATGTAATGCTGTCAGCGCGTTCTTAAACACTTGACACAATGTAAATATGCAATATTGTTAATGTGTCCGCTTATACTTCACACAGTGTAAACATGTAATGCTGTTAACGTGTCCTTAAACACATGACACAATATAAATAGGCAATATTGTTAATGTGTCCGCTTATACTTCACACAGTGTAAACTTAAACTTTTGTTAACGTATCCTCTTTCACTTTACACCGTGTAAACATGTAATGCTGTTAACGTGTCCACTTAATAATGCTGTTAACGTACCGACTTAATAATGCTCTTAACGTACCGACTTAAAAATGCTCTTAACGTACCGACTTAATAATGCTCTTAACGTACCGACTTAAAAATGCTGTTAACGTGACGACTTTTAATAATGCTGTTAACGTGTCCACTTAATAATGATGTTAACGTGTTGACTTAAAAAATGCTGTTAACGTGCCTACTTAATAATGCTGTATACGTGTCCACTTAATAATGCTGTTAACGTACCGACTTAATGATGCTGTAAGCGTGTCGACTTGTAATAACGCTGTTAATGTGCCGACCTAATAATACTCTTAACGTACCGACTTAAAAATGCTGTTAACGTGACGACTTTTAATAATGCTGTTAACTTATCCACTTAATAATGCTGTTAACGTGTCCACTTGATAATGATGTTAACGTGTTGACTTGATAATGCTGTTAACGTGCCTACTCAATAATGCTGTAGACGTGTCCACTTAATAATGCTGTTAACGTACCGACTTAATAATGCTGTAAGCGTGTCGACTTGTAATAACGCTGTTAACGTGTCCGCTGCAGAAAAACAAAGTTTAATACTTTCTTATCTGTATAACTGTGACTCGTATAATTTATTAAATATTGTCAAAATTGCTTTTTCTGAATCTAAGGTAACTGTCTTAAGCCATATTTTTTTTTAGGAAACTATTTGCTGGAAAAAAATGTTTTAAAACACTTATAAACACTCCTATTTTTAGTCATGTCTGGTCCACCCATTTTATTACTCTATCGGACATACACGAAGGCCGAAACAAGAAACCAGTCACACATTGCCTAGTGATGGGTAAGACTATTTTATTTGTTATGTATATTTGATTTAATTATATCTGATTTAATATATATTTATTTCAATTTATTTATTTGTCAGTTTCATTTTTTTACATTATTTTTTGTTACATGATATTGCAATGTAAATTTATTCACTAGAAACGATACTTTGTTTTAGAAAATAGTTTCACCTTGACTGTTAGTTTATAAACACCAGGTGTTGATCTAAATCCTGACCTTGTTTCAGAATTTGTAGCATCCTTCGTAAATAAGTTCTGTTTTATTTTAAAATGATTGGTTGTTTTCAAGGTCATGATGGGACTTTGTTTTTAAGATATAAACAATTTTTTTATTTTTTATTTCTCAGTGTAAAACTTATTGGTTGTTGTCAGGGCCACACTGGGTATACGTGATCTGTAACAAGTACTTGCTTCTATAAACTTCCAGAAGATGATCACGTGATCCTTTTTTATTTTTTAGAAAGCCCATATAACCCATGTTTTGGAGAATTAATCTCAGTAGAAGCTGGGCTGTTAAAATGTTAGCTGTATGTTGTGCTGTTTGGAGTTATTTCAAATTACTTGGTTAGGAGTTATTTCAAATTACTTGGATTCAAAAGTATTAATTCTTTTATTTTTCTGGAAAATACGTGTGCTCGTGTAAAATTGTGGAACAAGGACAGTTTGTTTTATAAACATTTATTCAGCTATCAGAAACCAGAGTGATAATTCTTGTTTCTACAAGGAACTGTAGACTTCACTACTACATATTGCAGCATACGTCATCGTCTTCCATCTTGGATTCTTCGTCGAGATTCGAACGTGAAATCAGTAGAACATTTTATTTTTAGGACTCCAAAAATTGTATTCTTGGATAATTCTCGGATTATTTTTGGATTTGATTCTATAAAACCGTAAGTTCATATTTTTTCATTTTTACAGAATTTTTTTATTTGAGCCTAAACAAGCGACATAAGATATTAAAATAAGATTTTCAAAGTCATACATGGAGATCTGATTTACATCGAAAGAGCTCATGTTCTGTTGACCTTTCAGTTCGCCAGTCAGACAATAACTTTCAAATTATTAAAGTGAAACACGTCATTCAGAACTTACCGTCACTAACGAGAACATCCCTAACAATTTTTTTTAACGCTTTCTCTCACAGGCTACTAAAACTAGGTGGACTAGGAATTCAAAAGCTATTAAAAGATCAGTTTTTTGTGTCTGTCAGATCCCATCATAAGACTGGTGAAAAACGATTTTAATCAAGTTGGAGGGGTGAGAGAACGATGTATATAATAACTTCCCGTCACGCAAAAACTACAGTTTTCGGGCTATTGCGTCTACAATCCTGTTTTACAGACGGACATACAAATCGAGACCGCTCCGGTGGCCTAGTGGTTAGAGCGTCCGTCTCAGATGCGGAAGATCGTGGGTTCGATCCCCGGCCGAGTCATACCAAAGACTTACAAAAATGGTTCTAACAGCTTCCTCGCTTGGCGCTCAGCATTAAGATGTTAGTGTTAGGTCTGGTCGACCTGGTGTCAGGATAATGTGACTGGGTGGGACATCATGCTACATGTCTGCGGCATGATGCCCCAGTGCTAGACATCACTATAAACTGCCACACTGCAGACATCGTAGCAATATGACTGAAAAATTGTTAAAGCTACGTTAAAAATCCAAATCACACACATACACACAGATCGATGGATGAACAGATAGATAGGACGAAATAATTAACTAAATATAAATAGATAATTAAATAGACGGACCAAAGGAGGGAATAATAGACGGATATGTTACCAGATTTTGTAAACGAACTGCAGTTGGACTTCAAATAATGAACCACGGGTCTAGAGTCTCTCGATATTGTCATGTAGGTTTATCAGATAATACAGTTGTAATAAAGGGTTGTATCTGATGCTTAAGGAGCAGTCAGTACGTAAAGGAACATCAGACAATACAGGTGTAATAAAGGATTGTAGACTTAACCAGCAGTCAGTACATAAATGAACATCAGACAATACAGGTTTATTAGTGACTCATATTTCTGATTTTATCATAGAGTATACCCTTAATGTGCGCAGAATATTGACCTTAGATAGTGTCTACAATTTATTTCCTCGATAGCATCCACAATATAAATTAAAACATAGATGTACATCCGCCGTCTTCGCTTCCCGCCGTCATAGGGCAATAGATTTTCCCTTACAGAGTTTTGTTTTTAACAATCTTTTGTTGCTGTTTTTTTTTCTTGGAGAGGGGAGTCAAGGAAATGGGAGATGGGGGTGATTCTCATTAGTATTCTTCACTTTAACAGCTTGTGCCATTGAGTTAACAAGTTCATTGACTTGGATTGCAAAATACCATACAAAACAGGAAAACAATGCCTTGCCAATAACGAAGCAAAGAAAGTTAATAATATTGACACTATCGAAAGTTATGTCCCGTGTGTTATCTCGATAGTAAGTAGGATGAAAATGCGTACAACAAAATATATAGATAGACAGATAGGTGGATACATAAATAGAGTTTGGAGGAGGGATATGGTGGGGATTAAAAGACAATCGTAGGCGATCTCTTAGACGAAAAACTTAATTGTGGCCCATGGGGAAAACTCGAGAAGAAAGAATGTGTCGTTGTAAAAGTAACAAATATTTTTATTTATTTGCAAAACAGAAGTGTATTTTGATAGTTTGTCGTATTGTAACAAAAGATATTTCTTGAAAATGTTGTCATATACATCTCTATTTTAAACACATATACTAAACGTTTAGCCTTGTTTTCTGATTCTTTTGGAGAAATTAGTGGGAACGTCACTCTGCCATTCCTTCTAGTCGATAGAAAACCTCGAATATAGTTTTAGGTAAACAAATAAATGAAATACATTTAGTTCTTCACTACTGGTGAAGTGAACTATAAATCTTGCGGCAGAAAGGCCACTAACGTTCCGATTGTTCCATGAGAACAAAATTTTGATCCGATGATAGTTCTAAATGACTGCGAATTAATTATATTCGATGTTTCTTTTTCTCGACTTGTCGAAAAAGTATGAACATATTCCGATTGACAAAAAAGCAATCGGAAAACCGTGGGCCATTCCACCTATGATCGGAAAAATAAATAGGAAATACTATAATAGCCTCCACTGCATACGCATGTGCCTTGCTTGCCAGCAGCAACTGACAAGAAAATTTGGTCCTATTGCACTGAAATGAATTTTGTTAAACATAAGATTTTGTTTTATAAATCAGCGGATTTGAAACTTTTGTCTCTTGTACTTTGTTATTCATGTTTTAAAATGCTGTTACGCCATCAATGGTATTCAACGAACCAGAAAGCCGCTGTTTGGATTCGATTGTTCCTTATAAAACGGTAAGTTTGGATTCGATTGTTCCTCACAAAACGGTAAGTTTGGATTCGATTGTTCCGCATAAAACGGTAAGTTTGGACCCGTTTATGTCTTTTGACATTGATGATTGAAACAAATTCTCTTAGAATGCCACTTTTTTTAGGTCCAGAAATTCATCTTTGAAGAACTTCGAGATAGAAGGGATAGATTTATCTAAGTAAATATAATGTTTTCATCAACCGGAAACAAGGCTCTGGCTTTAAGATTGAACTTACGGATAAGAATCGAACTTGCATTTGACAGCCAACCTCGTTTTGATAGACAAATCATGGTTGCGGAGGGTCCTCACTGGTGGCAAAGGATCATCAGAACAATTCTTTTTGGTTGCTTGTTAATATGAAAAGTACCCCGAGCGTCGCGATGTACAACTGGTGACCACTTTAGGGTCGCAGTAAGGAAAGGTTGGGCCACTGAATTCTAAATTCGTCAAAAACATGATAGACAGTGGTCTTTCCATGTATTATATCTTAAACGTTGCATCTATTTTTCATTCGTCCACAAAAAAAGCTTTTTATTTTACGTTATATAGACTTACATTGTAGCAGACAGAAGGGGACAAGAGAGGTGATTAGGTTTATAATTATAATCTGCATTCCGATCACGCTCTATTTTCACCTAATAAGAAATATGCAGTTGTAAATGTATGTGTTTGTGAAATCAGTTCAGTAGGTATGATTTATTGACACTCGATATTTTAGAATGGTCCCAGTTGCATTGTTATGCAAATACAAAGTACTTGTGCCTTTGCTGGAAAATATGATAGAACAATGGGTTCAGATATAGGAGTTTTGCCACACAAAGAACATTGTTTTGACAGAGGGAAACTGTCAGTGAAAAACCCGGCTTTACATTTATCTTTTCCTTCATATGAAAAAATGAGAACATAATTTAATCAGTCGGTTTCAAAACAATTTGGAAAATGTATTTAACATTGGAAATTATGTCATTCAGTTTAACTCGCAGTTTACAATACTACTGTATATCAGAAAATGAGAAAGAGTTGTTACAACTTCGTATCACTTGTATTAATATCATGTGACATTTGTGAACACGGCATGGAAACGTAAATGTTTCTAGTTTTATCTCAGATTTGTTTTGTTACTATATAGTGTCCAGTCGACACCATTCCCCCAACCAAAAATAAAATGGATGAACAGAATAATGAAAGAAAAGAACGAGAAGAGAAGAAAATATCATTATAACCCCCTTCTTTGTAAATTACGTAAAGTGTAGCAACCAGACAGGAAATAAAATGACATTTATTTCTCTCTAACACAAGCCATAAAGGCATGCAGAGTTTTGTGAATTTAAGGTGTGTACTAATTTGAATAGAAGATTTAATATGGGAAATATTTGTCCTGGAGGAAAAGGTACGTCGAATTATAATATACAATCCCAAAACATGCATGTAACGTCCCTATCCAACCGTACCACCGGAAATGCATAACGGCAGATAATGACCAAACCGAGAACAATTAAATAATTGTTTCTCGGGGCAAATATTTCACTGGCGTCAACTGAAACAGCTACAAATATATTTGTATTAAGTGTGCCTGACCTGCTTGCAGTAGGGAGCATCGTGATTTGGTGTTCTCGGTCCCTTGCCCGTCAGTCTGTCCTTGGATGCCTACAGAATGATTAAACCACAACCTTTTTGACTTGCAAATCTGAACTTATTTGGCCGTATTTGTATCCATATGTAGATGACATGGACAGATGAAATTTACTGGGCTTATTTCTAACCATATATAGATGACATAAGCCGATTTTCCTGCTATTCGATCTTTTTATTTATATAAGTATTTTGTTACCATTCGGTCCTTGTAATTTTTGTTCAAAGTCGGACTTTGTAGTGGGGTGTTTTGTAATATTATATCAGTGTGGTTAGAAAGATTGTGCAATAGGTCTTTAACCAAGTTACAAATGTAAACGGCTAGGCAACATGTAAATTACTTTATTAGATTTTCAAGTTGTTTATGTTTTGTTGTTTTGCTTTTTGTTTACATTTCTTGACCTTTTCAATGCAAACCTTGACAAATGAAAGTCGACAGGCATATTTCTACCCACATGTAGATGGCTTAATTTAATTTCCAATCTATTTAATTATTTCTTGTAATTTTACTACCTCAGATCTTTTGCTTAGCCATTTTTATGACACTTTGTTAACACGATGGTGCAGAAGCCGTTTGTTCTAAAATTTAAATGTTTGATATTAACGTTTGACCTGCGCGTTAGATGAAGGCCACACTGTTTGGTATGCCCGTTTGACCTAGGGTCACACTGTTTGATATACCCGTTTTACCTAGGGCCACAGTGTTTGATATGCCCGTTTGACCTAGCGCCACAGTGTTTGATATGCCCGTTTGACCTAGGGTCACAGTGTTTAGTATGCAGCTTTGACCTAGGGTCACCCTGTTTGGTATGCACGTTTGACATATGGCAACAATATTTGGTATGCACTTTTGACCTGGAGCCACAATGTTTGATATGCCTGTTTGACCCAGGGCCACGATATTTGGTATGCCCGTTTGAACTAGAGCCACAATGTTTGATCTGCCCGTTTGACCTAGGGCTACAATATTTGGTATGCCCGTTTGAACTAGAGCCACAATGTTTGATATGCTCGTTTGACCTAGGGCTACGATGTTTGGTATGCCGGTTTGACCTAGGGCTACAATGTTTGGTATGCCCGTTTGACCTAGGGCCACGATGTTTAGTATGCCCGTTTATGTTCGTCGGTAGGTAACCTGATTAGAGTTTATGTTATTTAAATGATTTTGATAAATATTATCACCGTTTACACTTTCATTCATTGAAATTCGTTGTCTGCACTAGAGGCGTACGCGTTTTGTAATACTTGAGTGTTAACATTATTTTACTCAATCAATTGGAATGGATTTGTTTTTACGGTTTCAAGTCTTCGATTTCAGTGAATAATAAATGAACTTTTATAAATCTGCACTAATCAATTACATTCGTTGGCCAGGTTATCTGTAAAAAGGTTGGCGATTGCATCGTTTGTAAATTTATAAATTATACCATTATTATTCTTTCCGTTTCGTGAGCTATCGATCAAATTTATGTGAGAAAATCCGATTGGAAATAGGAGTTGTTATCTGTTATGACTCATTTATAGACAGATATAAGGAGCCCCCACAAAAATGGATAAGGGATCGGTTGCTTTTTTGTCGCGTACTTTAGGTCAAATGTCACTCCTTTGAATCAGTATTGATCTTTTGACTTAAAGGGAGCATCCGACTATACAGGTTTGAAAGAGGATTGCCATTACGGTTTCATTTTGCGTTCCACCACGCTAATACTTGGTCATTATCGACTAATCTTAACGCAGTGGCAGAAAGAATGTACTGCATTCTTTTAAACTTACAAAAAAGCCTATATCATATCAGTGCGAATTTTAGAACTGAAGATGACATAATACAACAAAGAGAGACAGGTATACTTATTAAATGACAGACAGGAAATCCATATCGTTTTACAAATTTAAGTGTATAAAGAGCTTATGTATTGACTTTTGTGGACTTTTTTCAAGACATTCATCGTTTATCTCTCAGAAATATAGTACTATGATATGGTGAAGCCGGATTCGGATTGGATTTAGCTAAGTCAATGAAATCAATTTCATGAACTTGATGTTTATTTATAACTCAGTGATTACTGAATCTGACAACATATTTGTGCGCGTAAAGGCCAGCAATGGATTTAACAAAATAACGCACAGAGTTAAACAACTGATATAAGGAAATTATACCTTTCCTAAATATAACTAATCAGTACATGTAACTTCAACGAGTAATCAAACAATAAAATTATGGAAATTATACACTAATATGATTGAATATGGAGCAATCGTCATGGACAATCAATGATATAGAATGTAAACAAGAATGTGAAAAGTAGATGATATGTCACCAAAAGGGTATCAAACTATAGGATTTATACACAACTATGAACAAGGAATAATTTCCTCCCCAAGTGTGATCCAGTTATAGAATTTGTAAATCAAGTAGGATATATACATTACTATTTTCACTCATAGAGCGTTATTGAATTATTGATTTCACCCGTACAGCGGTACTGAGTTATTGATTTAACAAGGGAACATATGCATGTCATGGCATCCAGTTGATAATCACGAAGTATTTTCGGTTTCAAAGCTTTCGTCGAAAGACCAAGAACCCCACCCCCCCGAAAAAAAACCCACCCAAAAACCCCATTCTGCCGAAGGATCACTCAAGAGCCTCTGTATTCCACTGCAAACATTTTGGTCCTGAAATTTCGGCCCCTCACTGCGAATGAACCAATACCGTCCTCCGACCCAACGTCACCATTGATAGCTGCATACAGGTTGCATGACCCCGCCCCCCACCACCACCACCAGTTTTACGACTACCCATTCAAAGAGACTGGGTTGAAAAAAACATATACCAATAACCCTTACGGAAGCAACCTTCAGCAGCTCTACTGCTGCTTCCGTAAGGGTTATTGGTATATGCTTTTTTCAACGCACAACCAATCCCAGGTTTTGTTGGGCAGAGTCCGCTGTAAGATAGTTTGCCTTATCGGCATTTTGTTTTGCTCATGAAGCCTATTGGTGTATATATTTTTCAACACTCAGTCAATACCTGGTTTGGTTGGGCAGAGTCCGCTGAAATATATTTTGTCTTACAGGCTTTCTGTTTGTCAGGAAGCCATCCATAAAGTGGAGACATTCCTGAAAAAGTCTCGGTATCGTGATAAAACAAAGAGTTTACTCTGCATGTATTCTGGTTAAGGTTGAAAATCAACAGCTATGTAGCTTGAGCAAAACGGGTTTCTCACTGTGAGGCTAGCACGTTTGTAGCGCGAACATCCTTAACAGGTTCAAAAGATTACAGGCAGAAAACCAAGAATACCATGGAAAGGGTTATATATATATATATATATATATATATATATATATATATATATATATATATATATATATATATATATATATATATATATTGGTTTGAGTTCTCTGTGAGGAATAGGAAAGAAATATACCAAAACAACAAATTAACTAAAAAATTAGAAGTCCCCATAAAATTTAGGAGCATTAAAGAATTATTACAAAAAATATAGGGATTATAAAGAATTGTGGAATGTGAACGAAAACCTTACTTATAAATGGATAAGGGGGGTAGTAACTAGCAAAATTAAAAGTAAGGTGGAGCAAGACCATATCTGTGTAAACTGGGACAGAGCATGGGGGCACTGGGTGAAACTAGGCTCCTTCAAAATGCAAAGCCTCTGCTTCAAATACATGCATGATGCGTGGTTGACAGGAGAGGTAGCAGTGAGACGGCGTATGGTCAGAGTACCGCCAAAATGTACAAAATGTTCACTGTGTAAGGATGCCATTTTTAGCAAATTTCACACAATAATTCAATGTGAAAAAGGAAGACACAAAGATTAAAAATTATAACTGAAATACCCCAACAAAAATTCTAAATTTTTGTTCAAAATCCTTTTATAAAATAAACAAACAACACACCTTTGGAGGATACATATACACATAAGACACCTTTTATTTTTTGAAACTTAGGGGAGTGGGGGCATCTGTCTGGTGCCCCCCCCCCCCCCAAAAAAAAAAAGAGTTTGTAGCGCAGCATTGTGTGAATCGAACAGAGTGCTTTAAAATAGCCAAAGAAGAAAATAAACATCCCTCGGGTAACGCTGTAGTGTATCTGTGGGCAACCCGTAGTCTGTCCCAGCATATATACCGCGTTAAAACTGTATAGATGTCCCATCAATACGATCCTAATGCCTGAAGGTGTTATTGCATTAATATAAAGAAAAGTAATTTCGTTGAAGGTTCTTCAGTTTTATTCCTATGTATCCAAGTTGCGAAGTCTTGGAGTTAAGTTCAGTACTCCCATCCCTTCAGACTTTTGCCTGTTGGATGGGTTTCATCTCCTTATTTCCCTCAAGCCTGGTTTTGAGAAGTTGTGACCTTTGCCCCAAAATATGTTTAGAATAGTTTTAAATAAGGTTGAAGACAGGTTCATATTCTTTTGAAGTCAGTTTTGGTAGGGTCTTTTCACTAATTTCTATGTTATCCTTCCCCTATGATTTTACGGTGTATGCATGAGTGGTGTGTCTCTTTCCTCTTTCCCTTTCTGAATCGATCATGTCCTTTTCATGGATCTTTTCATCCTCATTTTAATTATATAGATGCTTTTTTCCCTCCTTTTTTTATCTTATCACATTCTCAGCAGAAATATCGCTACACTCTTAGTAGGTGTCCTCTAGTTCTTTATCAAAGTTCAGCTTGTAGTAATTCTGTATTGGGATTTCTTCCTTCTTCCGTCTTTCCTTTTTAATTACATTTTTGTCCTTTTATGTTTCTTCTGTTATTAGTGACTTTGCTTCCTTCTGTTTTGGCTGGGTTTCATTTTAGGTTTTCTTGTTTTTCTCTGTTCATTCATCTCTTTCCCCGCTATCGCCGCCACCGCCTTGATTAGTTGTTCTTCTCCTGTCAGGGGTGTGTCCTGGGTTTTGGTTAAATCCTTGTTTTATTATTTTTGCCGATTTATGTACGTTCTGTTTCGGATAGATCACTAACACATTTATATGAGTTTGCTCTCGACTCTCTTCTGCCTTTTAACTCGCTCTCTTTCTGCATCTGACAGTTGTTATGTGCATGCCATGCATTTCCACATTGTTTGCATTTTCTTTAATAAACGCATCCCTTGTTCCAAGTTGTTACTAAGAAGCCGTGCAGAAAAAAGATAAGAATCATTCTCCTTTTTCTATTTCCAATATTCTCATCCCGTTCTTTATTTGTCTTCCTTTATGGGTCCCCATTCTAGCCTTAATAACTTTGATCTTCAATACTTGTTCAAAGCGTTCTACCTTAGCTGAGATTTCATATGATAAATCTGATATATGTAGCTTTTCTGTCTTTTTCTTTATTTCCATCAGGATTGGCGATGGTTCTTTGACGTTTTTTTCCTATCTGCATGCGTCTTATTGTTGATGTCCATTCTGATAGAATATCTGTCAAGTTGATTTCTTCAGCGCTCTCAGGGTAGGAGCATTCCAGAAAAGGCCCCTCCTTTGTCTCCGTTCTTCACGTTTTGAAACATCTCTCTCGTTCAGATGTTTCTTACCATTATTATTTAGTTTCACAGTATTTGTTGACTGGTTGCACTTGCAGTAGTTGCACGGAGTTTGCACGGGTTTTGAAAACCACTCACAAAGTTATTCTATTTTTAGTTATATACTCTGTAAATTTTTCTAATATTCCACTGGCATCATAAAGCACACTGCCTGTTCCCTGCGAAAAGTTGAATTTTTCTCTCTACGATGTGGGCTTGCGGGTAGTCTGCTTTGTAAGGGCCATTTCTTAATGTTTTACAAGTGGTTCTTTTCCACAACTATCCTTGTCAAGAATGTATGCGGTAAACGAAAGCTGGGTACATATGCCTTCACATATAATGCATTGACATTAAGCATACTTAATCCTGTGACAGTATGCACGGTTTATTATAATTACTGGTGCAAAAACTACAAAGTTTTGTTGTTCTAGGGTTTAACGCCATTTTTCAGCACAAGATAGGCTATACATGGCGGCCAGTATAACTTGTGGAGGAAGAACCCTGGAAAACCCAGGGAAGAACCACCGACCCACGAGAAGCTACTGGCAGGCTTTCCCACGACTGATAAAGGAATCTTTATCGTTTTTTTGTGGGTTTTTTTTTTAGGTTTTAAAACCTTTCTCCAATTTCTTTATTGCTTCTTTCAGAAGCTAGTATTGTTTACTCATACAAATTTCATTTTGACTGTTTAAATAAATGCTGACCGCTCCGATGGCCTAAGTGGTTACAGCGCCTCGGATGCGGGAGGTCGCAGGTTCGAACCCCGGTCGAGTCATACCATAGACTTAAAATAATGGCACTTGCGGCTGTCTCGCTTAGCGCTCAGCATTAAGAGGTTAATATTAGGACTGGTGTCAGGATAAAGTAATTGCGTGGGACAAGATGCTACATGTCTGCGGCAAGATGCCCCATCGATAGACATAACTATAAACTGCCATACTGCAGACATCGTTGCAATATGACCCAGATTGTTATAGCTAACTTAAAATCCAAAGTACATACTGTAACGTCTAAAGTTAGTACACATTGGACTAGTTTAGGGTCATTTCTGGAACACACGGAGCAGCCATTTCCAGCGGCGGTCATGTTTTAGGTATCGCGTTGGTTTTCTAACATAACATATGCAGAAAATGCAGTCACAGTACATGAAAATAGCATAGATGTGTACCAACATTCTCTCTGTTGTACTTGTAGCAAACGCACGTAACATCACCTTATACCTGTAAAAGTAAATAGCATCGCCACAACGCAGTAACATCACTTTATACCTGTAAAAGTAATTACCACTGCTACAAGGCAGTAGCATCACTTTATACCTGTACAAGTAAATACCATTGCCACAAGGCAGTAACATAACTTTATACCTGTAAAAGTAAATAACATTGCCACAACGCAGTAACATCACGTTATACCTGTAAAAGTAAATACCACTGCCAAAAGGCAGTAACATCACTTTATACCTGTAAAAGTAAATACCACCGACACAACGCAGTAACATCACTTTATACCTGTAAAAGTAAATACCACCGACACAACGCAGTAACATCACTTTATACCTGTTAAAGTAAATACCACCGCCACAACGCAGTAACATCACTTTATTCTTGTAAAAGTAAATACCACTGCCACAAGGCAGTAACATCACCTTATACCTGTAAAGGTAAATACCATCGCCACAACGCAGTAACATCACTTTATACCTGTAAAAGTAATTAACATTGCCACAACGCAGAAAACCATGCAATTAAAAGTTGTAACACAGTCATTTTGAATTCCAAATTGGGTACTGTATTTCCACTACGGTGGCTTTAGGGCAAAATATTTGGGGGAAAAAAGTCAGAAAATCTTTAATTGCAGTGATGGAACACGGCACTGACGATGTTTAAGTTCAGCACGTTACACATTATATAGATTATGTGACAATGAGGCGCCTCTGAATTTCCAAATAGTTTGGTTCTTTTGCTCTTGCTTTTGTTTGAATCTTTTATTACAGATACAAGTCGACCGGTCCGGTGGCCTAGTGGTTAGATCGTCCGCCTCAGATGCGGCAGGTCGTGGGTTCGGTTCCCGGCCGAGTCAAACCAAAGACTTACCAAAATGGTACCAAAATGGCTAGTCGCTCAGCATTAAGATGTTTGTGTTAGGACTGGTCAGCGTGGTGTCAGGATAATGTGACAGGGTGGGAACATCATGCTACATGTCTGAATCATGATGCCCCAGTGCTAGACATCACTAAAAACTGCCACACGGCAGACATGGTAGCAATATGACTGAAAAATTGTTAAAGCTACGTTAAAAATCCCAAACACACACATACACATACACATACACACACACACACAGATACAAGTAGGTAATGACAGATACATGTTAGGATCGAGTCACCGTGCTTGCGTATCGATGCGCAAAAATGTTTAGACATTTCAGATACATTACTATGTCATTATTTATATCGCTGTCGTGGGTTTGTGTCACTTTAGATACATTACTGTCATTATTTGTGTCTCCGTAGTAAGTAGCTGTCACTACAGATACTTTGCTGAGTAATTATTCGTATCTTTGTATACACGTTTGTTATTAAGAGCCAAGTGCAAAGAAATACACAACAACTCATATATTTGTTAATGATTTTAGAATGTTAATACTCATACTCACGCAGAAAGTGAAATGCTCAGACGTTTCAACAGCGATTACTATTTGATAGCCAACAAAAGAGAGGGATACTAATGCCTTTCCATGAGAGATGGCTACGTAGGACAGGCTTGTTTCTTCTATAAATAAAAGCAAGAACTTTGAAAATAAAATGCTGTCTAAAACATGTGATTGTTTAATACAGGTAAACTTTAAACCAGGTTTAACTGTGTTGTGAATCCGAGGGTTAGAGCACGATTAAAATGTACAGGTAGTAATCTCCAGGTCCTACACATTGATATGAGGTTTCAGAAAATTCATTGAAGACATCTCATTGATAAGGCCTGTTATACGGCAGATCCAGGCGTTGATCTGGAGCAGAGAGTGCGAAACAACTGGAACGTATCAAAGATATTACGTTTTCTTTACAACTAGATGCGTCAAAGTATGACTAGGGAACTCTTAAAATGCAGGACCTTCCGGAAACTTCGCTTCTTGGGCAAGAGTTCCATCTAACAGACCCCTTGCCCGCATATTTACTTTCGCCTACTCGTTTCCAACCCTTCTGGATTTGCTCTTGCTTTGAACTATGTTTCTCGATATTTGCATAACAGTGTATCCTTTGTGAGAATTTTACCTTTGGTTTAAAACTCTGGTCCCACCCAGTTACTTTGTCCAGTATGAAGGTTAATTGTAAGTGAATAAATTGGGCATACATGGAATAAAACCATGTATATCCTGGATGTATCCTGAATCTATTATGAAAGCTCATTTGTATTGTAACTGAGCACATTGTACATACAGTGAATAAAACTATATGCAGGACGGATCCTGAATCTATTATGAAAGCTCAGTTGTAACTGAGCACATTGTACATACATGGAATAAAACCATATGCAGGACGGGTCCTGAATCTGTTATGAAAGCTCAGTTGTAACTGAGTACATTGTACATACACGGAATAAAACTATATTTAGGTAGGAATAGATTCACTTCCTGAATCTGTGTTTTTATAAATGCACTGATGACATCACTAGCTAGCAAACTGTAGTCATTTGTTTCCTGTGCACTTTTTACTGTAGAGAAAGAACACGAAACATGATTAGTGGTCCACGATCCCTTATTTAGGCTGACGTAAAGCTTGCATTACATACAATTCATTATCTATCCTTCCAAGACCACCACCACCTTCATTTCACAACCACCAGTACAACAGTAATAGAAGCAACAATAACAACACCACCACCAATACTACTACTATCTTTATTTAAAGAGAATTATATATTTAAGAATAACCAGTGTTAGATACACTCCTCCGAAAGATTAAAGACGAAAAACATATACAATGACTACCAAATTAACATAAAAGTATACATTCATTCTATCAACCTGAAGACGAAAGCATCACAACAATGATTTTAAAAAATGTTAATATAAAATGATTCGATGAGAAAAAAGAATCATTAAATACAATTATTTATATCAAAGTTAAGTGAGTGGAAGTATATGACCCAAAACGTTATTCTTTTTTTGGGAAGGTATTCTCTCCTGTTTGATCTTTGCAGACCAGTTAGGGAGGCCCTCCTGCCCTACTTGTAATGTTTAGTATACTGTATGTGGTTACACTGTATGGCTGGTTATGATTTTTGTTTCCAAAAGGTTATTTTGATTTTGTTTTTAAAATTCTAAACATTCGTCAATCTCTAAAAATAATTCTTCTGCCATCCTCATTTTTTCTACTTCTTTCTGCCGTCTTCTTTGTATCTCCTCCTTGTTCTGTCCCTTTCTCTTTTTAAGTCTAAAGTTTCTGTAGTTGTCGTTGTTGTTGGTGATTTTGGTATCTGTTTTCCATATTTTGTTCGCCTTGTGAAGTTCTCTCTTGTGTTTTCATTTGTCTAGGGTTACTTGTTGCTTCTCTGCTCTCCATTACTGTTTGTTCTACTGTTGTTTTTGTTTTGGTCTTGGCTGATTGATTTGCTCATTGGGCTTGTTCTTGGGTTATTGTTGATGGTTTTACTTGCCGTTGTTGTTGTTGTTGGAATTGCTGGAATTGTTGCTTTTTTGTTGGAGATTTTGCAATTGTTCATCTGATTGCTTCCTTGCAGTTGTTTGTTGTTGAAGTCTCCCTGTAATTGTTTTCTGTCCATTGTTTTCTATTATCGTTTCTTGATTTCCATTTGTTTGTTTCTGTATAGGACCTCGTTGCTGTTGCTGTCGTTGTTCTAATTGTTGTTGTTGTTGGATTTTTAGTCCTCTTATTAGCTTATCTTGCTGTTGCTTTTCTGGACTTTGCATTTCTTCCTCTGTTTGTTTCTTTGCGGATGCTTCTTCTTGTTGTTGTTGACTCGGTATTCTCGGTTTTCTCGTTTCTTTGTTTTCTGTTATTGTCCCCTGGTTTTGGGGGCATTTATGCAATGTATGTCCAGTCTGTTGGATTCTGCTGCATTTTCTGTGGTAAATGCATCCTTTGTACCATGATGTGGCCAGAAATCCGTGAAGAAAGAATGCTCTTTTAACTTCTTGAAGTTTACTTTTTCAATCACCAATATTCTTGTCCCAATGTATATCGATGTTAAAGGGAGTGTTGCTAATCTTGATGAGATAACTTTTATTTTCAAGTCTGCCTCAATTTTTTCTACTGTAGCTTCCAAAGGTATCGCTTTCTTTTTTCTTTTTTTTTTTTGGGCACCAGACAGATGCCTCCCCCTACTTATCCAACAAAAAATAAAATGTGTTTTATGTGTAAGTGTTACCCCAACAGATATGTTGTTTGTTTTATTTTAAGATCGAATTTAGATCAAAAATTTATTTAGATTAAATTTCAGATGGGGTATGTTTTTTATAATTTTTTTAAACCCTAGTGTTACCTATAGGGTTGTTCTTCCGAGTGGGTTTCTATCACCTAACTCGAAATCCCTTCCCTAGATTCCAAGTAGACCTTGGCTAAAGGTCGCCTATATCCCGTGTGTGCTATATGAGTATATGCTATATTGTATGTGTGCTATATATATATAGTTTTTGTGTAGGGATAGCCAGTTATTGTCAAATCGTCCCCAGTTGTCTTGCGATCCAGATGATAACTGGATCAAAACTTTACTTTTATATTAATTTTTTTTTGAATTTTGAATTTCAGAGAAGTAAAGGTGTAATACTGGTTTGATTGAAGAAAGAGAAAAAAAAATCCTATTGTTTCATGTGAGTGTTAATCTGTGTCGTTCTTCGCATAATTGATTTATCAATTGAGTTCGGCTGAGCTCGAATTGGAGTCCACACATTCTTTATTCATTTGTATTTCTCTCAACTCGAGTCAGGCCGCCTCTAATTATTTATTGGATTATTGCCAAAGTTCCAAGAGGGTTTAAGTTTCCCACACAAAGGGGATTAACTGTACAGTACGAGAGCTGTACAGTTGAAGGAAAGAAATTGAAGAGAAAATTACACAAGAGTCTTTGTTTTTATGTTATGCATGTAAGTTTTCCTACCTGCGGTAGTTTTCCAAAACTCTTTCATAGGCCTGTTCACTTCGCGTGGCGCCATGTGACATAGCCCCATGACGTCCTTATCTCGTACTTTGGCCATTAAGGCTCCCTGTCCCTCCCTGTTTATATTTTTTAGAGTATTTAAAACTTTCCCTAATCTAAAAAGATAGTTTTAAGGCACACACAGTGTCTATGTTTAAATTAATTTTTTTATTTATCTTTAGAATTGTTACATTTATTTTAATCTTAAAACACATCTAGAGATTCCTGTTGCCTCACGGCCCAGAGGGCATCAGAGTCAGGGAGCGAGATTGGGATCTCCGGTCCCTTTCAAGGTGACATCCATAAGGGGTGCCCTCCGAAGCGCCCCCTCCCGCCCCCTTCTCCCCACCCCCAGTCCACAGGCCCCAAAAATCTTTAAATGAACCTTAATTTAGTTATTATAATTTATTATTTTTTAATTGTTATGACTTGGCCACATGCCATCATTGTTGCAGTTATATAATCCGTAATCTTCCTTATTAAATTTTTATCGAAGTTGCCGTCTAAATATAGGATTTGATTTCTTCTGTATTTCTCCTTCTTATAGATTTCCATTATCAATTGAATTCTTTCAATTTTCCTTTCCTCGCACTGTGCTATGGCATGATATTTCGTAAAATTTTCTTTTTTGCATATGGGGCATTTAACAATTGTTCTAATCATTCTTCTTCGTAGTGCGACTTCTCCAGTTAACCATGCGTTATGTAAGTACTTGAATATTATGCTTTGAATCTTGGGTGAGCCGATATTGGCCCAGTGCCTCCAAACTCTATCCCAATTAACGGAGATATTTTCTTCTTCTACTTTATTTTTTATTCTTAGGGTTAAATTTTCCCTTATCCAATTATAAGTTTTCTTCGTTTCAATTCCCCATAGTTCATCAACACGATATCTACATAAAAGTTCTTTTATATTCCTAAATTTCCTTGGTACTTCCAGCTTTTTGACTAACTTATTATTTTTGTATATATCACTTCTATTCCTAAAGGTAAAACCAAACCAATAAATATATAACGCTTCCCAAGGAGTTTTTGGTTGGTTATTTAGCTTTTTAAATCTATTTAAAATATTGGAACAATTAAAATTGGGCTTGGTAGGGCCAGCCCTCCCCTATTCATGGCCCTATATAGTGTAGATTTTGTAACATAAGGTGTTTTAAAATTCCAAATATATTTTATAATGTCATTATCAATTTTGTCAAGTTAATTGTTCCCTACATCTACAGAATTTAAAAGATAATTCAAATTAGAATATAAATACGTTTTTGCAACTTGTGTTCGCTCCATTATGCATAGTGGCGTAAGTGCCCAGATTTTGATATTTTCATTTATTTTCATTTTTACATTTTTGCAGTTTTCCTTTTCTTCATTTTTCCCCCCAAAAATTCCTAGGGCTTTAACCCTGTCTTTAATTAAGTGTGGTGGTGAACCCGGGTGGTTCCCCCTGCAGTTCCCTATTTTTAGTATCTCAATTTTGTCATGACTGATTTTTGACCCCGACGCTTTCCCGAAAGATTCGTATTCCTTTTCCAAGTGTTTAAAGTAATTGGAGTCTTTAATAAAGTTTGTACAATCATCAGCATGTTGGAGCATTTTAAAATCCTCTTTTAAATTTGGAATTTTGATACCTTCTATTCTTTTGTTGGTTCTGATTTTAATACTTAGAATTTCTATTGCTATTACATATAATAGCATTGACAGTGGGCAACATTGCCTCACTGATCTTTGTATGTCAAATTTTTCCGTTACAGCTCCATTGACTTGTACACTTGCAGTTATTTTGTTATACAGGATTTTGGTCCAGTTTAGGAAGTTTGTTCCAAAACCAAATTTTTCTAATACTTTTTGTATGTAGTTATGTTCCAATCTGTCGAAAGCTTTCTCTGGGTCAAAAAGTACCATAGCACTTTTCGTACCTGTTTCATTTACAAAGTCAATTATAGTTCTTATATTTAAAATATTACTTTGAATGTTTCTACCTTTCCCCACACAAATTTGATTCATATTTATTATTTCATTCATTCCTTTTTTAACTCTGTTTGCTAAAATTCTACTTAACATTTTATAGTCTGTATTTAGGAGGGAGATGGTCCTCCAATTTTTAAGTTCTTCCCTGTCGCCCTTCCCTTTGTATATAATTGTTATCAACCCTTCCCTCGTGGATTTAGACATTGTATCAGTTTTTAAAAGTATATTATTATATAAACATTCAAGAATCGGCGCTAACTCACTTTGGAATTTTTTGTAGAATTCAGCAGTGAGTCCATCTCTCCCTGGAGATTTACCTTTTGCTAGTTCTTTAATGGTGGATATTATTTCTTCACTTGTGATGAAATCGTCACACAGGTTTCTGTGTTCTGACGATATCATTTCACATGGTACCCCTTCTATATAATCTAATATTACATGTGTATCTATGTTTTGAGACGTGTATAAGTTATTGTAGTATTCTCTTATTTTCCCCATTATTTCTTTTTTATCTTTAATTTCTATTCCATTATCTTTTAATTTATCTATTGTTTTCTCTCCTCCTCTCCTCATTTCCTCCCTTTTATACAGACCTTCTGCCTTTTTAAAAATTTTATTAAACTTTCCTGCTCTTATCTCTAAACTTTTTCTTTCTTCCTCTGCTATTTGATTCAACCTATCAGTATATGTTTTCCTTTTCTCATCAGTTAATGTTTTAATTTTAAGTCTTAGTTTTAATTCTTCTTTTTCCATTTGTTGTATTTTTCTACGCTTCTTTGAGTGATATATTGCTATTTTTTTAATTTTTTCTTTTAGTACGTCCCAATCTGATATTATATTACTTATAATGTCCCCTTTTTCATTCTTTATTTTGATTAATTCATTTTTATCTTCTCTCACAAAACCCTCTTCTTCTAGTATTCTATTATTTAGTTTCCAGATCCCTTTCCCCCATTTTTTCCTATTATTTAAATTCATTTCTAAATTTACTAATTTGTGATCTGAAATTTTGAAATCAATAATTTCTGCCTTTTTGTGTATTTTTTCTTCATATTTAGTAACATAAAATTTATCCAGTCTACTAGCCCCCTTGTTTTTGTATTCATGTGTGTATTCTGTATTTAATAAATTTAATCTTCTATATATATCCACTAGATTGTGGTCTTTCAAAAGTTTTTTCGTTATTTCCCTTGAACTGTAGTCATTTGTTGATAGTCCCCCTGTTCTGTCTACACTCTCCCCCACCCAGTTAAAATCACCTCCTATAACTAATTGTTCCATTGTGTAGTCGTTGATATGTTTACTTAAATTTTGGATGAATTCATGTCTCTTGTATCTGGTGGCTGGACAATATACATTGATTATATGTAATTTATTTAAAAGTATATGTATTGCCCTTCCCTTCAAATTTTCCCCTTCTTCTATTCTTTCCCAACTGAAACCAGTTTTGTTCTTAATAATTGTGGCTACCCCTGCTCGTATATCATCTTGCTTAAAAGTATTTAAAATTACAATTACATCCATTTGTTCTTCTATCATGGCTATAAATTCTTTGGTAAAAGTATTATGAGTCTCCTGTAAAAGGATTACATCATACTCAGTTAAGCCTATTAATTTACTGACTTTATCTTTATCTAATCCATTAGTATTGATTGAAACAATTCAGAAGTTTGTTCCTTCCATTTTTGTTTCCTCCAGGTGGCCGCTTTCTTCTAATTATTACACTATGTATATGAGTTATTTGTTTATTTTGTTATTAGTGGTTGTTTAAAGATAAAATGTTTAGTTAGTTGGGGGCACTGGCCCCCCATCGGCTTCCGATATATTAGTCGCTTTGTTTTTGTAAGGTCAGTTTCATTTTCCTGTTCTGTTTCCATATCTGTTTCTTTGTCCGATTTCGTCATACTTAATTTGCATTTGATTAGTTCCAGTTCCAGTTCTTCATCTTCGTCATCATCATCATCGTCATTATCATTTTCGTTATTTCCGCTTTCGTCTTTGTCCTCATTTTCATTTTCAGGGTCACTTTTTCTGTCCTTTGTTTGTTCATTCCCGTTTTCTGTCAAGTCCTTTAATTTTTGTTCTCTCAATTTTTTGGGGGATATTCTCATTCACTTATTTTATTGTTGATGTTTCTTCTGTCGATATATCGTCACTTGCTGACGATATCGACAGAGATTTCCTTAATTTTCTCTTTTTCCTTGTGGTGGGTATTGGTGCTGATGTAAGGAGCAGCAGCCCGCTCAGCTCTGTCGTCTCTTTGTCAGTTTCCAATTCCCCTTCATCTTCTCTTAGCACATCAAACATGTTGTAAGTGCTGGTTTGCCCCTTTTATGGGCCCGTCTCTTTGATTGTTTTATATGGGGTGAGGAATTGCATCCATTCTGAGATCTTTTGTATCTCATCCCCTGTCTCCCTTATTTCTGATTGCTCGAAATCCGGTAGGGTGACCGGCATCCCTTCTCCACTCTCTTTTGTTATTTGCTGTATAGTTCTTACGATTTCGTCTTGACCATCAGTCTCCAAAGGTTGATTTGTTGTACTTGGTACACTAGAGGCCAGTTTTCCAGCATAAGTTTGGGGTCTTATGCTGCTCGGCTGACTTGTACATTCCTTTAGTCCATGACCAATTTGCTTACATTTATTACAAGGTCTCTTTCTATCTGAACCTCTGTACCAAGTTCTAAGCAAGAAGCCCATCACATAGAAGTAAGTTGGAATTCTTCTGGCTTCTTGCTTTGGTACTTGTATTATTCTCACTCCAGTTTTAACAGTTTGGAAGCCATACACTGTTGCCATTTTACTGCTTTTAACAGGCACTCAGTTTTTCTTGTAGTTTTTCAATAATTTCCCTTGTATCAACTTCCAGAGGGAGGCCAGATACGAATACATCGATTGTTTTGGCCTCGACCTCTCTGACTATGGGCTCTGCGTCAGTAATTCTTACTTTCAACCCTTTGATCTCTATTTCCATTTCTTTAATTAGAGGGGTGTTGTTCTTAGGGTACAACATGTATTTACTTTTACCCCCATTTTGTAGGCCCTCTATATCCTGAATTTGCAGACCTTGTACTTTCAATACCGTCAAAATTTCTGTCTGCTTGGGGCAGTTTTCAATCTGCCCGAAATCTAAAGTCTAACAACCTTCTAGGTGAAAGACTATTAGTTTTTTTTACATCCTACATCACTTTCAATCATTGTATTGAAGTATGCCCTAAGCTTGATGCCTGCTGGGCGTATTGCCACATGGTCACGCTCTGTAGCGTCTACTTCATTTACTGCCATTGCACTGAGTGGTGAATTGTCGTCACTCAGAAATATCAGTGAGTGGATCTCACTCTTCTGTAAATGTATATGATTTATTTAATATATGAATAATATATGAATAGACGAACTACACAAGCATTTAACTGTCTCCTAATCATAGACTAGGTAAGAATGCAAATAGCAAATTGTCAAAAATGAAAATCAAAATTCAAAAGGAGAAAACATCCCCTTCTAAACACAAAAAGAAAAATTGAAATAAATTTGAAAAATGTGAAAAGAAAAAAAAGGAAAACAAAAAGAAATGTGTTAGAGCTGAAAAGAATGCTTACTTATCTGGTAGATTTCCTAGATGTTTGCTCGGTACGTGCCATTTGGTTAAGAGCACATCCAAAGATATCTCCAGCGGTATGTCAGACAAGTGTAGTTCCCCAGTTTGCTTTTTTATTTTCCTCAAGACTGGTGTCGGTTCCTTGACTCTTACTTTTTCCCCCGCTATATTCATTTCTCCAAATGGTAGTACTGGTTTGTTCCATTTCGGGAGTACAATATATCCCTGGTATCCCTTCGGGTTGATTGAGTAGATTTTTTGCAGGTATTCCGAGTTTTTGGACTTTAATGGCTATCATAACTGCTGATGTTCCCGGTATTTTGTCCCTGGGTATCTCAGACATGTCGAGCTCTTGCGTTCCTTTTTTATAAGTGCATTCCAGAAATGATCCCTCATTTGTTTCAATTCGTCTTGTTTGGAAATGTTTTTCTAGTTCTCTAGCTTTCCTGTTTGCCCTGACGGACGCCAATTTTTCACGTGCATCCCGAGTAGCTTGTAATTGGTTTTCCATGTCATCTTGTAATTTTCTTCAAAACAAATTTAGATTTAGTATAAATGTGACTCCTATCTCATCTTTTGAAGTATGATGTCCCGTCAAGTTGTTTGTATGGTCACTTGTTCAGAAACCGGTTGATTTTCTTGCGGTTTGCTTTGCACGTGCCATTGCCGACGATAAAACAACAGACTACTTCTCAAGAAGGAGAAACGTTATTCTTGCAAGTAAATATGTAAATTACGGGCGTCATGTGAAAGTACAAAGGAAATGGGCACCCCCTCATTAGCACGCCGGTCAAAAGCGCGCCGAGAAAAGCGCGCAGTGAAATATGCTAGTCAGATGCGCGCCGTCGAAAGCGCGCAGCATAAACTATAAGCCTGTAATCTTATTATGACTTTGACTGATAAATGTCTCATTTCGAATGAAATAAATTAATAGTTTGAATCACTGTATCCAATAAGCAGACATCAAAGTGTGTACACTCTTAAAATTGAGTAGAAAAAAGTAATGGTTTCAATCACTGTTTTTACTGAGGAAACTTATACCAATCAATGATTTCTGGGAAGACAACTACGTGGGAAAACGAAGAAGAAGAAACCGTTGAGGAAATTTGAGATTTCCTATTATATTGTGGAACATGCGCGACCGTGTAAACGACAGTTTACCACGCACAAATAATTCGGTTGAGGCATGGCATCGGTCATTTCAACAGACAGGAGATTGTCGTCATCCGTCTGTCTACAAGCCGGTTGACCACTTTCGCAAGGAGCAAGATCATGTTGAGATTATGATCGAACGATATCGAGCAGGATTTAGACAGCCTGTGTCATCGAAATCAAAGTACGTCAGACTTAATCGACGCCTGCTAGCTTTGGTTCCAAAATACGGTAATGTGCCATTGATCGAATATCTGCGCGGAATCGCACATAACGTTGCAATTTGAAAAATGATAGACATAAGAAAATGAAAATCACATTAATTTTTATAATTGTTTTGCCTTGTTTGTTTGTCGTGATTATGCAAATAACGTTGCATTTTGAACAGTGATAAAAATAATATTAAACATTTTTTAAATAGCGAATATTTACTTATTTATTTGACATAATAACTCTTATAATATATGCCTTGCGCGCTTTTTGTTTGTGCGCGCTTTTGTCGGCGCGTAATTGTCGACGCGCTTTTGACCTGCGCGCTAACGACGGGATACCAAGGAAATGACGTAAAGCTGTTAACTTTTTCACAGTATGATTACTAATTTATTAATTTTTAAAATACTTTCACTTGAATCTTTTTCCGGACTACAAATCAGAAATAATAAATAAAAATCCTAGATGAAAATGTTTTGATGTGTTGATGAAATCACTCGAAATATTTTGGAATCTATTTAAACTGACTAGGAGTAGATGACATTTAAGAACCTGTAAGGACCCTTAAGAACCTTTAAGGACCCGTAAGGACCTTTAAGAACTTTTAAGGACCCGTATGAACCAGTACGGACCTTTAAGAACCCGTCAGGACCATTAAGAACGTTTAAGGACCCCTAAGAAGCTGTAAGGACCTGCAAGAACCTGTAAGGACCTTTAAGAACCTGTACGAATCCGTAAGGACCTTTAAGAACCTTTAACGACCTGTAAGGACCTTGAAGAATCTGTAAGGACCTGTAAGAACCTGTAAGGAAGTTTAAGAACCTGTAAGAAGTGAATGTTCGATTTAAAGAAAAAGTATTACGGATGAAGAGCTAGCCAGCCATAATAGGAAACACGTGGGTCAAGGCAAGTAGAATATCTCAAAAACGGCGTGGCTGACAACTTTTTGGAATTGCATCAAACGGTGTGGCTGGCAACTATTTAGAACTGCATCACATGTTGTCAAAACATGACCTTCATACGTTGAAAAATGCTAGTATAAATATTGGGGTTTAGGTACATAAACTGCTTTTACCATGAACTGTTATTCACACACACAGATATATATATATATATATATATATATATATATATATATATATATATATACACACACACACACATCCAGTGTAATGATTCTGCCTTCGGTTGAGACCGTCACCTTCGCTTTGTTTGCTATTTTAGTTATTCAAACTGAGAGATATCTTAGTCAACAGAGAAATCTTTAACAAACAGTTTAAGGCGTCATCCACAGATGCATTTATATTTACGAAAATAAAACTCCACTATTAGCGTCCGATACTAAAAAAAAAATATCTTCTAAGTTAATAAAACCCCACTTAGCATACGTTTCTGCACAATTTCCCGCCTTTACAAGCTAATAATTCATCCGAATTGAGGGTTTACATTTACAATCGTAGCTTTCTTTATATCCTATATTAGGATATCCTCCCCTCATTCAAATACAAGATCGCCTACAATTCAACCGCAAATTTGCCTGGAATGTCAACCGTCTCTCTACCTACCTTGTGGCCATAACGCCCAAATGCCGACTCTCACTCTCGTCTGGAATGTCAACGGTCTTTCTCATGAAACACTTTTTTTAATGGTAAATGACTAAAAACTAAATAAACAAATTTAACATGGTAAGCCAGTGCCAAATTCTATACTAACTCTAGTATAGTCAACGATATAAATTAAACATTAATATGTTTGAAGACTAGGAAGTTAGATATTTACACTAAAATATTATACTAAGGGTGGCGGGATCCATAAATATTTCTGTGTGGATTGCTTCTGATATTTTTGAAGATAAAATGGTTGGCAACGAAAGAAGTTGAAATTGCATATGTCAGTTGGACTAAACGTCATTACGCCATGTATGTTGGCACAATAAATTAGACGAGCATAACTAAAACTATACATTGAAATTAAATTTAGCTGATCGGAATATTTAGATTACATTATTTTAATAATAAATAGGTATATATATATATATATATATATATATATATATATATATATATATATATATATATATATGTAATCAGCTGCCTCTAGATTATGAAATTTGACTTTCAAATATAAAACAACAAACAAATAAACATATTCAGTTTGTACACACAACCATTTCACAAGAGAGCTTTCGATTAGTTCATTCATTCGCAAATATTTTTGAATTGAAGATTGGGCAATACCTTGTAGACCATATCAGGTGCTAATGTTGTCCGCAATTATGCCCATTTTTTTTTTCTTCTTCTGATTTCATGCGAACACCTTTGGCCCAGATCTGACGTCACATAATACGCCCGGTCTATTTACGATTTCAAGCCAACAGCCTTGACAGATCTGCTGTTGTATAATGCGTCGTTCTATTTTCGATATCAAGCGGACACTAAGATACAGATCTGACGTCACATAATGCGCTTGTTCTAGTTATGATGTTAGACCAACATCTTTGATACAGATCTGATGTTGCACAGTGCGCCCTAGTTATAATTTCAGGTTAATAAAGCGAACTCTGATTTATCGATGCATTATGCAGCGTCCGATATATTTGTACGCTGTTTCCAATTTCCTCGAGCAAGGTAAATACCACTAATACACTGCCTACAGCGATAAGAGGTTTTCAGTTCGATATATTTTAAAATACCTTTTCTTGAAAAAAATGTTCTTGATCTGTCTCTGTTAGGATGTGTTAGTCTACTTCAGTTTCAGGTGCCATGGGTGACTGAGTGGTATAAAGCGATAGTCTTGACTGATGATTGCCATTTCAACTTTGTTTGCGTGGCTTTATGAGAAAACGTTCGAGTAGCTTCCCGTGGGTTGGTGGTTCTTATCGGAGTTTTCCCTGATTCATTCTCCACTAGTTATACTGGCCACCATGTATATCGTGTGCTGAAAAATGGCGTTCCCCAACAACTTCAGTTTGAAGAGACGCGGCGATTCGGTGCTACATGCTACTGTTGCTTGTCACTAGTCAAGAGACTTTACTTGCTTATATCTATGGAGCAAGCTTAATGGAGTTGTTTCCCTTATATAAACATAAAAAGCTTTGAATTCCAGATCGAGCAAGGCCTTGTATGCCATATTTCGTTAAGAACAACTATTGTTCGCAATTATGCTTAGACAAAACAAGCTGTGAAGAAAGAAAAAAAAACAACATCACGGGAATAGGAAATAAATGGTTCACATCAATAATAATTAGGAAATATCTAGCAATATGGATAAACTAAATTGTTAATGGACAGTATTGCTCGCGTATATCACAAGCCCAACCACGAACAGCTCATACACAGATATGTCGTCAGATAATACACCTGTTCTATTTATGATTTCATGCTAACAGGTCTGTCGTTCTATATAGTATTTCAAGCCAACAGCTGTGACGGATCTGACGTTGCATAATGCGCACGTTCCGTTTATGGTTTAAAGCGAAAGCTAAGACATTTCTTCCATCGCATAATGCCCCGGTTCTATTTATGGTTTCAAGCGAAAGTTAAGACACATATTCCGTCACATAATGACCCCATTCAACTTCTGCTTTCAAGCCAACTCAAAACTGTTCCAAAACACACAGATCTTCCGTCGCATTATGCGCAAGTTCTATTACTGATTTTAAACGAAAACTAAGACACAGATCTGTCGTTGCTTAATGCACCCCATCTTTTTATGATTTTAAGGTTATATTGTGAAATCTGATTTACAGCTGCTTTATGCAGCGTCCGATATAATTGTATGATGTTTCCAATTTTCCCGAACAAGGTGAATACCACCAACACACTGCCTACAATAGTAAGAATGTTTCAGCTCGATATCTATTTAATTACCTTATTGTACAAAACAGTTCTTGATCCGTCTCCATTAGAATGTGTTAGTTTTCTTCAGTTTCAGGGACCCGGATGGTCGGTTGTCTAATCCGTTCACCTTTAAGTCTTGATATGCCAGAATATAAGTCAAGCAAAGAGCAATTCGATTTTATTTTGGCTCGACATAACTCCAACGGAGCAAAGTTGGTGGAGTTGTTTCCCTTAACAGGGTGTTACACGTGCAATAAATAAGCAATATGTGGCAGGGTCCAGTTTCATAAATTGTCATCTAGGAAAAGGGCTTGTGTTTGCACTGTGTCAAAAATGACCTTCGGACATAAAAACTGGCTCCTGCCCCCATAACAAAGCTAGATGTTGCCTTAATTTGGCTGTTCTCTCTCTTGATTAACAAAGTACATTTTTCTTATACAGACACAGTCAAGTTGGGAGTAGAAAAATCTGGGTGCACTTGGCTCAAAGAATTATTGGGATTAAGACTGAATACAATACGACCAACTTTTGTAGCTCAAAAGTTTAACTGCACAGACATACGAACAGTCGTTTGAAGATGCACAAGGAAGCGATGAAAACGAGCTATCGTCATATGTCAATTTATCTAAACTGGCTCAAGAGGATATATATATATATATATATATATATATATATATATATATATATATATATATATATATATATATATATATATATACACAATTTTGCACCATTACAGATGCGTTAAAAGGCTGTTTTATACTGCTTTCTAAATGCATCTCAAACTGCAATCAAACGGAACCGACTTTGAGGTTATTCCGGGGTTATGATTAGGAAGACAGCGGTTTTAGCAGATATCGTGTTGCTTTGTTAAGAAGACAGCGGTTTTGGCAGATATCGTGGTACTTTGTTAGGAATACAGCGGTTTTAGCGGATATCGATTCCTTTGCTAGAAAGACGGCACTTTATGGGAATATTGTGATCCTTTGCTAGAAAGACGGCACTTTTATGGATATTCTGTTCCTTTGCTAGAAATATGGTACTTTTAGGAGATATTGTGTTCCTTTGTTCAGATGCACATATCATACACAGAACTCATTCAAATCTGCGACTTGATTAAATGACTTGACAACACAACAACAGGGTTTGTTTCTTAAATACAAAATTTCTGACTGAGCTTTTTAATAACGCGCATTTGTGATCGAAAGCCAAAGAAGTCGCTTATCGTGATCTTTTGTTATTTTTCTGTTAGTTCCTCTAATACATGCAGCCACGTAAAATGTGTGCATATTTTACATTACATACTTCTTTTAGATCTGATTTTCATTTGCCAGTACACTTTCTTTTGCCGTTTACATGGCATTCACCAGCATCCACTTTGCCGTGTACATGGTTTTACCAGCATCCATTTTGCGTGTACAAGGCATTTACCAGCATCCTTTCTTTTGCCGTTTACATTGAATTTACCGCATTTCCTTTGCCGCTTACATTGAATTTACCGCATTTCCTTTGCCGTTTACATAGCATTGACCAATATCTTTTCTTTTGCCGTTTACATGGAGTACCGAGAAATAAACAAGACTATCAGAAAAAACTTGAAGATAGCAAAAGAAGATTGGATTGGACAAAAGTGCACAGAAATAGAGAGCAGTCTGATAAAGAATAGCAGCAAAAAGGCATTCCAAATTGTGAAAGACCTCACCAGACAGAAGCAACCACGAGTCAGTACCATTCAAGACGAAAATGAAAAATGCCTCACAGAAGCGAGTGACATTGCAGAAAGATGGACTGAGTATTGCAAAGAACTCTACAACCATCAGTCCACAGGAGACCCAGAGGTGCTTGAAGTTCCAAACTCCTCAAATGATGATGATGATTTCACCATTCTCAAAGAAAAGGTGGAGTCAGCAATAAGAGCACTGAAGAATTGGAAGGCAGCTGGAGTAGACAACATCCCAGCTGAACTTATCAAGAATAGAGGTGTGTGGAATCAGTGATAGAGCTACTAACAAAAATCTGCAAGAAGATCTGGCAGACAGGTGAATGGCCAACACAGTGAACCCAGTCACTGATTATAACACTCCCCCCAAAAGGCAATCTCCAACTGTGCCAAAATTACGGAACTATCAGTTTGATCAGCCATACTAGTAAGGTGTTGCTTAAGATCATCTTGAACAGACTGAAACCACAAGCAGAACAAATAATCTCTGAAGAACAGGCCGGGTTCCGGAGTGGAAGAAGCACAACAGAACAAATATTCAATCTCAGGGTTCTGTGTGAAAAGTACTCGCAACACCAACAAGACATCTATTATGTGTTCATAGATTTCAAAAGGGCCTTTGACAGAGTGTGGCATGAGGCATTCTGGGCCACAATGAACAGGTACAACATGGGCCAAACGTTGACCAATACCATCAAGCAGCCAAGGCTACCAGTGCAGTAATCGCCCAAGGTTCTGTGGGGGACTGGTTCCAGACAACAGTCGGAGTACGTCAAGGCTGTCTCCTGTTACCCACACTTTTCAACATCTACTTAGAGCGCATCATGAGCGAAGCCCTAGAAAACCACTGTGGAACAGTCAGCATTGGAGGGCATAACATCACCAACCTCCGCTTTGCAGACGACATCGATGGGTTGGCAGGCAGTGAAGACGAGCTTGCCGCCTTAGTGAAGAGCCTGGATGAAACATCTTCATGATTTGATATGGAGTTAAGCGCTGAGAAGACAAAGCTGATGACAAATAGTGGCAAACAAATCTCAGCCAAGATTAAAATCAGAGGACATGAACTAGAAACAGTGAGCCAGTTCAAATATCTTGGTTCCATACTCACCGAAGAGGGATCAAGAGCAGAAATTTTGTCAAGAGCAGCACAAACAACGGCGGCTATGTCAAAGCTAAGACCCATCTGGAGAGACAAGAATATCTAGTCATCTCAATATTTTTGTATTCATGTGAGGCCTGGACCCTGACAGCAGAGTTACAACAAAGAATCCAGGTACTTGAAATGAGATGCTATAGAACCATCCTTGGCATCTCTTACATGGACCACATCACAAATGAAGAAGTGCGTAACACCATCAGGCACAAAGTAGGCCAATATGAAGACATCCTCACCACCGTCAAAAAGAGAAAGCTGAAATGGTATGGCCATGTCACTACAGCCAACAGTCTATCCACAACAGTCCTGCAGGGCAGCGTCCAAGGTGGCAGAAGGAGAGGTAGACAGAGAAAAAAGTGGACTGACAACATCACAGAATGGACCAGGAAAAGTTTTGCGGAGACACAGGCATTGGCACATGATCGAGACAAGTGGTGGGAACTTGTCAGATGTTCAGCAGCACAGCGCCTCGACGACCACACTAGGTCAAGAGACTGATAATGATGATAATGACCAATATCTTTTCTTTACCGTTTACATGGCAGTTACCAGCATACTTTGCTTTGCCGTTTACATTGAATTTACCACAGTTCTTTTGCCCGTTTACATGGCAGTTACCAACATCATTTTGTATGCTGTTTTTACATGTAGTAATTATTAGTAGTCATGTTTGGACGTGTCCACTATGCAAACGATACTCGCATTCTTCACTTTCTAAGCTGTTTCGAAAATCTGGCTTCTTTAACTTTGAGGCAGCATTCGAGCATAGACGCGATGTATATAATTGACGTGTGGCAAACCTTTGGAATTTAGATATTTACTATTACCACTAGAACTATATTTATATTAAAGGTGAAATTTTAATTTCGCAGGTTTCATCATGTAATTGTAGACTATTGCTCGAAACTCGACAAATGCATCTGGAGAATCATCCATTAAAAAATATTGCATCAGGCATGCTTCAATAGCTGAATCCTGGCGCTAGACTCGCAGAGGAATTTCTAGTAATCTATTTCTGTTCCTAAGAAATTCAAGGTAATTTCGTTTCTTTTCTTCAAAAAGGCATACCGAGACAATACAAGCCCAGTCTTTACTAAAACAACAAGTAAAGAAAACAAACATTCGGCTAATTATTGAAATAGTAAGATTACTGGAAAGTATTCCAAAATATTGTCTTGATTTTCGAGCTTTTATTTGAAGTGTCAAACACCATATACATTCATTAGCTAGAGCGATCTAATATTCTCCAGTATGATCACAAATGACATCTGAAGGATGCATAGATTCGTCATGTCACTTATTGCATACGGTACCATGCTTGAAGATATTGGTGTCCTTTGATTTTAAGAATCAAATACCAATAGTTAAGTGTGGATATCGGGGGACATATAATTATATAGGCGCCATTGACTTATATGAGTATGGTACATGGGGGACGCATAATTATAGGCGTCATAGCTTTATCATGTAGATGGTAATTGGGGGTCAAAAGCGCTTATAGGGTCAAAAACAAGGCAAATGAAATATTTATAAACAAACTACCATACCCTAACATACAAACACAAACCACAACACTCAAGGAAGTGTTTATAGTACTACGTCTCTATGGTCTTAAATTATGTAGCAGAAAGAAGCATGTCCAACAAGTTTATCAAAGTCAACAGAAAAATGTACAACACAAACTTAACATTCGAAAGACACATACAGTATTGTGAACTGAGTCCCAGATAATCCTAAATGTCCTATCTTAAGTCCAAAAGCATAGAATGTCCAGAATGAATTCCAATAATCGCGAATATTCTGATGTACGAATTGTTTTGAATATGTTGATTTACCACAACGATACAATCTAGTATGTCTTTTAATGATTCCTCAGTAATCCCAAGGTAGTGTTTTAGTCCAGTCAATGAGCACTTTGTAACTCCGATGAATAATTTAAATAAACGATTCCTATCAAACTGTATCTGAACACATCTGAAAATGATTCCAAAGACTGGTATTGCTACGGGAATGAAGGCTTTGTTTACTAAACAGCTAGTTCTATACGAACTGTCACCTGACCTATGACTCATCAGAATGCCCTGGAATTCCCCAGATTTGATTCTCCATCAAATTGTCAAAACGTTCTCTTCTAGAACATAGTTCGTAAATAAAGTTAGACCGTGAACTCAGATGTTAGTAAGTATCTTTATAAAAACATGACAAAAATCAGGTAGGCGCAACTCTACATGACGAAAGTCTGAGGTGAGGTGATTTAGGTTTTAAAACGTAGTTTTAACATTTTTTTCAGTCATATCGCTACGATGTCTGCAGTGTACAGTTTATAGTGATGTCTAGCATTGGGGCATCATTTCATAGACATGTAGCATGATGTCCCACCCAGTCTAACTCGGCCTGGGTTCGAACCCGCGAACTCCCGCATCCAAGGCGGATGAAAGTCTGATACAAAATATAAATCAAATATACATAGAAAAGACACACTACTATGCCCCTGCATACACACACAAATTCTATCACAAAAGAAGAGGTAGAATGAGATTCAGATTTTTTGTCAACAACATCGGTATTTCCAACATATGCATATACAAACACAAATACTATTGCAAAAAAAGATTAGTATCTATCTTTTATAGAGGTCTGGGTGGCTCTGAAGAGGACCGGTTGGGTTTGTTAAGGAAAAGGGGGTTAACATAAGTGGCATCTTTTCACCGGTTTTCTTCGTCTTGCATCTCGTCTCACTGTGAGTTCGAAGAGTAAGACCCGCTTCATGTACCTTTATGTATGTGGCGCTCTACAGTTTCGTATTTTACATAGGATTAGAATTTTACAGAAAGAGAATTTCCCCTGCTTTCCTTACTGGTTATACTGGCTATTTACAAAAAGACCTTGTATATCTTAAGTATAGTTCAAAGAACCGTTAATTCCCTTTATTTTGGTGTATGATTGTTCGGTGTAATATGGGTTATAGAGTATGCAGCTTGGCATTACTCAAGATGTTGTGCATCTTTCAAAAACGTGCTAGCTCCACCTGGTCATTTTCACTTCCTGAACTTCAGAGGTAAATTGTATAAAAAAAGAGCCGATGACTTCTTTTTTTACATTTTATATAATTGGTCATTCATTCATTGCACTTTCAGAATCTGGTATTGTCTAGTCTGGCAAAGTTCATTTTCCATATATTGATAGCTGCTAAAGATAGTGCACCTTAGACAAATTCAGGCTGATTTTTGGAGCACAAGGGAGTAGTCATGTTAGTTAGCAGTGTGCTTATATCATTTACAATTTCCAAAAGTGCAAAATCCAAAAAAATGTCAGTCACATTACATTAAAGTAGCATAGAGGAGCAGCAGGGAAGGCGAACAGACCAATGGTCGAAAAACGTCCAAATGTTGAAAATAAGCCTTCCTACAAATGATCAAAAAAAGAAAAGCGTCGACAGATTTAAAAAAGCGTCGACACTTTACTAAGAGAGTCTCTGTGGAATTTCTAATTAATATTGCTTTGTCGTTGGTGATTTTTTCTAGTTTATTATGCACGCGCTTTACGCAATTACGTCAACTTGAGGTCGCGCCTTCCCTGCTGCTATTCATCCAAATATCTTATCAAGACCTACACGATATCGGGATCTAGGATCATATAAATTTATTGTTATAAATCCATGCAGAGTATCTTGCGCTCGTGAAAAGAAATTTCTAAATTTAATTATATCCATATCTCCGCTACACCAAGTTTGATGAATATTGCGCAACGTATGTGTGTCTACTCCATTAAACACAACTAAAACATTACAGTTATCCCTGATTACTTTCGGACTCTGTACGTAGTAACATAAATCATATCAGTATTTTTATGCCTACCTCGAGAAAATATTCTAGCTGGATTTGATTGTTTGTCCAGCATCACATCATCGTATACAAATAAATTATTAATAAATCCGTCTATGGAATCTACTGATGGTGCTTCATCAATATCGGTTATAAACTCCATAACATCGTCATCTTTATCCAATAATCTTGCGTTTTAATTAAAATCTTTAAGCACATCATAACATCGTCGATCATCAACTGATGGTGATACCAAATATAACTTATCCCATTTTAGCCATCTCATTATAAGATTAAGTAACAACTGTGTCTTTCCACTTCCAGATGGTCCTATTAGTATCATCCTAATCGAGTTCGGTAACGCAGGATGATGTTTGACAGGTTCTCGTTTTCGAGTTGCTGAGAAATCAATTATATCCATATCATATGAATACATGAATCTATATTGTTTACGCTGTAGAACAAAAACCCCAACTAATGATCTATCCACGGTTACAACAAAAAATGCGAGAATAGCATATGGTGGAAGATGTGCAGTATTTAACAGAAAAAAGTTTTCTTTTTACCTAAAAAAGATGGTGGTGATATTGCTAAATTAATGTCAAAGTTCCCAGGAACTCCGTGGGCTAAATACCAAGGAGAAAAACATCTACCAGGATATAATTATTGCGGTCCTGGTACTCGACTTGATATCAGACTTGACAATCAGGGTCAACCAAACCCAGGCGAGGAATCAATAAACGCTATTGATAAAGCGTGTCATGTTCATGATGTAGCATATAAAAGCAAAAATCTACAAGACAGACATATTGCAGATGTGAAATTAATTCATGCGTTAAATTCTATAAAAAATAAAAATATAAGAGAATCATTAGCTAATTGGTTAATAAGATCCGCGATGAAAGGTAAATTAACGCTAGGTGCTGGTAATGTATAAATGTAATCGATTTATTATTCCACAAGAGGATACTCGAAAGGTAACGCAGCGATTAGTAAACTCGCCGAGGCAGCAAAAGTTACACGTGTCACTGCTAAAGCGTGGTTATTCAAACAGGCAATATGGCAAATTTACCTACCACCACCGAAACAAGTTCAGTACGCGTATTTCGATGTTAGTGTTCCTAATGAAGTTCATCAAGCTGATATCCTATTTTTACCACATGATACTGTACGTAGAAAAACATACAAATACGCGCTAACCGTTGTTGATGTCGTAAGTAGATATAAAGAGGCAGAACCATTATTGACAAAGACAGCTGCTGAAGTAGCTTCTGCGTTTAAACGAATTTATCAACGTGGACCCTTGCAATGGCCACAGCTGCTACAGGTTGATCCTGGCAAGGAATTTCTTGGTCCAGTATCATCGTTGATGGAGCGATATAATGTCAAAATACGACGAGGACATACCGCAACTCATCGTGATCAGGCAATTGTTGAACGATTTAATCGAACACTCGCTGAGCGGTTATTTGGATATCAATACGCGAAGGAATTTATTCAAGACAAGAGATCTCGAGAATGGGTTGCAAGATTACCAAGTGTGATAACTGCGTTAAATAACGAAGTAACTCGAACGACCAACATGAAACCTATTAATGCAATTACAAAAAAAAAATATACCCATAAAACGACGTGATTTTTCAACGCAACCAGTATTAGGTAATGTTACTGTAAGGTATTTATATGAACCCGGTGAACTCGAAGGTGGTAAAAAAGAGCGACTGATCCTATTTGGAGTGTTACCACACATAAGATATCCACCGTGACAAGATCCTCAGGTAGACCCGCAATCTACAGATTAGATTCAACTGCTCCTCAACGTGGATTTACACGTGAACAATTACAAGTAATTCCTGAGGATACCCAATTACCACCGCGATCACTTAACCAGCACCCCTACGTCGATTACACTCAAGACATGTCAACATTACATTTTCTCGTGTATGACCGCGACTGTTATCTTTTCTATCCACGGTAAATTGTCTTGGATTATTATTTGAATATCTCCATAACATCACACAATTACAACTTGCACAGTCATTATTCTGTTGTTGTTTCAACGTGCTGATAAATTCAACATCAAGTTCAAAATCGCGTTTATTTTTTTTTATCAGATTGTTTATAACCAGCTAATTTTTTTCTTATTATATCATTGTCAATATCATCACTAGTCACTGACTCGTCCAAAGCAATTCTCCGCAACTGAGATATTCTTCTGACTCTAGACACTGCGAGATAAACTAAGTTTGACCACTCGATACGATCATCTATAATCCAAACAACTGTATCAGAAATAGTTAATCCCTGAGATGAGTGAATCGTCATTGCATATCCTAGTGTCCACGGAGATTTGTTCAACGATAATGCATCTTCAACAACATCAACATCAACTGTGATAATATCATTTAATACTAAATTCTGTTTCTCGGTCTGTCCCGGTATATCAACGTCAATATTTTGCCGCCGTGTATCAGCTGGTCGATAACATAACGGAACTGGCAATGTTGGAAATTTTTCTTTATGTAACTGAAACAATTCCCGTTGAAGTGTATCACGAACTATTTTTCTACTTGCCACTATCAAATCATTTGGTCGCCACGTTTGTAGAAAGTTATTCATTGTAGTTTCTGAAATTATTTCACGCATTAATTCACACTGAATTTTATTCGGCTGTAGTCTGATTAATTTTTTAAACTGTTTTAATTCTTCATCAAGCGCTCTATGATCATCATTTATTTCTTCGTAATAATCAACGAAATTTTTCAACCAATCATGTGGAGATAGACCAACAAACGGTGGTGGTTGACCGTGATCGCCACACATTATTACAGCAGTATTTCTTGTTAACAACCAATCTAGAAATGTTTTTAATGTTTCTAACGGTACTGTACATATTTCATCCCATATTATAATCCTTGGAATATATTTTTCTCCCATCCTCGAAGAAGTCCATGCATCACCCTTCCATCGGAAGAAGCTATGATAAGTACATGATTGTACTCCTCCTTGTATCATCTCTCGCGCGAGTCTATGTGTAGGTGTCAGCACGATCATATCTGAGTTCTGAAATAGTTCAATCGCTCGAGTGGTTTTATCAGAACCCTCCAGGTCCGTTTAGATAAACTGTTTTATTTCTAGTTATTGGATCGTACACCGATGGTACAGATGATAATTGTAGTTTCTGATGTTTTTTACAATAAATATCTTTAACTGCAACATCAGGTGATTCGGAATAATCAAGTATATTTTCCTTTTTTATTCTCCACGAACCCCACGATGCACAAGTACCGATATGTAGTTGTTCTAGTAATCCGGAATATTTTTTATTGATATAAAACGAATCCATAGCGACTCAGACAGCGAGTGTAGAAACCTTATTTATCATCTATAATAGATTTATTGAAACGTACGCAAGCATCGATGATCTTAAATGAGTATACTGAGGTGACTCACCGTCCATATAACTTACAATTGTACCTAATTTAGTTCCATTTGACAAGAAAGCAATTTCTCGACTTATAGACGTATTTCTATTCGTTGTACCAGTGATTATAAAATATAATTCGGCATCGTCCATAATCAATCTTGTACAATGTCGTCCGTGATCATATGCTCCTCCTTGAGTGAACTTACCGATTATTTTTCTACCGAGATCTTTTGCGATTTTATTCTCGTAATCGGTTATATCGGGGTTTTCATTATCAGAATATTTCTTTTGTTTGGTAACCAAACTTCGGTTTGTTTCTAATATGGTATAATTGCTTCACTTACAATCAACAGTGTTAATATCGCAGAATCGAGCATATACCGTAACAGTATTATTGGTGCCCACATTTTTTCTGAAAAATGTTTTCCAAACCAGGTATAACAAATCGCATGGAGATCTTTAAACATTTCAAATGACTCGATACAAGCAAATCCAGTCAGGTCAAAATCCGGTAATGGTCCATTTATCGATACTCGTGTCATCTCGTGCGTCGGATGACCGAATCGCTCAAAGTACACAGAACAATCTCCGTATCCAAGAAAACTTCCAGGATCACATGCAACCATATCAACTGAAATAACATCTTTATGATCGTATTTAGTATTCCACAATCCACCGTGTCCGTATTCGACACAACTTGATCTTATATCATCAAGAAAATCAGACCGAGTTGGTTTCCACGAATTTTTCTTTCTAGCAAAATGAGCCGCAACTGACGGAACAGTAAAACAGTTGCTCAATAGTTCGTCAGTATCATTAGTATATTGCAGCACAAGATTTTTCATTTTTTCGTGGAGAAGATCTGTACGATAAATAACGCCATTCGGTCTTATAAACTGATCGAACTTGATTTTTTCTTCCATATCTGATTCGTCGTTAGAACTCTGAAACAGCCATACTGACACAGGATCGTTTTTACTTATCTCGTTAATAAAATCAAAGATGTCTCCGCGATAGTATTTAACAGTTCGATCTCGTGGAAACACTGTTACTGCGCTAGTCCACGCGTGCGCGTTATGATCAATAATTTCGATCGAAGCTCCTTTTGATTTATATTTTGATTCATATAATATTTCTCCTGTTATTGTTCTTACGGTTATTGGGAATTTTAATTTTTTTCCTAACTCAATGACATCTTTGATAGACGCCCCGGTATCTTTAACCAGCACGCACCACTCATTGATTATTTTACGTCTTTTATCTGTTAAACCGTTTCCACGGGCCGCGTTTGTAAGATGTTCTATTACTCGTTCAGCCACACAGTTTATTTTTGAACATTTCATCGGCGCCAGTTTATTAATGCTGGGTTTTTCATTTATCACATAGATTCCATAAATAACTGCTGTTACAGGATACGCTTGCTGATAATACAGTTTGTCAATACCAGTCAGCGCTCCTGGTTTGGAATTTTTACTTAATATAACGATTTTTTAATTACCAATGACAGGATTATTTGTCACGGATAATCCAATTATCTGTTTCTGTTAACACGACAAATTTTATTCTGAAAAGATAACTTCTATCATCGAGCTGCTCAATAATAGCTGCCGCTCGTTTGTCATTCATCGTAGCGTCAATGATATCTTTGTCGCGTATAATCTTGAACGTTGACCAGACATGAGATGCACCATCTGCGTGAAATTCTTTCCTGGCGTCGTGAATTTTATTGATCAAACTTTTATTTTTCTTATCAACTAGAAGTTTTATTGGTAAATCAGAAGATATCCTGTCGAGGTTGAATTTACTTGTTTTCCAAGGCTTGATTCTGGATAATCTCTCGAATTCTCCCAGATTATATTTCAGACAAGTATTTAAATAAAAAAATTATATATAGAATGTTTCAACAGAACAAGTGCAAATGGTTGATGATCGGATCATAAACTCCCTGCAATAAACCCTGCAGGAAGGAATTCTGCGGGATTCACTTGCAGAGCGTTCGTAGAGGTTGTTTAAGACCGATACCGTGTCTGCGATGTGGTGTTGGAGTACGAGATAAAACAGAGTTATGTGCTAAAACTGTGGAAAAATAATATCGCGAACTTAAGAGATATTATGATTAAAAAAATGATGTCAGTGACGGAGCTATAAAATCCGTGGATGATTATCTAAATAAGTTTTCAGACAAATTATGATTTAAACAAATAATATTATTGTATAATGGAGCAAAATGAATTTGTCCCACATCCTATAATAAAAAACAACGAATCAAATCGTGATGGTATGATAAGACACTGTCAGAGGAAAGTACCAGCTGGTTCTGTTAATAATACTGGTTATCTCATGTTCACGTTTCGTGCTGATAAAAAGAAAAATTATCTCTGTCACCGTATCGTATACGAGTGTCACAAGGGGTTGATCAAAGATGGTCTTGTGATCGATCACATCAACGGTGTGAAAACCGACAATAGTTTATCCAATCTTCAAGCTGTTACACAGAGCGAGAACTCTGCACGTGGTAATACTGGTAAACATGAAAAAATTGCAAGATTAGTTAAATCTACAAACATAGAAACTGGCGAAGAAATTATATTTCAATCAATAAATTCTGTTGCGAAATACTTTGATATTAACTCGCGTGTGGTAAAATACATCGCAGATAATATAACCAAATCTACTCTTTCCAAGAAATATAAACAAAAATTATTTTCCAATATTGCTAATGAGATAAATTATCATCACTATCAAGTAATTACGTAGAATTATATTTTTTAACTATTTATTTTAATTTTTATTTTGGGTTCCAGCATTCTCCAATCGTATACTACTTATTTTTTCGACTTGAGCGAAAGGGAGATAATTCTGTAATATAGCTTTCTCCGTAGATTTCTGATTTTTATGGTCGTAATTAGTCAATTAACCATCTACGTCGTAATGAATATCAATAATTATACTCGTAGAAAGATATTTATGGTTTTTTAGCTTACAAAATAGAAGAATAAACGTATTTTACATCGTACAATATAGCGAGTTATTTTTAAATCTTTTATGAGAAATCGAGGCAGAACACGCTGTTGGTGCAGATATTTACAATCTGTTCAGAAACCGCTGTTATAATGCAGAAATATTTAAACCGATCTGTAGGTAATAAAACGTTTGATGTTGCAGTGGTATTAGATGTACATATATTTTATCAAGGCAGAACACGCTGTTTGAGTGCAGATATTTACAATATGTTACGAGAAATCGAGGCAGAACACGCTGTTACATTTATATATTTACAATCTATTCAGAAACTGATCTGTAGGTAATAAAATATTTGATGGTGCAGTGTGTGAAAAATATTAAATTTTAGAATGCTTTCGCTATTATGATAAAAGACTATTTTTTCAAGGCAGAAATCGCTGTTTTATTATATCCATACAGAAATATATACAATCCATTCAGAAAGCGCTGTTTTATTATATTCATACAGAAATATATACAATTCATCCAGAAACCGATATAATAATTTTTGAAACATATATTTGTCAGATGATTTCGTGGGCTATTGCTAGCGTGTAGAATTACTGAACTCGAGGCCCGGCGATCGAGTCCCCATGGCTGACAATTGTCGGTGGTTGCGCTTATTAGCAATTTTTATAATTAATTGGGGCCCCCCAGCCCTCAAAACTCAACAGAACACCCACCCCACCACGTCACTGGTGGTGGATACATGTTTTGTATCACCCACGGGCTGATTATGTGGGGTGGGTGTCAAAATCTGTTGAGCGTAGAGAATGGCCCCATATATGTTTGTGCCGTCCTTAATTAAGATTTATGTTTATACTGTCATTCATTCATTGTATATATTTCATGTACCCCCTGAACTCGCTAAAACACTCGATTAGGGGTTCATGTAGGGATTGTCATTCATTGTATATATTTCATATACCCCCTGAACTTGCTAAAACACTCGAATAGAGGTTCATGTGGGGATTGTCATTCATTGGCTATGTTTGTGCCGTCCTTAATTAAAATTTATGTTTGTACTGTCCTTCATTCATTCATTCATTATACATGTTGTGCTGTCCTTCTTGAAACATACCCTTTTGAGCTCGCTAGAACACTCGACTAGGGGCTCGCATGGGGAGTTTATGTTTCATATACCCTTTGAGGGGCCCCGAGTGGCCGAGTGGTCTAAAGCGCTCACCGTTATGGATCACTGCCATCTCACCTCTGTCTGCGTCGGTTCGAGTCTCGGATTCGGCTAATGTGGTTATGTGAGAAAGCTTGCCAGTAGCTTCTCGTGGGTCGGTGGTTCTTTCCGGGGTTTTTCCGGGTTCTTCCTCCACCATTAATACTGACCGCCATGTATAGCCTATCTTGTGCTGAAAAATGGCGTTAAACCCTACAACAACAACAACAATACCCTTTGAACTCGCTAGAACACTCGACTAGGGGTTCATAAGGGTATTATATGTTGTACTGTCTTCACCAAACACACCCTCTTGAGCCTCTAGACCGTTGTTTGACGGGTTAGGGGCTCTCATAGGGATTGTGTTTCGTGTATCCTCTGAACTCGCTAGAACACTCGACTAGGGGTTCATAAGGGGATTATATGTTGTATCGTCATTCATCCATTCATAATAGATGTTGTGCTGTCCTTGAAACATCCTCCTGAACTCGCTAAAACACTCGATTAGGGGTTCACATGGGGATATATTTTTATGATTTAAAAAAATTAGATCGGAGTTATCCCACGAATACGAGGCAAAAAAAAAATAATTAGTACTCGTATAAGACAATTAAGAAAAATTATGTCAGCGAGTAACTTCATTACTGGTGAAACGACCGAGAACGTGTAACATTTTATATTATTCAGAAACATTTTATTTTATCAGAAATATTTTATTTTATTTTATCAGAAATATTTTATTTTATTTTATATTATTCAGAAATATTTTATTTTTTTTGAAATATTTTTTTATTTTATCATAAATATATTATTCAGAAACATTTTTTATTTTATTAGAAATATTTATTTTATTTTTTCTGAAATATATTATTCAGAAACATTTTTATTTTATCAGAAATATTTATTTTATTTTTTCTGAAATATTTTTTTCTGAAATATTTTATTTTATCAGAAATATTTGTATTTTTTCTGAAAATTTGATCATTTACATAATTCTGAGTACCAACTACCCCATCAAAATTACGAAATTGATTGGTTTGCACGATTCTGAGTACCAACTACCCCATCAAAATTACGAAATTGATTGGTTTGCACGATTCTGAGTATCAGCTACCCCATCAATTTCAGAAAAAAAAATATTTCAGAAAAAATAAAAAATATTTCTGAAAAAATGAAATATTTCTGTAAAAATAAAAATATTTCTGATAAAATATAAATATTTATGATAAAATAAAAATATTTCTGATCAAAGATCTATGATCAAAAATCATTACAATAAAAGTCTTTAAGACAGAAATCATTACGATAAAAATCTTTAAGACTTTACATGTAGATTCACAATCATTTCCCCGCCACGCAGGTCAATTAATCGTCCTATGTGGTCGGTGAGTTTGAAAATGATTCGTGACAAATACTGATTATGTGTACGTAGATAAACAGGATTGGTTGGCTCTTGCACGATCAAACTCCCAGGAGATACTTGAGGAGTAAATGTGTATAAAATATATCCTTGCTGAGCCTGATTTGACTTTCCAAGATCTATTTGATAGCTGTCATCGATTACGTCACAAACAAGATTGACTGCGATCGTTGATGTTATATTAACGATTCCTGGTGAAACATCTCTACCGCCTCCTTCTCGGTCATTATTGTGTCTGAGAATAAACTCCGGTGGAGTTATTTTTTTCCATGCATCAAGTATTTTAGGAAAGTTTTCGTTGATATGATCCTTGAGTGATTTTGTCAAGTCGTCGTGGCAAATCCTGGTAGTATAAAATTTAATAAATCTGCTTCATTGATCTTATAATGATCAAGATAAGTTTGTTTGGTACTTTTACCTGTCTTAAACGGAGGAATACCTTCATTTATGACATCAATAAAATACCGATTAACGTATTTAAGACCTAATATAATTTGATTCAGATGTTGTATTGTTTCACTAATTTACCTTTTCAGATCGTTATTAGGATACTCCAGGATATAATTTTTAAACAACTGTGTTAATGTTGTTGATGTATTTGTAAACTCGGCCTTAATTTCGTCGGATATAATCCTGACATATTTTTCACCAACATTTGTGGTTGAAGCTGTCACCTCAACAACAACAAAATGAGGAAATGTTGGCGTAATACGTTTTCCACTAGCAGCAGCAACAGAATCTCTCCATGCTGAATACTGACGAGAAAATCGATATCCTGGAACCGTTATAAGTTTTGCTTCGTCGGTGAGAAATTCACTTAACTTCGGTTCTGATGATCCATGATACTCTGGCAGAATTTCAGGCCAACCTAGTACGGATCTTATCGATGATTGATAAATATCAACGGCGTAATCAGGTGAATGTATTTCAATCGTTGCTGATAAAGTTGGCTCATGAACGTTAATTGATATTTTTGATTCTTTTCCTGTTATTGATTTTATTTTACGTTGAAATTCTTCATTGATTTCCTCGACCTCATAACTGCCATTTGGTATTCCAACAACGTTCCAGTCAGGTGTTCCATCTGGTTTGTTTTTATTAACAAATACAAGCGAATTATTTGCTGGTGTTCCATTAAATGATTTTGATCTGATGTTTGGCCAGCTGTAATATACTCGTAATTGTGCTAACGCGATTTCATTTGGGCGAATCGCAGTTGGAAAATTAACACTAAATTCAGGATTAGTCGAGCTTACCGAGATCATCGTTGTTTTTGGTGGAGCTGTGTTTGTCACGATCTGTTGAAGTAGCTCTACTGATGTCATTATTAATACTCGTACCTTTAACATCACTGTTATATATTTTAATCATTTCTGAAAACTCAAAATCAGAAATTATTCCATCGTTGACACTTGCTGATAACAACGAAGATACCTTCGAGTATGCGACCGTCGCTGTGTGTAATTTTTTTATGTAATCGGATAATTTTTCATTCATGCAGGTGCATATTTTTTTTGCTACGATATTAAGAACACCTGCAATTGTTGTTGTGGCTGAAATACAGATTGTTACGGCTACTGGTGCCATCATCGTCATTGTTGACAATATAACACCTGTTCCAGCAACAACAGCGGATACTGAATAAACAATCACGTCGACGATAACCAGTTGTCGTCGATATTTTTTTACTTTTACCGTATATTATTCGATGACATCTTTCAACGCTTCTTGCCATTCACGCGCTTGATTGTACCTGTATTGAGATGCATCGTCGATTGAGGTACTCGTTATATTTTATGCAGTAACCAATTGAGGTGTTTCAGCTACAAATTCCAAACACCACCAGTAAGATATTGCGGTTAATTTTTTATTAGCTGCTTCCAGAATAAATATTTCTTCGGTTCCCTTGTTTAATATGATAGTTACAACTCCAGAAAACTTATCAGTTGAATGACGCCATGGATACGTTGTAAAATATCTCGAATTTTGCAGCACTGAACACAGATAGCCTGTACACGCCAGTGACTATTGCGGTATATTTAATAGTTTTATTCTGCGTTGACCATGTTGCAAATCCCGATGATACCGTGTATACGATGTTGGTAATATACCCGGGAGTTATTCCAGGTGGAATTTTAATCAAACTAATTTTGTTAACGATCTCAGGAATCCCCGCTACGATGTCTTCGAGTGTTTTTTTAATCGTGTCGATGTTAGTTTTGATATCAGATAGTTTTGCGTCAACGGTGGGCGGAGTACCAAAACATTCCTCTGCGGTTTCGTTAATTTTTCTAAAATTTCTACGGAGATTTGTGAACGCGTTTACGTGAAAATCATACTCGGCCCGCAACGTGGATAATTTACCATCTAAGGTGTTATAGTTGACGTCGACGTATTTTTTCGTTACTGCGTCTTCGTCGGATGTTGGATCCCTCAAGACTATTATCTTATTCCCGTTCATGCTGAGTTCTCCCGTCATTGTGTCACCGGTATTTTTCACGCGATTAGCAACGCTTCTTGTAATTTCATCTCTGATGGTTGCAAACGACATACTTAAGTCTCTGATTTTTCCGCTGTCAGTAAACACAGGGATGTTATCCGTGACCGCACCGAGTACTCGTCGAACTATGTCATTCTTTTTGATGTTACTCGTTTTTAAAACACCATATCGGTCCTGAAAAACAACAAGTTCATCTCGGTCAACTCCAGCAAGATTCATAATATCAGCGAGTTCATCTTGAAGTTGCGTACTTTGACAAATCGATGTCATCGGATTTTTTCTTACTTTTTTTACTTGTAGAGGAAGATCTTCCGTAAATATCAACCATTATATAAGATCCTTGATCTGTTTAAAACACCTTGCGCGCAGCGAAGCGGTTACTTGTATAATCATGCACAACTTTATGTGGCGGTTTGGATGATTTTGATATGGCGTTAAGTACATTAATTGCTTCACGGCCGCATATTGGCGGATCTGTCATTGTTTGTGTTGGTAGCGTTGAATACCAAACTTTTTTATGAAGTGGCTCGACATACTTGATAAATTCAACAGGTGGAGCTAACCCGTACGAATCAAAATAAACAATTCGACGTGGATCAACCGCGTATGATACCCAATGAGTACCGGGTCCTGAATTCGAGTCGAGATTAATAATACCCGTTTTAACGCTATTTGGTCGTTGTGGTAATTGATCTCGCATGAAAACACCTCTAAAGGCAGATATCTTTAGTTGTTTAGCAGCATTAAGTAAATCAAAATTTGATGCTGGAACGTCTAACGTGTTCCTGGAAGCCTCAGACCTCTTCCCCAACGAGATCCTGGTAATCTTAGGCCGCGTCCCTCTTTTTGTATCCCTTTCCTGTTGCTTTCTTTAGAGCCATTCCAGCAGCGGTTCCAATAGCACCTAACTGCTTTTGCTACGGCTGGAGCATCATCAGCTATTTATGCCGGAATGGCCGCGAGAAGTGGAAATCTACCACCTGTTTTAACCATGTCCTTGATGGCGCTCGGAGAAAGATGAAATTGAACTCCGGTTTTTGATTCTAGGGCTTTATTGAGATGTTTAATCTGGTTATTTGTCAACGATAATTTGTTTGGACCGCCACTAGAAATCTGATCTCGCTTTAGTGATATTTTTGTTCCGCATTTGTTGGCGTTTTTTGATTGAAGTTTCTTCACCTGACCGGGAGTCAGAGTGACATTAACGTGATTGTATGACATTTTTTATATAAATATCTTTTTCTAAATAACCCGATTATAGATTTTCCACTGGTGCATCAATAACTCTCATTCGACCACTACCACCTTCAAGTAACATCGCTTTGTCACTGAGTATAACCGCGATTGCTCTGTAAGGACGATAAACAACTGGTGGACCAGCCGCGAGTTCTGGCGGGGTATTAACATGAGCTCGGAAGTTTATATCAACGACAGATTGTTTGGATAAATCAAGATGCTCCAGCGAAAAGTAATAAATCGGATACAGTTTTGTAAAATCTAACTGTGATATTTGCAGCCCTGTGTCTATGTTTAGATCACGTCCCATAAATGTCATCCAACGATGATATGCGCGTGCCACATGATTTGTGGTATAATCTAACGATATATCTTCGGATGGTTCTTGTTGTCCGTTTATCCTCGACGAAACCTCGCTAACACCGAAATTGTCAAATATCATATGTGAACGTTCCTGACTATTCAACCGATTATTATTTTGCAGCGCAATGAAAATATGTCGTGGCGCAGAAACTCTTTGCTGTGATGCTATATGCCATGTAAATATGCCTCTAACGGTACTTTGAGCAGCATCTGTGGTTACTGTTAACCATGATAGTAATGATTTACCGCCTCGATCCATAAAAGACAATAATTTCTGTTCTTCTGTGACCGATGGAGTTAATACCGGCATCCACAGTGAGAATTTCGTTATATTTACTCTACCAGCATCACCAACACCACCCTCTCGCCAGATCGCATCATTATCATCACCTTTTCTTACAAGTACAACTGTGTGTCTTACTCCAAAGATGACTTTTCTAACATCTCTGCAAAATCCGAAGATGTGAGACAGCGGAATCGCACACGGAAAATTTCTAGTTCCTAACAGAATTGCTCGGCATGTTGCAAATCCCAAGTTGTAAGTTGCATTAATTCTTCCTATAATATCAAAAGCAGCACCTGGTCTGGCTGCGTGTTCAAAATCAACTGGTTGTGGATCAGATGCAGTATTTTATGGTGTCCGTATTTTGATATATCGAACATGATCAGCGCTGTCGGTAATATCTTTAGCAAACATCATTGATGGACCAGCTGATCTTGTATAATCATCAGAATATCTTGCTAGACCAATTATTGTTGTAGCAACATCGACATCCTTCTGAATCGATTCGATATTTCTTCCATCAATCATGTATGTGGCGCTATCAAATAATGCCATGATCCCGTTGTTGACAAAGCCAACTCGTTCATTGGCATCGTATGCAGTACCATCCGCCTTTACAAGTTCACCTTCTACTTCAATAAATGCCTCAGCGGGTAAGAAATATCTACTTGTATCCTGAACTTGAAGTTCGATACGTCCACGTTGATTTGATTGTCTTGCGTCATAGGAATAAAATTGATAATCACGTTTTGATTCGTCCTTTTCGACAGGTGCTTCCATGTCGAATGCTACGTCGGATATACGTTTAAACATTTAATATATAACTTTGATTTAAATCATCGTCGCGCTGACTTTGTCAAGCGAGTACGAAGTCCACTTCCTGCTATCAAATTTGCAGTAATATTTCTTTGTGCTTCATCAGATCCTTGATCCATCAACGCTGCTAGTTTTTTTTATTTGCGGCTTGATTTATTATTTTACTGACCTCCGCAGGCATAATTTCATTACTTGGTAATTTTACTGGTTGTCGTTTTCGTCGTATTAATCGTGCTAGTCTTTCTCTGATTGCCGAGAACGCCTTACCAGCAACATTAACAATTGCACCAGGAGATTTTTCACGAACAATATCAATAGCCTTCACTGATAATTGTTTTTCAACAGGCACTACTTTTGGGGCCATCCTTGTAAATAATCCCCGAATAACATCGCCGAGCCCATCTCCGTAAGTTGCTCTGTAGACTGGTAGACGTGAGTTTACTACTCTGACCATTACTACGATAATTATTGTGTATGATCATCTTATCTTATGTTTCATTTATCTAATCGCAGTGACTAATCATCAACGAGTTCATCGATAAGTTCTCGGTAAACACCGATATCCATGATGCCGCCGCGAAATAATCGCCGGCAAATATCAGCTGCTTCATTGATTATTTCTGGTGAGTTATTTCCGGCACGTTTTCCTCCAATAAGAACTTCTAACCGTGATATATCATTGAGAATATTATCGGGAGCGGTTTTAAAACCACTTCCCACTGTATTCAGGGAAGAAAGACCACTTCCAGTAGCGTCAAAAGAATCATCGCCAGGATCTCTTTCTTTACCCAGTGAACGTAATTTCTCCCGTTGTTTAGCTTCTATATCTCTAAATATTTCTTCTCTTTGTTTCCATTCTCCCTTCTACTTTTTGCTTCATTTCTTTTGCCATCTGTTTCCTTTTCTCTTTAGATGGTTTCAACATCATTTTCTGCGGTGAAGAAGATTGTTGTTGTTTTATTTGTAGCAGAGGTGGAGGAAATTGATAGGAAGGCTCTTGCTGGGAGAGTTGTTATTGTTTTATTTTCTCTCTATAAAGTCTTTTTACTTCTTTATCAAGATTTTTGTATTCTAAATCTCTAGCTTGTTTTTTGTTGTAATATATACGATATACCCATTTAATAAACTTTTCATCGTTTGTTTTTTCATAACCGGGTTTTAAAATATCAGATTTATTATCTATACCAAATAATATTGTTTCGGGTAAATCATTGTCTTCAGTATTTCTAATATCTTCGATAAACTCCTCTCTAAATTTTTTAATCAATTCTACGTTTTCTTTTACTGGTTTGGGTTTAGGTACAAGTTTTTTTTTTTCACGTCGGCGACTTCAGTACGAAGTTTTCCAATACCTTCAAGTATTTCTTCATCGACGGGTGGAGGTTGAGCCGCAGCTATGTCAGTTGGAAGATCTCGTAAAATCTTCTTTGTCTGTTTAGTTCTTCTTGCTATTTTTTCAGTTTGTTCTGCTGTTTGTTTTAATACTGGAAAAATACCCTTTTTCCTCTTCTCATCCTCCTCCTTAATATCTCCCCATATAGTTTTTCAGCAGCCACTGCAGCTTTTTCAGTAGCTGTAGTGACGGGTTTAAACAACTTTTTAGTGTCTTCCTCGTACTCAACTTGTGCTTCCTGCTGCGCTCGTAAGTTTTCTCTAAATGAGTCTCTAACAGGAAGAAATTTCTTAATTGCTTCTAATCGTTCTCGTGCTATTCTTGCAGTATGAGATTCAGAGTGAACCATTTTATTATAACAATAATTTTTTTAATTAATATCAGCAGGGAAGGCGCGACCTCAAGTTGACGTAATTGCGTAAAGCGCGTGCATAATAAACTAGAAAAAGTCACCAATGACAATAAAGTAATATTAATTAGAAATTCCACAGAGACTCTCTCAGTAAAGTGTCGACGCTTTTTAAATCTGTCGACGCTTTTCTTTTTTTCGATCATTTGTAGGAAGGCTTATTTTCGACATTTGGACGTTTTTCGACCATTGGTCTGTTCGCCTTCCCTGCTCCTAGAGGTATGCCATCATGCTCTCCACTGTGCATGTTTTAAATGCAAACAACTTCACCTTACACACGTCACTCTCTGAAAAGTACATAATAACTGTTGAGCGTTCCCGTATCCACATCAATTATTGTTTTCCATATTGTTTTCTCTATTATACTGGTAAAAGTCAATGACGCCTTCACATACATGGCGTATTTTGGGTTAAACAACATATCTGAAACGATTGTTAATGAGTCTACACTTGTTCACATCTTGAGTTGACATGAGAGGAGGTGAATTAATGGAACAATGCGCTTTTATAAATAGTCTTAATATATATATATATATATATATATATATATATATATATATATATATATATATATATATATATATATATATATATATATATATATATATCCAATCGAAACGATTGAAATTTTCCACCAATCGAAACTCGCGTTACAAAATTATATCAGAGCGTGAGGTCTCTCTTCCAATCCGAAGAGAGCAGACACGTGAAGACGCATTCAATATATGCGCATTAGCGTTCCGGACGGTTTACGATAGCGGAACAGTTCGAATACAGTACCTATGGTTGAAACTACGAAGACAATGTATTGGGGTGCGCCTGCTGAGGATACTTCTTTTAATAAGCGAGACTGTGCTATGAGTGCTAATGCAGCTGTAACGTTCTCCAGAACAGACTGACTTCAATTTGTCTCCGACTGATTTTCTGTCGTCTTCGCAAGAGGTTTTGCCTGTAACGGTAGTGGCACCTTCATCTCCTTCTACAACGATACCATTGTGGAAGATTTAAGAAAGAGAAAGAAAGAAGAATTGGAGATTATTTTGCGGCGTCAGAAAGAAATCGAAGAAGTATTTATTAAACAACAGCAAGAAGAAGAAGAAGAAGAAGAAGAAGAAGAAGGAGGAGGAGGGGGAGAGAAAGGGAGGACATTTTTTTAAGTATGCATAACAGAAAGAAGGGAGGGAAAACAAAGCTATATATAAGCGACATGACACTTTGGCGGAGGTAAAATATTTGAGACAAATGTATCAAACTTCATTAGCTGAAACCAAGAGAAAGAGACATTCACGTGTCAAGATTTCTGAACTTTTTATCACTGCATGCATGCTTGATGTCACTGATTTAGCAGCATCAGTTACTGCTACCACTAACAAAGCAGCAAGAACAGGAAGAGGATGAGTTTTGTAGGCAGTGGCCGTGGAAAAGGGATTGAGATAGCTAAAACTGATTATGTCAAGTCCATAAGTTGCTTCTTAAAAAACCCAGCAAAAAAAACCCCAGAAATCACCAACGCCCTTTTATGGACATATATATATATATATATATATATATATATATATATATATATATATATATATATATATATATCGTAGAAAAGAGATACAGCTCAATGATTGTCAAAGTATGAGTAAAACATGGAGGGAAGCACAGCCGCTTACTCAAGTCCTTTCTTTCAAAGCGGATTGTACCATCGCTGCTTACGAGGAAAGTGAAAACACATACCAAGTCCACTATGCATTTTTAAATCATCACTATCTTCCTGTAATTATACAGTATTTTGATAGTGTCAAACATTAGTATAAATGAACATCTTGGACAAAATATTATATTCTCTAAAAGAAACGACACAGCGAAACTACATTTTCGAAAACTATTCTCAAGTGAATGTAACCAATGCATCCTGTATACCAGGGAGTCGCTCGACAACAAGCCTTTTTAATGTTAAAATCTGTTTTTGTACGGTAGTACTCGTTTTAAAACCGATGGAAACTCAAGGACTACAAGATTTAAAACCTCTGACACAAGGAAATCGATATCTTCAAAATAGCATCAGTAACAAAGTCCAAAAGAAGCTTTGCTTTGATAAAAGCAGACAAAATATATGATTTGAAACTGGAAAATACCTTTTGGGTCGCCGAGACACCCCTATAAATTCGCCTAACAGGTCTGGCCAAGGCATTATATAATCCTCTTCGCCACAGCAAGAAAGAAGATGAAAGAGACAACGAAACTCTTTCAGATTAAATAAACAAATACAGAACAAGACTAAGAAAAGGAGAAAACACGAAATGTCAGAGAATTAGATGTGTTTATTTAATAATTTAATAAGGTGCAATGCATCGACCTTTTATAAGGTAAATAAAATCAAAATCTAAACCTCAACTTTGAACCAGCTGGAACCGTCCAAGGACGTTGAGGCGCCCTCTGCCTCCTCTTTTACCCCGTCCGGACATGCGTAATGAAATAATGTGCGATGCACACAATAGGACATTGAGTGGGTGTTTTAAGTAATACGCGGTGTGTAAATAACCTGCCGTACATAGCCTGACAGGACCAAACTAAAAATCAGTCACTCAATCTTCGTCGACTGATATAGTAATCAGAAATAAACCTACGGTTAGCCTAGAGAATGGTAGTAGCATTTTGGACGATGAATGGATCGGACACCAAACTAGCACGCAAATAGTCCAACAAACAGATTTAACAGACTGATGGGCACTGAATTCAACGACTGTTATAAGGAAATAATATCGTTTCTAAATGAAACTGATCAGAACATGTGAATTCAATGAGCAATTAAACAAGAATCACCGAATAGAACTTGTACATAAATATGGCTGTTATATGAATTAATCACCATGGATGACCAACGTATACAATTTATATGGACATATTAAGGAGGTATGATTCTGCCAACAAGGGTATCCAAGTACATGATTTATACACAGATATGACTAATGTATGATTCTGTGAAAAAAGGGTTATCAAAGTATAAAAGTTTTACAAAAATATGAATAATATTTCATCCACAAGTAGGTTGCATGTGTTATTGATTTGCATTCTTATATTGATACTCAATTATTGATTTCACTCAGTGATACTGAATATTGATTAAAAAATGGAACATATGTATGTCATGGCGTCCAGATGGCGATCACGACGTATTTACGGTTCCGCATCTCTGGTCCAGTGGAGTCTCTACGCATGGCCTGCCCTACCAATCTGCCGCAGGATCCACGAAGAGCCCCTGTATTAACCGCAGACCAGCTAGTCCTGAAGTTTTGGTCTCTCTCTCTGCTAGAAAACTAATACCATCCTCCGAGCCAACGTCACCATCGACAGCAGCATGCAGGTAGAACGAAACTCCATCAAAGTTCTAGGACACGACATTGAAAAACAGCTGAAATATGTTAACTGAAGCGTGTATATAAGACGGTTAAGTACGAATGCAAAGATAAGCGTGCACATGAACTGGCTTAGTTACACATCACGTCACTTAAGCAGAAGTACTGTACAGATTTCTTTATTACAATACCCACGTTCGTTCATTAACCTGTGTCCGAGAAGAATAATCTCACCAAATTAGAAGAACAAGAACATTACTCATCATGCATCGTAAACACGAATTCATTTTGTCGGTCCATTTTGTAAAATGGCTAACTTGAAAAAAATTAATCTATCTGACATAATGACGTTATATGACATAGGTTTGTCTGTAAAGAAAGAAAGAAAGTAAGTAAGAAAGAAAGATAGAAAGAAAGAAAGATAGAAAGAAAGAAAGAACTTTATTTGCATTTAGCGGATTGGCATTACATCTGTTACAAACATTAATGGTGACACGTTTAGTACAAAATGGTAAACAAACATATGGAATTTGCAAACATTCCATAAATACTTAAGATATTTATGGAAATTCAACTCATCATAACTTCAATAATTTGTTGTTGTTGTTGTTGTGGGGTTTAACGCCATTTTTCAGCACACGATAGGCTATACATGGCGGCCAGTATTAATGGTGGAGGAAGAACCCGGAAAAGCCCGGAAAGAACCACCGACCCACGAGAAGCTACTGGCAAGCTTTCTCACATGCCCACATTGGCTGAATCTTAGACTCGAACCGCCGCAGACAGAGGTGAGATGGCAGTGATCCGTAACGAAGAGCGCTTTAGACCACTCGGCCACTCGGGGCCCCTCAATAATTTGTAACAATATCTTAATTTTTCAAGACACCAATTCACACACGGTAAGCGTCAACATAAAATTTCTCTGATGTACTGCACTGTCTCAATATGTAGGCAGGCTTATCTCTGCGCTATTGATAGGTCAAGCGACCCTTAGCAAAACCACAGACAGAAAATACGATTGACCAATCGGGGTGCAGGACTCTTCAGCCACTCGGAGTTAAGATAAATAATGTCTGGTGATTTTGACATTTTCAACACGTAATATTATTTGAACTGAGGTAAGAGACGCTGAAAATTAGCACCAAGGTGTATTTAGGAACCTGTAAATTAGATTTTGCTTATCGTCTAGAAAGTCTTGAGAACAACATGTATAAGCAGCAGGGAAGTTTAACAGACCATTGTGAACAGCCAAAATAAAGCTTCCTACGCGAACTTTCTCCGTAGAAGCCTCGGATTTCATTTTTACAGCCTTCTACGAGAGCTAATTTTCATGCATTTCAGACTGAGTGCATCGGGTGGTCGCGCCGGTGTGTTAGTAAATATAGCATCCGAGACAGGAAAAATAAATGAAGGGAATATTTTGTTGTTTTTTGTTGCAACGTTGGGCTGCTTTTTCATGAATAAATTTGATCGAGACCAATTCGATACCGACTGCGTGGATCGTGAAGATTTATCGTGATAAAACCATGCGGCGTTGCCTGAGCGCGGCTAAACAAATTTTTAAATTTGTTTATATCCATGTCGCCGTTACACCAGGTCTGATGGATATTTCTCAGCGTGTGCGTGTCCACGCCATTGAACACCGATAAAATATTACAATTGTCCCTGATCACCTTTGGAATCTGCGTATATCTCTGTGTTACGTAAATAACATCGGTGTTCTTGTGTCTGCCACGCGAGAATATCCTAGCCGGGTTGGTCTGCTTATCCAGCATAACGTCATCGAAAACAACGAGATTATTAACATCGCCGTCCAAATTTTCCACAGATGGAGCTTCATTGATGTCTGTGATGAATTCGATTGTGCCTTCGTCGGTATTGTCGCTAAATTCTTTTAACACTTGATAACAACGTTGATCGTCAACGGATGGTGCAACCAAATACAATTTGTCCCATTTTAGCCATCGCATGATCAAATTCAGCAACAATTGCGTCTTACCAGATCCAGATGGACCAATGATTATCATTCTAATCGAATTCGGTAATACCGCATGATGTTTCACCTGCTCGCGTCGTTTCGTGGCTGAAAAATCAATTACATTCATGTTACTAGAATACATGGATCTATATTGTGTTAAGTGCCGCACGCACACAGCTACGATAAATCCAACCGAAATCGTTACACGTAACATCAGAAATGCGATCTCAGGAGAATGCGAAGTTTGTAAGACGCGCAAGTTTAGATTTGTAAAAAAAAAACTAGAACCGGAGGAGACATTGCCGCCTCCATGAAAAATCTACCTGGGCTGCCCTGGGCGAAATATCCCGGAGAGAAGCATCTACCAGGATACAATTATTGTGGACCTGGAACGAGGCTCGATATCAGACTCGACGATAATGACCAACCATTTCAGGGTGAAAATCCAGTAAACGCCATCGATAGCGCTTGTTACTACCACGATCTCGCATATCGCAGTGGGGATTTGCAACAAAGGCATCTCGCTGATATCAGGCTAATTCACGCACTAAACGCGATTCCTGACAAAAGTTTCAAGAGAAATTAGCAACCTGGCTGGTAAAAGGCGCGATGAAAGGTAAATTAGTACTCGGCGCTGGTAAATAATATGGAGCAAATATATTATTCTCCGCGAGGATTTTGGCGAGGAAAATCAGCGATTGCCAAACTTGCCAAGGCCGCTAAAGTAAAACAATCCGTCGCTGAATCGTGGCTATCGAAACAGGCAATTTGGCAAATATATCTTCCTCCGCCTAAGAAAATACCGTATGCGAGTTTCACCGTCAGCGTCCCCAATGAGGTCCATCAAGCGGATCTGATGTTTCTTCCTCACGATACCGTCGACGGAGTCACATATAAATATGTCCTGACAGTCGTTGATATCGCTAGTAGGTATAAAGAAGCCGAGCCATTATCGAATAAAACAGCAACGGAGATCGCTAAGGCGTTTAGCGAAATTTATTCACGATCCCCGTTAACATGGCCGAATCTTCTCCAGGTTGATCCAGGTCGAGAATTTCTTGGCGCGGTTACTTCACTGATGAAAAAGAATAATGTTAAAATCCGTCGCGGTATTGTAGGTGTTCATCACAATCAAGCTATCGTCGAAAGATTCAATAAAACGCTCGCGGAACGATTATTCGGATATCAGTACGCGCGTAAATTTATTCAGAATAATCGATCTCACGATTGGGTATCAAGATTGCCTCATGTAATCAACGCGCTTAATAATGAGACGACTCGAACAATAGCAATGAAACCCGCAACTGCAATTACAAAATCGAATATACCCCTAAAGCGAGATTCCACAATTCAGCCTGTACTAGGTAGTGTCACAGTCAGATATTTGTATAAAGAAGGTGAGGCCGAAGGAGGCAGAAAAAGAGCAACCGACCCAACCTGGAGCGTTACAACACACAAAATATCCGCCGTGACAAGATCGTCAGGAAGACCAGCGATTTATATCCTAGATTCGTTAGCGCCTCAACGCGGATTTACCAAAGAAGAATTGCAAATAGTACCAGAAGATACTCAACTACCGCCAGCGTCACTTATGTAGTTTACTCGAATTCGTCCTAGCTGGGATAATTTTCTTACTCTCGACACGGCCAAATATACCAAATTTGACCAAGAAATTCTGTCATCGACGATCCAAACTTGGCCATCTACGGTCAATCCCTGCGATGAGTGTATCGTTGTTGCGTAGCCTAGTTTCCACGGTGATTTTTCTGTATTTATCGCGTCATTAACAAGATTAATATCAACGAAGATAATATCATTTAGGACCAAGTTTTTTTCCTTTCCGTATGGCAAAGTAACGTCGATATTTTGTCGCCTAGTATTAGCGGGCCTATAGCATAACGGTACCTGCAACGTGGGAAATTTCTCGCAATGCAGCTTGAATAACATTTCCTGAATAATATCACGAACAATTTTCCTACTAGCGACGATCAAATGATCGGGACGCCACAAATTTAGAAAATCGTTCATCGGAGTCTCGTCGATTATTTTTCTCATGACGTCACACTGAATTTTATTCGGTTGTAATCGAATTAATTTCTTAAATTCGGTTAACAAAATATCCGTCGATCTATAATCAGCGTCGATTTCCTCGTAATAATCAACGAAGTTTCTGAGCCATTCGTGAGGCGATTCGCCATCGATAGGATTAGGTTGGCCATGATCGTCGCACATTATTACGGCGGTATTTTTCCCTTCCAACCAAGTCAAGATCGATTTTAAAATATCTAAATTCACTGTGCAAATCTCATCGAATATAATGATCTTGTTGACATATTTATCTCCCATTCGCACCGAGTCCCATGATCCACCGCTGTATTTGAAATAACTGTGATACGTGCAAGAATTAACGCCGCGCTGCTTTATTTCTCGCGCTAATCTGTGAGTCGGAGTCAACACAATCATGTCAGAATTTGCAAATAAGTTTATTACTCGCGTTGTTTTACCGCTACCACCGGGACCATTTAGGTAGACGAATTTGCTGCGTGAAATTGGGTCAAACGCAGATGCTGCTTTGGAAAAATCTTCAAATTTATCTCGATGAAATTCATCGCGATCTTCGACATCGGCGTCTTCACAATAATCTAGAATATCCTCGTTTTTTATCCTCCAAGTTCCCCAGGAGCTACCATCGGTGATTAAATTTTCCAGCCTACACTGGTATTTTTTATCGATATAGAACGAATCCGTTGCGACTCTTACCGCGATATCAGAAAATTTGTTTATCATCGACAGCAAATTTATACTAACATAAGCGAGCATCGACGATCGTAAATGCGTATATTGTGCTGATTCTCCGTCAAGGTAACTAATCACGGTACCTAACTTTGCTCCATCAATCATAATATTCTCTCTATTGCAAAATATTCCTCGTGATACCGTATCGGCGATTATAAAATCCATCTCGGCGTCGTTGATAAATAATCTAGCGTGTCGGTGTTTATGATCAACGGATCCACCTTGAGTAAATTTACCAATTATTTTTCTTCCTATATCTTTCGCGTTGTCACAGTCCGTCGGTAGCCACACATTAGTTTGTTTTCTGTAGGATATAATCGCCTCGCTCACCGTCAACGACACTAACATCGACGAATCTAGCATATATCTTAACAACACCGTAGGAACCCAACGGCGCTGAGATAAATGCCTACCGAACCAAATGTAGCAAATTTTATGTAAATTTTCAGCAAACTCGAACGACGTTACATAAGCGAATCCGGTCATGACAAAATTAGGTAACGGTCCGTTAATCGCTACTCTTGTCATTTCGCTGGTAGGATGGCCGAATTTAGCAAAATAATCTGCACAATCGCCATATCCAAGAAAACTTCCAGGATAACACGCGCTCATGTCAACGGAGATCATATCTTCGAAATCGTACTTGGTATTCCACAGTCCACCATGGCCGTATTCGATACAGCTAAGTTGAATATCAGCGAGAAATTCGTTCCTTGTAGGCTTCCACGAGTTTTTCTCTCTAGCGGCGTGAGCGGCCACAGACGGAACTGTAAAGCAATTCGTTAGTAACTGATCGGGATTAGACGAATATTTTACCGCAAGTTTCCTCATCGACTCGTGTAATATCTCATCCCGGTAAATATCACCGCATGGCAAAATAAACTGATCGTATTTTTCTTCACTCGAGAATAACCATATCGATATTGGATCAGATGCGCTTAATTTTTTGATAAATCTAAACATAGCATCGGAATTATTATTCTCCGCAGAAAATTCCGTAGAATTTTCCGTGGGATAAAATTTGACAATACGATCCCGCGGAAATATCATTACCGACTGTGACCACGCGTGAGAATTGTGATCGACAATCTCGATTGGTGATCCTCGGGATTTATACGGTGACGAGTATAATATTTCTCCCGATAACGTTTTCACCGTAATTGGAAATTTCAGTTTTTTACTCAACACAGCTACATCGTCCACCGATGCACCATCAGCGACGGTCTTCGCCCACGCATTAATTTTATTCAACCTCAACTGGGTCAGACCAGATCCACGTCGAGCGTTTTTCATATGCTCGATAACACGCTCGGCCACGCAATTTATCATCGGTGATTCTTTCATCGCAGGTAGGTTTTTCACATCCGGGCTGTTATTTAGCCGATAAATTCCATAAACAACTGCACTAGATGGATATGCCCTAGCGTAATAAGGGCCATCGATTCCAAGTAACAATCCATGCTTAGAGTTTTTATCGAGAACAACATTTTTCTTACCGCCGCGTACTGGATCTCGTTTATCACGAATAATCCAAGTATCATCGGGCATTTGTGCGATAAATTTTATTCCAAAGATAAATCGCTCTTCGGAGTGTTCGATCTTTATATGCTCGATTATTTTCTTAGCTCGCTCCAGGTTCATCGTAGCATCGACAGAGTTCGTTTTCCAGGTCGACCAAGTGTGAACTGCTCCATCATCGAAAAATTCTTTCTTCGCCCGATCAACTTCAGGTATAATATATTCTGCCTCATCAAGATCAAATGCGTCCATGATTATATTGTAGACAAATGTTTAAATTATAATGAATCAATGCAAATGGATACTAATCGGTTCAACAAAATTTTGTGATAAATCTTGTAGAGGCGATTATTGCGGCGCTCACATATATGCGATTCGGCGTGGTAGCAAAGGACCGCAACGATGTTTAGTTTGTCAAGTTGGCACGCGAGGAAAGACTCGATTGTGTTTGGCCTGCGGAGGAAAAAATTATCGAGAATTGCGGCGATATTATGAAAAAAGATCTTCCTCCGTGATAACATGCGAAGAAGATTATATTAATCGATTCAAGGCAAATAATGATTTAGACATATAATTATTATATAATGAACCTGAAATCAGCGATTCCAGAATCAACAATTACATGCGAGTTCAAATCTCATCCAACGATCATTGGATACGAGGCATCGTCCGATGGTGTTGTCAGAAATATCATAACAAAGAATCGTGTTGGTAATATTGGTAATTCGGGCTATCTCATATTCACGGTTGGTAAGAATAAAAAACAAAGAAAAACGAATTATTATATTCATAGATTTATATTCGAAGTTTTCAATGGACCAATAAAAATCGGTCTTGTTATCGACCACATCGACGGAAATAAGCTAAATAATAAAATAATCAATCTTCGGGCGGTAACTCCTAGTGAAAATTGCACATCCGGCAATACCGGCGGTGGACGGCGACTAGCTAAGGCGGTTAAATCGATAAATCGAGAAACAAACGAAGAAATTGTGTTCACATCGATGAGTGTCGCTGCAAAATATTTCGGTATTCAAGTAGCATCGGTGCGTCGTGCGACAGAAAAAATAATCAACGCGACGTTTTCTTATAAATTCGGAGTGTGGATCGAATTTTATTATATTCCAATAATATCCGATTCGGAAAGTGAAATCGAAGATTTTTGAAATTGAAGATTACAAAATATAATATAAAATGAACGAGGAGAATATAAATAATATCATCGAAGCCATCGAGGATCTGAAAAAAAATGTAAATTTATCCTCAGATTTGGACACAGGTAAAATCCGGTCCGAATTTGAAACGATCGTCCAAGGAAAGCTCGAGTACAGGTACACGCTACCGTCAGAATACAAATTTATAAAGAAAATTCAGATTGCGATGTACCAATCGCTTGCGACTGTCAGCGATGATCAAATCGAGGATTTCGTTAAATTATCGACGCTGGTAGAAAAAGTTAGGTCGAGTTTATCAGACGAATATAAATCGAGAAAAATTACCAGCTCGCGCGTCAGGCAGCTAAAAAAGCTGGTTGATGAGAGTAAAATTAGCGTCAAAGATTCTTAAGATTCTTAAAAATTTCTATCAACAAAAAAAAAACAAAATTTCAAGAATCTTAAGAATCTTCGATTCTAATTCTAATTCTAATTTTTATTTTTTTTTATTCATTTTACTGAAATTGTGCAATTTTCTTGTTTCTGACTACCATTTACCCCAACAAAAACATAAAATTATATAAATTACTCAATTTGACGGGTATTTACCCCAGCAGATTCACGAAATTATATAAATTACACAATTTGACGGGTATTTACCCCATCAAAAACATAAAATTACACAAATTTCTTAATTTCAAGAATCTCCGATTCTAATTTTTATTAATTTTTTTTATTATTTACCGAAATAATTTATTTATTGAAATTGTGCAATTTTCTTAATTTTGACGGGTATTTACCCCATCAAAAACATAAAATTATATAAATTACTCAATTTGACGGGTATTTACCCCAACAGATTTACGAAATTATATAAATTACTCAATTTGACGGGTATTTACCCCATCAAAATTAAGAAATTTACTAATTTTGAAAAATTTCCTGGTTTTTATTTATTTTTCTCTGGCGGGCAGATTTAAGAATCTTAAGAATCTTTAGAATCTTCGATTCCAATTCCAATTATACGATCTCACCAGCAAGTGTTTCCCCGCGTATATCAAGCAAATTTTCCATTCTGGTCCGTCAGTTTGAAATTTATCTTCGATAATAATCGATTGTGGCATCGCAGGTAAAACGGATTTACTGGCTCTTTTATTATCAAAAAACCCGGAGAGGCGCTAGGTGAAAACGAATATAAGATAAATCCCTGCTGCACCTGCTCTGACACAGACGAATCCACGTTGTAGCTACCTTCGACGACATCCGCGTGAAGATAAATCGCGATAACTTCCGTTATATTGACGATACCCGGCGAGATATGCCGCCCTTGCCCGGCAGGATCATTATTATGTTTGAGAATCGATTCTGATTGTATTTTTTTAGTCCACGCGGCATGTAATTTCGGAAATAAATCATCGATGGTATCAGTGACGGATTTGCTCATTTTATCAACATCATAATCGGGAAATTTGAAATTTGGTAGCGTTTCCTCGGTTAATCCAAATACTCTCATGAATTTTTGTTTTTCTCCTGAATTTTTGATCAACTCGAATTTGCTAATAGGAAGAACATAATCGGCAATTGATATATCGTCGATTATCGCCCGAATGAACATACCATGATAATATTCAACATCATTCGCGAGTTGATTTAAAATCTTCACGCGTTCGATAATTTCGCTACATGAACCTGATTTATTTAAGATGCATTCATGAAAGGATTCCCGCAATAAATTTAATTGTAATTTATGTTCTTGAATAAATTCGTCGAGGGTTCTTCTTATCAAGATACCGTCTACGGGGGTTATTATCCTGTTAATATTGGTAGCGTCGAAGATTTTCACACCCGGGGGAATTTTAGGAAGAGACAACCACGAGAGAATTCTTTCGTCCCTAAAAGTAAAAGCGAACATCACCAGGTTAAATTTGTGGTTATTCATGAGATTAATGGCGCTGTGGATTATAGGTTTATGTCTGATATCTCCGTACCATCCTTCGTCGGTGATAAAATCTGATTTTTTTGGCTCCGGTAGCTCTGGAGGAGCTTCTTCGTGCCAACCTGGAATAATAAAATCAGATTTTTCTGGTTTTGCCAGAGGTGCGATTTCGGGCCAACCTAGAACTGTCCTAATCGATGACTGGTAAATATCAACGATATATGGCGATTTTACCTCGATTATCGACGACAACGTTGGATCGTGCGAGGATATTTTTATTCCTGGAGTAGCATCGCCAGTTATATTCGATATTCTACTGGTAAGTTCCTTATCTAGTTACTCAATTTCGTAACTGCCTGTTGGTATGCCAACGACGATCCAATCGGGAGTTCCATCGGGGCGGTTTTTATTGGCAAAAACAAGCGAATTATTCGATGATAATCTACCAAATGATTTCGATCTAACATTGGGCCAGCTGTTATAGACGCGTAACTGTGACAGCGCAATTTCCTTGACGCTAATTGGTATTGGAAAATCGATACTAAATTCTGGCCTGGTTGAGCTTGCCGATATCAGTGTCGTTATCGGCGGTGTCGTGTTTGTCACGATTTGAGTTAGTTCGGACATTATTGATATTCATTTGTTCAATCTCAGAGTAGATATTTACCATCACAGAAAATTCGAGATCGGATATAACGCCGTCGTTGAGACTCTCAGAAAGCAGCGATGAAAATTTCGAATACGCCTCGTTGACCTGGGATAATTTACTCGTGTATAGAGACAATTTCTCATTCGTGCACGAGGATATTTTTTCGCGATGATATTGAGAACACCAGCGATTGTTGTTGTCGATGAGATTATTATCGTTGCTACGATTGGCGCGATTGTTGTTACCGCGGATAAGATTATACCTGCACCGGCGATGATTGCGCTTACCGCGTACACAGCAACATCGATGGCAATTAATCTGCGTTGATATTTTTTTATTTTTACCTGATACTCGTCGAGGAGCTTTTTTAGCGAATCCTGCCATAAACGCGCCTGATTGTATCGGTAATCCGATGCAGTCATTTATTAGTTAGGTTATCTAACCAATTGCATGTATTCCGGATAAATATTCGAAAATTACTTGACAATCTGCCATCATCATGGTTCTAATTAGTGGTTCTAGCCTAAAAGTTTTTGTTATATTTTTAAATATAGTAATAACAAAAAACCCAGGATAATATTCACGAAGATCAGAACCATCGTCCATTATTACATTGAATTTTGTCATAAAGGAGATAATATATACTCGATATAAGCCAGTAATTGGCGAAGTAAAGCTAAATGTGTTATTCTCAGGTGTCCACTCAACATCTTGTATTTTTACCACAAATGGTACATGGCAACTAATATTTTCTGTTTCTACTTCCGCTGGTATCGAAATACGCGCTAATATTCCAAGATTCATTGACGATATTTTTGTGTTAATATCGCTAATTTTTGTAGTTGCGTCAAGAAGTTTCGCACTTAAATCTCTAATTTCTCCGTCGTACACCGATGTATCGACTTTTTGACGCGTCAATTCACGCACCACGTTAATTTCATCGTTAATTTTGGCAATATCCTCGTTGATTCTTTTTATTTCCTTGTTGATATCGTCGTGCGATGCTTGATCGCTTTTCTGACTCATTACAGTATTTATTTTGGTAATATCGGCAAGAATATTAGTAATATCCTCGTTGATTTTTCTTACTCTCTCGTTGAGAACATCGTGCGATGTTTGATCGGCTTTTTTCTTTGCAAGCTCGTCTGCGGCGGTGGAGATATTATCGACGGATGTTTTTATATCCTCGTCAATTTTTTTACTAAGTTTACCTAAGGTATCGTCGAGTTTTTTAAGATCTCTATTTAGCCCGTTTAATCTTTTTGTCAATCTTTCTTGAAGATCATCGTGTAATGCTTTATCAGCCTTCAGAAGCAACGTTGCTGATAATTCGCTATCTTTTTTTTCCACATCCGCGATATTAGCCTTCAGGGGTAACTTCGCTATAATATCGGCGATATCAGCGATGGATTTTGATACCGAATCTGACAGGCTAGTAAATTGATTAATGCGATCGTTATATTCGTCTCGCTTGATTATATCAGTTATTTTGACGTTGCTTGTTTGTAATCTTCCTTCGCGGCTCTGAAAAATAGCAACTTCGCCAGGATCTACCTCTGACAGTGATACAAGATTATTAATATCATCCCTGGTTGCGAATTTTGATAGATCGACGTCAGTCACTTCTGCTTCCTTCTTCCTGTAGATAAATCTACCGTAAATATCAACCATGATATTTATCTATGGCATATTCAAATACGATTCTATGATACGGACCGGATGATTTTGAAATTGCGTCGAGGACATCAATTGATTCAGGACCGCATATCGGTGGATCCATTAACGTCTGCGTCGGAAGTGTCGAATACCAAATCGGAATATTTAACTTTGACACGTAATTGACGAATTCTTTTGGTGGAGCTAGTCCGTACGAGTCAAAGTAAACAACTTCGCGAGGATTAATCGCGTAGGCGACCCAGTGTGTGCCAGGGCCGGTATTTGAATCGAGATTTATTATTTCCGTCTCGGTGGAATTTGGTTTTTCTGGTAGTTGATCACGCATAAATACGCCTCTGAAAAATTTTATTTTTTTATTCTTTGCTTCGTTGAATAAATCTAAATTTGAATAGGCCGTGCTAATCTTAGGCCGGATCCGTACGGGGGGCGTCTTAGATAAAGGCCGCTTCCCTTTTTTTTACCATATCGCCCTCCCATTACTTTGTGTACTAGTTTGTCGCCTACAGCTCCGGCCGCACCTAATCCTATCGCTTTTGCAATTGCCGGAAGAGCCCCGGATAATAATCCAGGAATAGCAGCTAGGAAAGGGAAAATTCCGCCCGTTTTGACCATGTCTCTGATGGCACCTATACTAAGATTCACATGAACGCCGGAATTCGCTGATTTGGCTTTGGTGAAACGTTCACGTTGATTTTTAGTTAGCGACAGTTTGTTAGGTCCGCCCTGAATTTGATCATTTTTCAGGGTTAATTTCACACCGCATCGCTTTGCTGTTGCTGTTTGGAGTTTTTTCATCTGACCCGGGGTCAGAGTTACGCTGACGTGTTCGTATGGCATATTAATAATCGCTTAATCTAAATTTAGAAAATCTTAAAAATCTTCGATTTTAAAGTTACATTTTCTCGACAGGAGCGTCGATGATTCTCATTCTGCCGCTGATGCCTTCCAAGATCATTGTTCTGTCGCTGAGAATAACCGCGATCGCTCTTGCTACTGCTCCGCCTGTGTTAATTGTGGCCTTGAAATGAATATCAACGACAGATTGTTTTACCAAATCGAGATGTTCCAGGGAAAAATAATAGATAGGATAGCGAGTATTAAAATCTAGCTGTGATATTTGCAATCCGGTGTCGATATTTTGATCACGACCCATGAAACTTAGCAAGCGATGATATGCGCGGGCCGTCGAATAATTGGCAAAATTAATTGATATATCCTCGGATGGTTCTTGCTGCCCGTTTATCCTCAACGACACGTTTGTTGCCTCGAAATTATCGAATATCATGTGACTGTGTTCTTGATCATATCTATCTGCAGCTTGAAGAGCAACAAAGATGTGTCTAGGTGCCGAGACACCTTGTTGTGACGCAATTCGCCAAGTAAACATTCCGTTAATATTAACGTCGATAGAGTCAGTCGTAGTTGTTAGCCAGGACATAACAGACTTACCACCTTGATTCATGAATGACAATAATTTTTCTTCCGCAATTATCGATGGAACTATCGCTGGCATCCACAATGTAAATTTAGATAGGACCACCTTACCTTGATCACCTGCGCCCACACCTGCTTCTCGCCAGATGGCTCTGTTATTGCCTATGTCGTCTCGAACAAAAGAAATCGTGTGTTTTGCTCCGTAAATAACTTTCCTGAAGTGTCTGCAAAATCCAAAAATGTGAGATAACGGAATTGCACAGGAGAAATTTCGCGCACCGCCAATTAACATTTTTCTCCGTGTTTCAAATCCAAGGTTGTAATTGTCATTGGTGTCAATTATCATATTTTCGATGGCAACAGGAGCAGCGGGATTAGCACGATCAACCGGTTGTCTGATGATATACTGGACATGATCAGCGTTATCAGAATTATCCTTGGCGAACATCATACTAGGACCTGCTGACCTGATAAAATCATCCGAGTATCTGGCCAGACCTATTATCGTCGTTGCAACATCAGCGTTGCCCGTGATTGATTCGATTTCTCTTCCATCAATCATATAAGTGGCGCTCTTGAATAATGCCATGATGCCATTGTTGACAAATCCAATTTTAAAATCTGCTCCGTAGTCGACATTAGTATCTCTTGTAAGTGTACCAACAAATTCGATATACGCCTCAGATGGGAGAAAATATCTTGTTGTATCGTGAACTTGAATTTCAACGCGATTGGGTGCATTTGGTGTCACTGTGTCGTACGAGAAATACTGGAAATCACGCATTGATGTGTCTCTACCTACAGGCTCGTCCATGTCGAACACTTCGTTTGACACTTGTGCGAACATTTATTATTAAGAAATTCATCTAAAACGAAGACCGCTGCCCGATATGAAGCTTGTGTTTGCTACTTTCTTTGCTAGATTTGTGTTAGCAACTTCCTGTGCTAGGTCATTTATTTTTTTATTTGCTGCGTCGTTTATAGCTTTACTGACCTCGGGGGGCATTTCGGTGGTGCTAGGTAATTTGACGGGCTGCTTTTTTTTACGCACCAAATTTGATATTTTACCTTTGACAAAATCGAACCCTTTACTGGCCAAATTACCAATACCAGAGATGACAGTCTCGCCAATTTTTCCTATTGCTTTTGATGCAATTTGCTTAGCTGCCGGTCCGATTTTAGGGACTACTCGCGTAACGAGGCTTCCAACGATATCGCCTAATCCGTTACCGTGAATATATTTATATACGGGCAATCGAGAGTTAACTATGCGGACCTGTCTAGGTCTGCGTTGATGTTTGTGAACAATCATGTTATTTCAATTGCGTTGTTTTAATCGATGAGTTCGTCAACAAGCTCTTTGTAAATGTGAGAATCAATGACGCCACCGCGAAATAATCGCTGGCAAATATCTGAGGCCTCGTTGATTATTTCACGAGAGTTATTTCCGGCTCGCTTTCCTCCTATTAATATTTCGAGGCGAGATACGTCGTTGACAACGCTGTCAGGGCAAACGGTATATCCGCTTCCTGTTTTAGGATCTTGCGGTGGTGGCGTACCTGGTCTAGGATCTCCCCCTGGTGTCGCGATTTTTCCAGGATATTGTGGTGGTGATAATGATAATCGTTTCATTTTCCTTTCTTTGTATTCATCGACCTCCCTTTTAAAATTTGAATATCCGATATCGAGTAAATCCATCGGTTTTCTTAAACTACCAAAATAAATTAACTGCGGCCATGTTCCTGGTCCGAATAAATCAAAGTACCTTTCTTTCAAGAAAAATCTTTTATTTTCTGGAGAATAACCCGCAGCGGCAACTAATCTTGTAAATTTATCATTGAGCATATCGATTTTGTCTTCTTTAAAATAAATATCAGCAGGTTTACCGTAATCAACCTCCCTTCCTGAACGAGATGCAATTTCTTCCTCAGTTAATTCTTCTTCCAATTCCTGTGGTTGAATATCTTCTTCTTGTGGTTGAATATCTTCCTCCTGTGGTTGAATATCTTCTTTTAATTTTGCTTTTCTTTTCCGTGAAGATTTAGCCTTTTCTTCTTTCTCCTGTTGTCTTTTTTCTTTCGCTTGTTGCTTTTGTTCTTTCGTTTGTTGCTTTTCTTCTTTCGCTTGTTGCACATTATAATTATACGTTTCCCTTGCGGCTGTTAAAAATCTTCTGTAATATGGATCCGTTTCTCTCGCCTGTGATTTTCCCGAGTAAACTTTATATAACATATTATACCAATTTTCACGGTTTGCGTATCTTTTTTTCCCTATATCAGTCAGATATACTCTTCGAATATCAAAATAATTTTCCGCAAATTCACCAAATTGATCTATATTACTATACAACGTCGAGAGCGGCTGTGATATTATTCCCCATCCCTCCTCGGTGAAATTTTCTCTTAAATTCTCGAGATGGAACGCTTTTCTTCCTATAGGTGGTTTTCTTCCTCCAGGTTTTCCTTTACTTATTTTAAAACCAATTGCAGGGGTTCCTCCTCCTGGTTGTTGCCCGTGTTGTTGTGCTAGTATTGCTAGTCGTTCCGGTAATACTCGTGAATGTTCCTCGATACCTTTCAACATGGGAAGAATTCCGCGTTTCTTGATATCTGGATCTTTCACATCACCAACTATGACTCGCTCGGTTGTTTCGGTAACTGGCTTTAACCATTTTGACGATATCTCGGTAATTCCATATTGCGTATCTTCGTAATCACGAACATTTTTCTTGAATAATTTTTTTGCCGGGATAAGTTTCTTTACCGCCGCTAATTGTTCTCGCGCTAATCTAGCAGAATGAGGCTCTCCAACTGTGCTAGTTTTCTGACTCATATTATTTTCAAGTATATTATTTTAATGCGACGTAAAATTGGCCAAAGCAGCCCCACCATGCAACAAAAAACATAACACAAAAATTTATTCCCCGACTTTATTTTTCCTGTCTCGGATGCTATATTTACTAACACACCGGCGCGACCACCCGATGCATCCGGTCTGAAATGCATGAAAATTAGCTTCCGTAGAAGGCTGTAAAAATGAATTCTGAGGCTTCTACGGAGAAAGTTCGCGTAGGAAGCTTTATTTTGGCTGTTCACAATGGTCTGTTAAACTTCCCTGCTGCTTGTATATCAAGTCTTTTCCCTCATTTGATTTTATTTTATTTTGGAAAATCGGTTCTTAGATGACGTTTCTGTTCATTAAGTGACGTTACATGGGCAGCACATAACGGTGCTATCACATAAAACTGTTATAAAACATGTAAAAACGTCAAACTTTTAATTAAAATATGAGTTAGAAAAATCCTGATTTCAAGTTTTACTTTTATGAAAGTTTTATTCCCTTTCTTTTCAATGTCAAGTGGATCATGTAACAATGACCGTAATACATATCGGCTTTAGTTAACTATTACTATTTTTAAAAGTGAAAAATATAGTGTTCAGGAGCTTTTACATTCTTTAAAAGTCACATCTACACTTCTGATATATAACAATTTAGAACAAGGATAAACAAGCCTGATCGATTTAACCTATAACGTCAAAAACGTCCTCGAAGATTTTTTTTTTTTTTTTGGTAAATATTTACTATGATTTTCACTGTTTCGTGATCAAATATATTCAGAGGGTGTAAGAAAGGAAAATACAACAAAGATAATTGCACAAACACAAGCACAATTGCACGCAGACCAAAAAGTAAATACATATGTATGTAATATTTTCCTTTCTTTCGGCATTTTGATTAGCTGTAGTGCGAATTCGTGTTCCGTAAGTGATGTTCACAAAGTTTATTTCTACTAGGCATTATGGACATTCTGGTATGACTGAATCCTAACTGGGATGATTAATTAATAATACATCCTAACCTGATGGAAATAATTAATAGTACATCCCTACTTGGAGGAAATAATTAATAGTACATCCTAAGTTGAAAAATTATCGTTACATCGAAAGCTTTTGTTTACACATATTTGTTTTGAAAAACATCAGGTGTCCATTATAATCAAGTGTCCATTATAACTTTGTCAGTGATGAATGCCGTTTGCACATTCTATAGTGTATTACGACTCTTTGGTCTTCAACTAAGTAACAGAAAAGAGCAAAAGGCAACACGTTATGGATGAACAGTCGAAAGCATAAAAACGTAATAAACTATATTGAAAATGAAAAGTTGAGAGATATGAAAATGTGGATAACGGATGGATTAATGGACAAAATGACAACATTGAAAATGAAGAATTGTCAACCAAAAAGGCACAAGAAGATTACAAGTTGAATATGTGTACCACATTTAGATGACTAGTTTCCTACATCTACCATACTTTAATGACTCGTTTAATATGTCTGCCGCATTTAGATGACTTTTCAATATGTCTACTGCATATAGATGACTGGTTTAATATATCTACCATATGTAGATGACTGGCTTAATATATCTACCACATGTAGATGACTGGTTTAATATGTCTACCACTTTCGAAAACTGGTTAAAAATATCTACCACATTCGATAATTTGTTTAAAATATCTACCTCATGCAGACGACTGGTTTAATATGTCGACCACATATAGATGACTGGTTTAATATGTCTGCCAGCTATAGATGACTGGTTTCATATATATACATCACATGTAGATGACTGGTTTAATATATCTACCACACGTAGATGCCTGGTTTAATATATCCATCACATGTAGATGATTGATTTCATATGTCTACCACATTCAATAACTGGTTTAAAATATCTACCTGATGCAGATTACTGGCTTAATATGTCTACCAGCTATAGATGACTGGTTTCATATATCTACCACATGTAGATGACTGGCTTCATATGTCTACCACGTGTAGATGACTGGTTTAATATATCTACCACATTCGATAACTGGTTTAAAATATCTACCACATTAGATAACTGGTTTAAAATATATACCTCATGCAGACGACGGGTTTAATATGTCTACCACATATAGATGACTGGTTTAATATGTCTATCACATGTAGATGATTGGCTTAATGTGTATCACATGTAGATGACTGGTTTCATATGTCTACCACATGTAGATGACTGGTTTAATATATCTACCACATTCGATAACTGGTTTAAAATATCTGCCTGATTTTGAAGACAGGTTTAATATATATCTACCAGATGTAGAAGACTGGTTTAATATCTCTATCACATTTGATGACTGGTTTAATATGTCTACCACATGTGGATGACTTTTTCATATGTCTACCACATGTAGATGACTGGTTTAATATGTCTACCACATGTATATGGCTGGTTTAATATATCTACCACATGTAGACGACTGGTTTAATATATCTACCACATTTAGATGACTAGTTTAATGTGTCTACCATTTTCAATAACTGGTTTCAAATATCTACCTGATGTAGATGACTGGTTTAATATATCTGCCAGATGTAGATAACTGGTTTAATATATCTACCACATTCAATAACTGGTTTAAAATATCTGCCTGATGTAGATAACTGGTTTCATATATCGACAAGATGTAGATGACTGGTTTAATATATCTACCACATGTAGACGACTGGTTTAATATGTCTACCACATGTAGATGCCTGGTTTAATATGTCTACCACAGGTAGATGACTGATTTAATATATATACCACATGTAGACGACTGGTTTCATATGTCTACCACATGTAGATGGCTGGTTTACTATATCTACCTCATGTAGACGACTGGTTTAATATATCTACCACATGTAGATGACTGGTTTAATGTGTCTACCACTTTCGATAACTGGTTTATAATATCTACCTGATGTAGATGACTGGTTTAATATATCTACCACATGTAGATGACTTGTTTAATGTGTCTACCACTTTCGATAACTGGTTTCAAATATCTACCTGATGTAGATGACTGGTTTAATATATCTGCCAGATGTAGATAACTGGTTTAATATATCTACCACATTCGATAACTGGTTTAAAATATCTGCCTGATGTAGATAACTGGTTTAATATATCTACAAGATGTAGATGACTGGTTTAATATATCTACCACATGTAGACGACTGGTCTAATATGTCTACCACATGTACATGCCTGGTTTAATATGTCTACCACAGGTAGATGACTGATTTAATATATATACCATATGTAGACGACTGGTTTCATATGTCTACCACATGTAGATGACTGGTTCACTATATCTACCACATGTAGACGACTGGTTCAATATATCTACCACATGTAGATGACTAGTTTAATGTGTCTACCACTTTCGATAACTGGTTTATAATATCTACCTGATGTAGATGACTGGTTTACTATATCTACCATATGTAGATGACTGGTTTAATATATCTACCACATGTAGATGACTGGTTTAATATGTCAACCACATTCGATAACTGGTTTAAATATCTACCTGATGTAGATGACTGGTTTAATATATCTGCCAGATGTAGATGATTGGTTTAATATATATATATATATATATATATATATATATATATATATATATATATATATATATATATATATATATATATATATATATATATACCACATATGGATGACTGATTTAATATATCTACCTCATATAGATTACTGGTTTAATGTCTACCACATATTAGTGACTGGTTTAATATATCTATCACATTTCATAGAAACATCTTAAAGAAGTTAGGAGTTTTATCCCTGAATCGAATAATAATAATGGATAATGGATGGAACTATGAACAGAGAAACTTAACAATGGAAATTTTTTTAAAAACAAGTTTTCTTTTTCTATCTTACGTTCATGCCGTAGAAATGGGAACTAAGTGACTTTCCCAAGCAGGGCCGGCCTTATGCCGATTGGACCGATGTGGCTTTATCGGGCCCTGCGCTCACAGGGGTCCCACGCGTTAGTAATTTAAAAAATATATATAAAATATGACATAATTTGTTTGTATATCCACCACTAACTTTGCTTATTTATAATACAAAATACGCCATTAAGGGGATGGGAGCCAGAGTTGCCGGGGAGGTATTTATATTAGAATTTATTACGTGTTTGGAAGAAATATATGGTTTTATTCATCAACATACCACTCAAGTCATGTGAAGGATGTATATGTATGTATGTATGTATGTATGTATGTATGTATGTATGTATGTATGTATGTATGTATGTATGTGTGTGTGTGTGTGTGTGTGTCCACTGTATGAGATAAAATTCGACGAAAGATTGCAATCATTCCTGGCTACTTGAATGCAATGTCTTTCAAGCGAGTTGAATACCCCCACTGCTTGTAGAAATTCTATATCGGATTACGTTAAATAATCTCTGTATGATATCGTTGCAAAATGATCCCTGTATGATACCGTTGCAGGAGAGATAGCCAAAATAGAGTTAAATTACTGTCCTGTAACTCTAGGACAAAGTGTATCGTTTGTAACACTTTGCACTGATTGGTGCCTGTAACCATCTAGGGACCTCCTAATTAAATTTGTCCATAAATAATAAAAATTTGAAAATTTGAAACCAGTCGCAAGATTGGAATGTCTTGTGACTCATTTGGGTCATTAAAAAAAAACGAACAAAGAAGATATTTACCTCCAACGTAGAGTAGTGCCATTTAGAAATTTGACACTTTAAGCCGTCGTTATGTAAGGTTAATTTTATTCTAAAAGTGGAAACAACAGGTAAAAGCAAACACCTTAATGAATACTAATTGTTTACACGTTTATTAAGAGTTGAGACAAAGATTGCTATTTAAACACCCGGCTTAGGTACCTCCTAGAGAGGTATCAAATTTCGTACCTACCGATTGTACCCCACGAGCTTTGGATAGTATTGGCATTTTCCCCATATTGTATTTTATCTAGCTGTCAATCTACATAAATTACCCCCTTCCTAGTAAGTCGAGTCAACCAAAATACCCCGGTATTGTTGAATCAGCCTTAATACCCTAGTCTTAATGATCATGTGTTGCGATGGACAATTGCATTCCTTTTATCTCCTTTTGTCATTGCTTTGATCTATTTTGGTACTGAACAAATATTCTTTTTATGCAACCATAATATCAAGCACCTGTCCAGGTGTGCATATTAAATAAAAATCCTTTATTGCCAAAAGGACATTTATTGTCCTTTGATAATGAAGGAACTTGTAGGATTGCTAATTTCAGTGTCCAAGATGGTGTTTTGTGGAAATTTAACTTCAGTATCCAAAATTATGTTTTATGGAAATTTCATTGAGTATTGATATGTAAACAAGAGAAATTTTTGTTTGTTAAAAAAAGAAAATTCAACGACTACATTTAATATTTTTTAGAGTCACTAGATGAAAAATTACAGACGACTTGGCACTAAACTGTTGTGCAATCTCAAGGTCGATATCATTTGGTCTGATTTATTATAAGTTAATATTAGAAATTTTGTTTTGATATCTTTCCAAACGTATACAGATACTATATTCATTATTAGCATTCCACAGTATACAACGTAGAAGAGGGCATAATGTTATTGGATTAAAACATTAGTATTTTTGAACATTTAATCAACGTAAAATAATCACTATGAACCAGTGGTGTGTGTGTGTGTGTGTGTGTGTGTGAGCTAACGCACGCGTGTGAGTAATAGAATTTACTAAGCAATGTGTATTTAACAAGGCTAGTATGCAAGTATGTGGTAAACATCCGTTACAGTGAAAGCGTTGTAATTTTTTTTTTTACCAGCTATATTATTCCTACTAAAGTTCGGGATTTCATACCCCAGTGAGTTTTATTCTAGAAGTAAAAACAATAGTCAAGGGCAGACACTTAGATAAAAACAACAGTCAAGGGCAGACACTTAAATAAAAGCTAAGTGTTTACATGTGTATTAAGAGCCGAGAAAAAGACATTTAAGCATACGGATTAAACACCTCCAAGAGGGGTAACAAGTTGTGTACTTACTGATTGTACCCTACGAGCCTTAGATAGCTCTGACATGTTTCCCATTTTGTCTTTTACCTACCTGACAGTTTGCACAAACTGCCACCTTCCTAGTAAGTCGGATCTACCATAACACCCTTATATTGTTGAAACACCCCGGTATTGTTGATTTGGCCTTAATATTC